>JBBMOI010000011.1:2025000-2532500 GCA_038088405.1 Porites divaricata
TTGGTCCAAGTTTGACCTTGGGGCGGCTTTTCCTCTGGGCGCTACTCAGAGTAGCGCCAACAAAAATTACTGGAATTTTTCGAAGTCTCTTTGGGGGGGTAAACCCAAAAGGGAAAAAATGTATATTGAGGGGCAGGTTATAGAGAAAGTTACTGAGCATAGATCTTGGTAATGAGTAACGCAGTAAACCCTGTTCCTCTGTGCGAGCGGGAAAAGAGATTGTAGGATCTCTAGGAAGGAAAGGCAGAGTTAGAGCAATAACTCTAGGGGGATTTTCTAGGAAATCCCCTGCAGGTAAAAGAGTGGCTTGGGGAACCACTCTCGAGGCACTTCCTAGTGTCTGTTGACATTGTCACCTCCCGTGGCAAGGAAAGTTAGATGGCTGGTTGTACACGATGGCCTATGGCCACGGATAAACGAGGCATCAACCGAAGGATTTTTCCTTCAGAGAGGTTCTTTTCTTGCGTTCCTTTGACCCAATTGCGGGCCAACTGGTGCGCAAGAATGGAGCAAGGGTTTTTTTGTGGAAGGATTTGAGAGGGGGGCTTATTTAATTTACAACTGATGATGGTATCAATTGTCCATAAAGAACTAGAATAAGTTTTAGGTCATGCAGCCAAGGATGAGAATTTACAGTTGTGATTGATTTATTTATACAGTCTATATTTTATTAGTAAAAAATAATTGGGGGAGGGGAGAGGGGTTTAATAGAAAGGGGAGGGCCTTTTAACTTTCTTCCCCTAAAAAGGAAGTGTGCTTATTAGAGGGAGGGGAGTTATTTGAGAGGGGGAGCTTAATAGAGGATTTACGGTAATACACAAATTTTGTGTTTTTTTATTGTTCATGCAGATGGCAGCCTGAGAAAACCACTGCTGGTTTTGCTGCAAAATGATGTCTGAGAAATGAGTGCACAAATTCTATACTGATGATGCAATCACTACCCAGATCTGGGTAATGTGTTTTTTTGGTTGTTCAAGCAAATTTCCCGTGCAGCACTACCAATCAGAAGCAGTACCAACATCTGGATAGTGATGTGTCATCAGTATGGAATTTCTGCCCTCGTTTCTTAGACGTCAATTCATGCATGGTTACACCAGAGAAGGCATCACAGAATGTCGGCTGTTTTCCCAGGCTGGGCGGGGCATGGGCAATTGATTAGAGCACTAGACTTGTAATCTGGAGACCCACTTTCAAGTCCTGCCCAGATTGCTAGCTGACATTGATCTCAATAGTTGCAAGTTGAAATCCCTTTTGCCCTACTTATAATTGGCAAACTGGTTTTCTTAAACAATATGATCTAAGTAACAATTCTTTGAGAAATTAAAAAATGCTTTGTGCTCATGCTCATAACTTCCTCTTTCATAGTTTAGAATAGTTATAAAGCCTGACAGACTTCTTTGTTTTATGGTTTCGTTTGCTTTTTTAGACGTGACCATGTACAATGTTCAATAACATTTTGAACTTACTGACCAATAGAAACAGTGCATTAATTTATTCAGTCACAATTTGCAAGCAAAAAACAAAGGATTATGTACTGTCAGGGAGCTTCCAAGAACATAAACTGCAGCACTGTTGTTTTCATCTTTGTTGCTTGCTGGCTTTTATAACCAGTGTCCTCTACTATTTTTGTAACTATGTCTTCATCTATTGTTTTCAAATGATTGTTAGCACCGTTTCTGGCATCCTCGGAGACTCAGGGGCAGATAGTGGGGACGAGGAAAAGTCTAAACGGGCGGAAAAATATATGGCACGAAGAAAAGTAAAGAACGGCGAGAAGAGTCCCTGGGGACAATGTCTTACCAGACCAGTTCCAAACGGTCGCCGTTCTTTACTTTTCTTCGTGCCATATATTTTTCCGCCCGTTTAGACTTTTCCTTGTCCCCACTATCTGCCCCTGGGTCTCCGAGGATGCGTTTCTGGGGGTTAAAAAGGGGTGGGGGTTGCCAAAGTGGGACACAAGAATACTGAGGGGAGGACCCTTAAAGCAAAAAATGCGAATTACCCAACCATTAACCATGCTGTATTGTGCTGACTGGCTTTTTTAACCTGGTCATAGAGAAGCTTGGGTTTCTTGACCATGGAAGAAAAAATACTGATTTCACGGAAATCACAACATACTGCATGCCATTCCCAGAGTACAGGGAAGGGATAAATAACCCTTAGACCAATTCCTAATAATATTTTAAGTGGTCTGCCATTTTTTCCTGTATAAATTACTGCCAGGAAGAGTGATGATGCCATTACCACATTTTCACCTCCTATGTGAATTGGGCAGGATCCTTTATCTGTTAGCGTGCGAGCAAGCTCTCTGGGGGGGGGGGGGGGGGGGGGCTTTGGTGGTCGGGCAAGAAAGGAGAGCACCCCACTACCAGAGCACCTGAGAGAGCTTGCTCGCACTGAGGCTATTTATCCGTGTGTGGACACAGTGTATCTTAAGAGTCTTTATTAATAAAGTCTCTTGAATTATTTAATAGATGGAAAAGGACCAAGGTCTCTTTGCAACCCACAAAATACCACGATAACTCCTTTATCAAAGACAGTGAAATGTCGTTGTCAACCTGGATTTGAGATTTTTCAAGGCAAGAATGGACAAATTCAGTGCAAAGCATGTTCAAAGGGGAAGTTTTCTACTGGTTTGAAATGTGCTACATGCAAAGCTGGTCATGTAGCCTTGCCAGGCAAGCACTATTTTTTGTGGAGGAGTGGCACATTACCAGAAGGCTTCTCTGCTTCTTGTTCTGGTGACTGTACTATTCAGGTTTGTCAGATAGAGCGATTTTCGTATGACCTTGAAAAAAGGTTTCGGTAAGTGTTCGTTCTTTGTTTCATCAGCCAATGGATGAAAAGATCAAAACATGGCCTCTTCGTTTTCCCGCCAAAGAAACCCTAATATCGAGAAGGCATTGTTCGATTGGCCAATCGTGTTGTAGTATGACGTCAAAGCGAAGTATCGGTTGATTTCTAGAAAGTTCTCGGGCATGAAGTTTTTTCACCTGAGCGTTCGCTGAACCAATGAAAAGCCAGACGCGTTTGTCTGTCCGTTCGATAAACCAATCAAATCGCTCTATTTCCGTTCGTTTGTCGTTTCTGTTTTGTTTGCGCGCTTTCATTTCAAGGTCATACGAAAATCGCTCTATTGAGAAGTTCTTTTAAAACTTTGACGATTATTTTGAAGATGGCGAGAAACACAGCTAGGTGTTTTCTTAACCCTTTAAGTCTCAATACTGACCAACATTAGTTTTCTCGTGACAATATCCATATATTGCCAAGAGAAATAGTTATGAGAGTTAATATAATGATCGCTAAAGAGAAAATGCTTTGATCTGTTATCAAATTCTCTCATTTAATTCTTTAAGGAAATGTATGGAGATCAGTATGGAGAATTTATATGTGGATATTGGGGCTTAAAGAGTTAATAGACTACAAGCAGTTCCTTAGGGATAGTGGAGCGGGGAGATGCACGAACGCGCGTGAAAATCCCCACCCTCGAAGAAGATCCTCCATCCACGTGTCATCCTCGCGGCTGGCCATTTCTCACGCGTTCTCCTATTTTGCTCGAACTACTATTCCTCAGAAAAATGAGGAAGAACTTGACTGTTATAGGTGACTGTTATGTCTTCTGAGCGTTCTTACTAGGGATCTTACGAAACTGCGACGACGACGGCATCGGGAACCTCAGAAAAGCAATAGGTTTAATGAGTAAAACAACAACTTTGCGCGTGCATCACGCTTTTTTGCCAATTTCTTTGCCGTCCCTGCACAATTAAGACGTGAAATGGTCAAGTTTTAAGTTTACTTGAGAACGGGAACGGCAAGGCGATAAATTCTACCATCTCTGTCTGAACTCGTGCGCGGTCCCATCCCTTCACTCCAACTTAAATTCCATTCTTTTAAGTAATAGGGCGACTTGGGATAATCGTGAAATAGTTTCTAAGGATGCGAAGTCTATTTTTCAGCGACGTTTTCGTAGACGTCGCCGTTGTCGGGTCGTAAGGTCCCTACTGAAAGTTCCAAACAACAAAGGTAAGTTTTGAAAAACTATTAAGTTGACTTGTTTTTAAAAGACCCAAGTGCACTTGATCTGGTGACAGGCTCATAATGGCTAGATTTGGCTAAATTCCGCGACGCAGCCTCTTTAGGTAATAGGATACAGAACAGTCTGTCAGGTTTACAGCCAAGTTGCCCAAACTTTTATTATGCTCAGCGACATCCTAACATCTTAATCGCCCTTGTTTCGTTTCATCAAATCTTCAAGAACAAGATGTATTACTAATTTGTTCTTTTCGTTTCATCAACCTTAAAAGAATGAGATATGATGCGATACACATTCATCCCGCTTATTTCGTCTCACCATAGCTTCATTGCTTGAAGAACGAGATTTGATTTCACTATTAGCTTGCTTGCTTTGTCTCATTATCGCTTACAGAACGAGATATATTACGTACCCTCCTGGTTAAAATTTCGGGCAACTTGAAACTTCGGGCGAGATGCCTTTCGGACGATTTGTCCGGTCACCGTCTGGGTTTCCCATATAAGGTGAGCAGCTGCTCGGAACAGAAGTCACCAATAGTGCGTTTCCCTAACCCCAAACAACACTAAAACAATGGGAAGAATGACATGTCATTGTTTCCAGTGACCAATTAGGAGAGACCTTACGAGCAGCTCCACAACTGAAAGTTATCCATGACAGTTTTGGATTCTGGATTCCAGATCCCTTGTCAGTGGAAAATTGGATTCTGGATTCCATGTCAATGGAACCTGGATTCCGGATTCCAATCATTAGCGGGATTCTGGATTCCTTGAGCTGTATTGCGGATTCCAAAGCCCAGGATTCCTTATTTTACAATCAAATACTTCCCAGATATATTCCGGAATTGGATTACCTTACATAGCTGTTCCTGAAAAAAGGAATGAATAATCTGAAATACGTTTTTTCTAGACTGGTTGGATTTCAGCTGGGGATCACATTCGCACAGAACGTGTTGTGGGTAATGTGCACTCTGAACTGAGGTCTCCTGAAGTAGAGGTGGAATCGGATTTAGCAAAACTCGTCTTCAGCTGCTCAGTCATGTGCAATTTGACCGGAGTGCCATCTAAACCCGTGCGAGGCGAGACTTTGGCTAAAATAGAGAACTGCAATCTCATATTTCAAGTGTGGAAGAATGGTTCTCTGAATGATCTAGTAGACTGTACTTATCCTAGAGGGCAGTATATTTTTCGACATGAGAGGCGACGAGATGGTAAATATGCCACGCATGTTTATCCACTGAAGAAGGGAAGATACCAGTTCAGGTAACAGGAGAGACCTTTCCAGAGGGCCAGCACTCGTTAACATCCGTCGAAAGGCCCTTGGACACCTCATGAAGTTTACACAAGGTAGATTAAAAAACACACAGCATCAACCCCAACCCAAAAAAGGAACCTAACCAGTTTCGAAACAGTGCTTAACCCAGATCAGTAAAGGAAGTGCTTTACCCTAATCAGTAAAGGTAGTGCTTAACCGGCTAATCCAAGACGATAAGGAATACTAGGTTGTGTAAACTTCATAAGGTGTCCAAGGGCCTTTCGACAGATGTTAAAAAGTGCTGATCTTTCCAGAGGAGTTCACGCTCATAGTTGTATCATGGGTAATCAGGGCAAGATGGCGGGAAATTCAAAAATTTGTATTGGAATTCAAAGCCAGCTAATTCTTCCTGAATTCATATATTTGATGCTTTCTCTTTGAAAAGAGTAACTAACCAGTTCAAAGAAACAATACACTAACTTTACTGTAAGTTTACTTTTCTGTAAGTTTGATACTATCGAATTTTCAAATAGAAAGCAACAAATTAGCTTGCTATGAATTCCAAAACAAATCTTTGAATTTCCCGCCATCTTGCCCTGATTACCCATGATGCAACTATGAGCGTAAACTCCTCTATTCTAAGAAGAGGACATTTCGAGAGCGAGATTTTCTCAATACCAAGTAGTGCGCACGCGTGAACCAGCGTCATTTTGGCGGAAAATCGTGATAACCATCGTCACTCTACTACGAGTTTTGTCGTAGTGGCGGAAACATGTTATCAAAAGTTGGAAGTTTTATCAATCTGCGATCGGAAGAGTGCTAATAACTTTTCTGGTGAAAAAAGCACAATGAAGCACTCTGGGGAGTCTATTTTGTGACCATAGGTGTTTGGCGTTCTCGTTCCCGTAGTTGTCGTTCGTTGTTTATGCTCTCTATTTTTGGATTTAACTCTACTGAAACCGAAATGTTTAAGTTTAATGGCCTTACTTTTGGTCACAGATGGATTTTCTACCAGCTAGACGATTCATTCCCTTCAGCATTTGAAGCGAAGGTATCCAACATAAGCATCCTTGGTACAAAGTCTGGCGCGGCTCGCAACTGTACAGCGTGCCCACCTGGATATCATAGCACAACAGACAACACTGACTGTAAAATTTGTCCAAATGGAACTAGCAGTTTAGCAGGTTCTGATAAATGCGCTCCATGTCAAGGACAGACTTTTGCCGCACAGGTATACAGCTTCACGTTTGATACAAGAGTCAGTGAGGGTTCAGTCACACACACTTGGTCGTTTGTGGTCATGGCTTCTAAAAAATGAACACTTTGTTACGAGTTGTGAGTAAGTCAGTCAGTTATTCAGTTAGTCAGTTAATCAGTCAGTCACTTTATCAGCCAACAGGCAGTGAGTCTTATATGATTTTCATATACAGCTATTTCGAGAAAGGTTGTCGGAAAAACATGTGCACGCGACAATCCCGAAAAGTAATATGGGATATGATCAATTCACTGTTCCTGACACTGTAGCTGTCGAACTTACTTTTGTTGCATTCCTTTAGCACTCGCAAACATACGTCCATGGCCTCTCATGCCATTCTTTCAAATTTCTTCAAAAAACAGTGAACTCAAAACCACCCACAATATCTATCGGGATTTTTGCATGCACTTCCGACAACTTTTCTCGAAACAGCTGTATTCATAACTTCGTCAGTGAGTCAGTTAGTCAGTCTGTCAGGAAGGGAGACAGTCTGTTAGACAGACAGGCAGCTAGTCAGTAAGTCACCGTCATTCAGTCAGTTAGTCATTTAATTAGCCAACCAAGCAGTCAGTCAGTCAGCCAGCCAGTCTGTTAGCCAGTCAGTCATTCAGGGAGTCGGTCACTCAGTCAGGAAGTCTTGTCTGATAGTCAGGTAGTCAGTCAGTCGGCGAGCCAGCCAGCCAGTCAGTCATTAGTGGCTATATAAATGCTGGACAGTAATCACATGGAAACTTGACCCACCATAACGCATCTGTCATACACCATGCAGTAACCTCATTTTGAAATTATTCTCTGAGATAGATTCACATTGAGTTATTTCTTGTGTCTTGATGCCTGAGCTAAAGTGTTTTGTTTGCTTGTTTAGATGGGTAGTGACAGATGCCTTCCTTGTGGAAGCAATACAAACGTTCTACCAAACAAAGATGGCTGCGACACAAATGGATGTACATTCAGTCCCGCACCTGGTGTAGATTATGACCTCAATGCGCTTTCCCGTCCCGGCGGATCAATGATTAAAGCAAATTTACGAAGACTAAACCCATGGGGTCGAAGGTAAATTCCTTTCCTTCCCCCACCCTCTCAACCAGAGTATTTAAGGGTTTTATTTGTTACGACCAAGAGAGGGTCGGAAAAGTTGTGGGGGGAGGTGTGTGCAGTCATTACTGCTGTTTGTGATTGGCTCAAAGCCCTCGACTGATTCTTCACAACCAACCGGCGTTGACGAAATTTGGAAGATGCGAGCAATCGATGGTATATTGAAATGGAAACGATGTTGGTCGATGGATACGTCTCGTGGAAACGAGGCTGCATTGGCAATAGACCATCAATCAACCTCGTTTCCAGGCGCGGGTGAACTAAAGAAATTGCATTCACGGCTATCCAAAGACGAAATAGCCAAATTTGGAACCAGAGATTTCGAAAAAAAAAAAGAAAACTGAATGAAAGAAATGCAAGAGTGCGCAAAACATATTGTTTGGTGGATGTTATCTACTTTTTGTGGAGTATCTGCAAAACCGTACCGAGGAATAGTCCAAACCAAAGAAGAAAGTCTACGAGAATATAAGCTAAGATCTTAGAAATCTTTTGAATGAATAATAAAACAATTATTGAATTCGGCATTCAAATGATGTGAGGAATTATGTTGTCCACGGGGTAACATTGTAACAGCTGGTTTCGCTACTTGTCTTTTCGAATTGTCGGGCCTCGGCACACCCATAGGACGAGACTCCAGCGAACTCGAAGGTAGCGATTTTACAAGTAGCGAAACCATTGTAAAGCCACCTTGGCCTTCAGCCTTGGTGGATAACAGTCTCCTGGATCTTCATAATAGACCCTTCCTCGGTTTATTCAACCTTTGACATGGACCAGTCAAGAAAAATCCGTCGACGCCACTGGAAAGATTGCCTTGAAATTGATAAAATTGCTAATTTCAAAGTGATACGTGTAAAGCGAGCGAAGATATAGCTCTGCTAGGTTGCGAAAATGTACAGATGTTTGTACGGTTGGGGGTGGGCAAGTTTGTGCCCAAACCCCCCCCCCCCCACCACCACCACCACCACCACCCCCACTACACCATAAAGACCTGTAAAATTTGGATCATTATACGTTTCTGGGAAAACTGCCGACCCACCCCTCCCCTAAGCCACATTAACACTTCTCACTTAGGGGAAAATGTTGGCTTAGGGGAGGGGTAGGTGGGAAGTTTCCCAGAAACGTATATAATCATCCAAAGTTTACAAAAATCCAAATTTTTTACAATTTGGCGAGTTTCGGGAACTATTTCTTCATTAGTTTTCAACAATTCACTTTCAAACTTGGCAATTTTATTAATTTTAAGGTGCTCTTTTCCGAGGTGTCGACGGATTTTCCTTAACTTGTCCACGTTAAAAGTTGAAAACTATTGCTGATTATCATTGTTTTCTTGTTATTGCTTTCTTTCTTTAGGAGGTTCAGGTTTTCCTTAATATTCCCTTACAGTTCAGCATATTATGTCAATCTTTGCACCGTTGATCACGACAATAGCTCGTGCACATCTCGTGACAGGATCAGCGGTAAAAGAGTTCCCCTTCCCGTGATGGCTTGCGGGTCCTCTTGGTCAAAGGACGAAAGCATTGGGTCCGTGATTGGCTACAAACGAAAAAAGGATATCCGCTCTGGCTTGACTGTGGAGTTGCTTCACGGTGACAAATGCTACTTGGGAGGTGAGTGCAGCCAAGGAGTTGTTAACAAGTTGTAAGCAAACAGTAACAGATCAAAAATTGAACACAATAAAGAGGAGGAGTCGTTACGTCATGTTGCCATGGGAGCAAAATTTCTGGACCTCAACAAACGGGAAATCTGACTTCTAAAAAGGGAATTCGCACTGTTTTAAACTTCATCGCTGTTAGTCAATTTCAGTCGATTTGTCAAATGTTGGCGAAATTTTCGGGGGTTGAATCTGAAAGGACTGTATCTATGTTAAGAAAAACAGCATACTGCTTTTTTGCCGTTCTCGTTGCCGTCGCCGTCGCCGTCGTCCTTGTTGTGATCCAGAAATTTTGCTACCATGGTAACGTGACATCTTCCTCACCTCTCTACAACAAGAGCTAACTACAAATGCATTCGTCCTCCATTACAATCCCGTGATGCAGTTCGAAACAGCAGCGACTAGGTCTCGGGCTATGTTCACACGGCATCGGACTAATTTTCGACCGGTTGAAAATTCGCGCGTTTAGTTTTTGGGTGCACACGGAACCACCATAATCATTTGAAAATGTAAACGCGTAGCCGTTCAATAGAGAGCTTTAGATTTGAGGACGAAGACGAGTACGAGTACGAAATTTAACTTAAAGTTTTTGCGCGTGTTCTAAAATAAAGACACCCCTGAAAGCTTCATTTTCCTTTTCCTCACAAAAAAAGTTAGTACGGTTATCTATACTGTAGGAGGTTAAGCTCTCCTCCGATCTCTCCCGATAGCAAAATGATAAACTTCTCACATTTGATAACTTTTTTCCCGCCACTACGACATTCACGCCTACGCTCGTAACAGAATGACGACTACCTCATTTTCCCGCCAAAATGACGCTGGTTCACGGGCGCGCACTACTGAGGGTGTTACGAAAACTAAGACCCTCGAAAACTAAGACCTAAGACCTAAGACCCGTCTTAGTTTTCGAGCTTACGAAAACTAAGACCCCCTAAAATCGAATCCGTCGAAATATAAAGTCAAATTGTAACCGAAATAGGTCTGATCTGTGAAATTATATCATGTTCGATCCTTTCCACCGAGTTTTAGGTCAAATTTAATGGTAAATTTAGGGGTCTTAGGTTTCGTAATTTTGAAAACTAAGACCCCTCTTAGTTTTCGTAATTACGAAAACTAAGACCTCCACCAAATAGCACCCTCTAGCACGCGTATGATAGTAGTTTTTGCTTGTCTTACGGATTATAGTCTTCAAACGGTCGTAATTCGACTTTGTAGAAATTTTAGAGATTGTTTTGGTGGGGGTCTTAGTTTTCGTAATTACGAAAACTAAGAGGGTCTTAGGTCTTAGTTTTCGTAGCACCCCATTACTGAGAAAATCTGGTACTCATAGTCGTCCTCATCTCAGAATCTAAAGCTCTCTAATGTTTCGTGTGAACAGAACGAAAATCTTGAACGGTGCCATGTGACCCAAGTGTGCGGTCGAGATTTCGTCTGGTGCACTGTGCACGCAGCTTCATTCTTAACCTGAGAAATGGCCATTACACTTGGTAAAAGGTGTGGAAGGAGAGTGGACACTTTGACTTGTGCTGGTGTCACGTCTAACGTGCTCTCTCAAACAATGGGAAGCTTAAGCAACGGCGACGTGGAAGGCGACGGCAACGAAAACGGCAACAGCACGCTTTTTTGCCATTTCACATGTCTATCGATATATTGCACAATTCCATATTTCACGTTTTATTGAACTTGGATACAGTCTGTTGGAATTCAAGTTTAAAGTAACGTTTCCGCTGCCGTCGGCCGGCGTCGTAGTTGCTTAAGCTCCACTATAGCTTATGATTGATGCTTCCCACCCAATCACCTCACCTGAACGGAACTGAAGGCTGACCTTAAGCGACACGCGTTCCAAAAATATTTATCGTAGGACTTGAGCTATGATGTGTTTTTTGATTCTGTCTGAAGGAAAAAATGGCCGATACAAAACAACTATTGACCTTAGATGTGACGTCACAGCAGGAGTGGGTCAGCCTGGAAAAGACGGCAACTTTAGTTTAGTCCAACAGGGCTGTCACGTTCATTTGGTTTGGAAGTCCTTGTACGCATGCCCGAAATGCCGCAAACAAGACATTACACGGATTAAGGGAGAATGCATAAACGGAACCCGGAACGTCACTATACTGCGTTCTATCCCTTGCTGGGCACGTGAGGAATACCCTGGCTCTAATTTCACGACAGAAGAGTGTGTCACGCCAACTAAAGTTGTCACGGTTACAGTCACGGCTACTGTTCTGGCTTTTAGAGAAAAGGTATCAAGCAAAGTGAACAAGATTTTGATTGGCGTGGGAGTAGTGGCGATTGTTCTTTTATTGGGTGTTGCTTTGTTATTTGCTTACAAGCATCGCACGATCAAGTATCGGTACTTAAATTGGATTTCACGTGATAAGCCGATGAGTCGCCTTGAACAAGAAGATGACGAGGATCACTTTATTGATGGGGATGAACTCGCTTACCCTTCAAATGATAGAGCAGAACCATTCCGAACCTGAACGAGACCCTTGTATAGCACTGTTGTTCAAGTTTTCAATAGAAGGTAGAATAAATTGAAGGGTACAAGTCCCGTTTAGCGTTTTCTTCAAATTTGTTTTGCCACTTCTCGTGTTTTTTGAACCGACTGGTGCCCAAATAACCTTCTATTCCCAATACCAAAAAACAATATACAGCTACTAAATTTTGGTCCTTGTAAATTTGTGATGAAATTTTTAAATAGGACGAGAAAATGTAGGTTGTTTCTTGTTTATCATGTCCTATAGAGGGTGGCAGTAAAACGTGAGGCGGGGTCGGGACCGGGGTCGGGGTCTATCTTTTTTGAAAGAATGCTGTTAGGGTTGACAGTAACCGTAAACCTAAGCCTAAATCTTTAATTAACAATTATTCCTCGAGTCCGAATGGGCTCTGAGTCAATAGCCCATGAGGCCGAAGGCCGAATGGGCTATTGACTCAGAGGCCATGAGGGCGAGAGGAATGATTGTTTTAGTAAAATCCAACCAGTTGGTCAAAAATATCGAGAATAAAAAAACTTTAGCTAGGTAAAGCTAGACTTTAATTCACTTTTGCCGCCAAAAAGCCCGCTCTTTTCGCTACTGGTGGGCTATAACATATAGCCTAGTAGTAGCTCAACCAATCAGAACACAGCATTGATAATAGACCACTAGTTGGATTTTACTAAAAAAAGATAGACCCAGACCCCGACCCTGCGTTTTACTGACAACCTCTTGCAAAATTGATTTTACTATATGTAAGCTGTGATTTGAGGGTTAACTGAGTTGAAATTTCCCATATTTCTTTTTTTGTATTTTTTGGCTAAACGGACAGAGCCGAGTGTCCGCATTTAATAATAATCACTGACATTATACTTCCCAAATTTCATTTAGATGTCGCTAAAAAGTCTTTTTATTATCATGGTGCATGCATATTTAATAGCCTTCCAACGAACATAAAGATTTTGCCACCTAAGGAGCGTTTCAAGGCTATCTCCGATTTTTATTCTTAGGTCATTTCTTGGAACATTTCCAATCTACATCCAATTTTTATGAGAACGTTATTACCTTTTTCTAAACTTTTAATTTTGAACATTATGGATATATGTTAGTTTTACATACTCTTTTTATTTTTACGTTATATATGGCCCCCGTTGATACCAGTCCTGTGACTGAAGGGGTCACCCTGTTTAAACGTCGATTATTATTATTATTATTATTAATAACCTTTATTTATTACCTTTGGCGATAAGAATTACGGTAATATTACAATAAAAATTAAAAACACTACACATTATATATACATCAAATTAAGTTAAGTTTAGTACCTCTAGGAATGAATGATTGTTTGTGCCTAACAGTACGTGATACAGGCATTCTGAGGTGGGCTGGGTTAGTCTTACAAGATCTTAGATTATGGCCATGATCCACTGGCTTTTCTAAAAAACGTTTACAAGGATGTGCATGCATCTGATTCTAGGATACGTTTTAATTCTTTCCTCGTCAAATTCTGACGTCTAGTTACAAGTGACTCAACACTATCCCTAGGGAGACCAATGAGATTTAGACATCTATTCTGCACTCTCTGTAGATCTTCTTCGACCCATATTTCTTTTTTTGTATTTTTTGTTAAACGGACAGAGCCGAGTGTCCGCATTTCATGGGTGTCTATATCAAAGAGCTAGACACTGTAAAGAACTTTATTTTTAAAGTATGTTTAAGTTTTTTGTGTTGTATAATTATGCAATTTTGAAAAAAAAATTTACTGTTTAAATTGCTTTTAGTTTCAATTGTTTTTTTACTGATTTGTTGTCAATAAAAACAGTTTTGTAACAACCCCTTGTGATTACAGTCATTCTTACAGTAGGCTACCAACAGTTTGCCGTGTTGTTTTTCGTAGCTCATCGAGTAAAACGCTCCGGCCAAAATTTTTCTACAAATCTGCGTCATGGGAGTGTCTCAAATAAACCCTCCTTGACAAATTAATTGTAACCTCAGAGAGATGCTAGATAAAGTTGAATTACAAATAGTTCTTAATGGTTTTTTAGCTTGACACCCTCGCAGGCCTCTAACAGGTACTACGTATAGGGAAGCCATGAATGAACGTCCCGATTAATTGCTCCTGGATCATCGAGGATGCAACATTCAATGCCTACAGTGCATGATGTAGGTGTAATACAGTTTGTAATTCGAAGTGTGGACTAACAGGCGATTAGGCTTTGATTGGGCTAGATTGTGCTAGCATAATGCTTGGCATAAATCGTCAACTGTAGCATATTAAGTTTCACCCATTTTCCAAAAAAAAAAAAGCACTGCTGCATAATTTGCACTTTTGCCTAGTTTTGAGCACCAAATTATCATCTATTGATCATGCAACTATTATTTTTTTTGGCCAGAAACCAGTGTTACAGGCGAATTTAAGTAACGAATTCAAATTTTTGTTCTGCTTATTATCACATTCATGGGACCTTGGTTCCACAGGAAGTGATTAGGACTGCACAGGACTCAACGCATGAGCATAACGAGTTCGGTTACCCAAAATGGTTTCCGAGCGCTCGTTGTTAATTATCAAGTTTTTTAAGTGGTCCGACAATTAATTATTAGAGTTTCTAGATGCAAATAGGGTAAATGTGTTTGCCATTTACTCTTTTGTTACATAGTTATAGAAGTAGCTAGAAGTAACAAGAAAAAGCGTAATTTCTGCATGAGCATAATTTACATAAACTAGCATAATTATTGGCATAATTTTAGAAATACACGAGAATTGCTAGTACATAGTAGCATATTATGCTGCTTTCGCGAGGACAATTTATCAAAGCCAGCATAGGCGATATTCTTATCCATAGTTTTCGCTGATCACAAGTTTTTGCAATTTGGAGGTCAAGGCTGTATAGTAATTGAAGAAAGGAAAGAAAAATTACTTACGACTCCTTGACATTACTCAGTTTTCTCTTTTGTTTCTTGTTTGAAAAGAAAAAAATTCGGGAAAGGGAAGACGAGTGTGCGGTATAGCCCATGAAAAAAGAAGGACCTAACCCTGCCCTACACAGTTTTTTATTGTCCTTTGTTTGGAATCCCGTCAGGCCGGGGGAAGTGTAGAACGCTTTTGTTGTAAAAGAAAGATGGCGGCGAACTCCGAATTCCCTCGAAGTTACAATCGATCGATAAAACTAATGACCACAATATTTTTCATACATTAAGGAGTTCGCTGTTATTAAAGGATAATCGCACTTTACAAGCCTAGCTAGAGGTAAGTTATCGAAGGAAGTACAAAAGTCGCTTTAGGCCTTGCATTTCTTGGTAATCGATTTGAAATTAAAAGCCTAAGCTTCCCTTTCTTTCTAAATGAAAGGCTTTACGGATTGGGTATTTCCTTCCGAATCTATTCTATTTTTTGCTTTAAAAGGGTTGTGAATCTTCAATGGAGCATCTTGCTGTTAATAGTAGTTTTTATCTGGTAAACAGCGATACGAATTCTGATTACGTGATCGAAAATTAGCTATTTTTTTTATATTCTGGACAATTTGGAGATCGATGTTTACAGAATTATTTAAGTCGAGTGATTAATTTACAATTGTTTCTAAGCCGATGAAAACTATAGCAATTTTACATCTCAGTTTTGATATCTCCACCAGAATGGGGTATGATGTGGGAAGATTCACTAGTGCAGTTGATGAGGAGCTCATCTGTACAATCTGTGGAGGAGTACTCGAAGATCCTCTACAGGCACCTGCTTGTGAACATGCATTCTGTGCTGCTTGTATTCACGAGTGGCTAAATCACCAACAAACCTGTCCTGTTGATCGACGTAACCTTACTCCACATCAACTCAAGCAAGTACCAAGGATTCTAAAGAACTTGCTGTCAAAGCTGACCATCCAGTGTGAAAATGCCATGTTTGGTTGCGAAGGTGTGGTGCGGCTTGACCAGCTTCAGTCACATTTGTCCCAGTGTGAGCACAATCCAAAAAGACCAGTCAATTGTGAACAAGGCTGTGGATTGGTAGTTCCGTTTGATGAGATGCCCCAGCATAATTGTGTTCGGGAATTAAATAACTTAATTCAAAGTCAGAATTTCAAATTAGCCCAATTGCAAGCCCAGATTGATGACCAACGTCAGCAGCTAAATGAACAAAAACGTGAAATCCAATCTCTTAAGGATATGATCCGAGCTATGAGGGTAATCAACTTACCACAAGCTTTGCCTCTGTTGCCTAGTAACCTTCAACAACCTGATCACTATGACAACGAAGTTCATCAGTGGTTGGTTGGGTTACAGTCAGCAAGGGTGACTCGGTGGGGCGGAATGATATCAACTCCAGATGCAGTTCTGCAAGCAGTTATTCGCCGAGCCCTAGCTGATAGTGGGTGCCCACCAACAATTTTAAATGAACTGATGGAGAATGCTCATGAGCGTAAATGGCCACCAGGTCTGAGTACTCTTGAAACACGGCAGTTAAATCGCAGGCGTTATGAACAGTATGTTTGTAAACGAATTCCTGGAAAACAGGCTGTAGTGATTATGGCTTGCGAAAATGAACACATGGGAGAATCAATGACCTTGGAACCCGGCTTGGTTATGATCTTTGCTCACGGAATTGAATGAAACATGTCATCCCTTATACTCAAGAATTCTTTTTTTTTTCTAACAAGCAGAAAGAAAATTTTTGATATTTAAGTAGTTTACATGTAACACAAATAATTTGTCAAGTGTGGCTTACTTCAGTCATAAAGTTCTAATGGACAGTTTCATTTGAATGCTATGATATCCCAGCTTTAGATCCTAGAAGTGTACATGAGTCTAATTTCTCCAATAATAATATTTTAATGGGTTCTGAGAGGGTGGCAAGCCATTTTCATGTGTAAGTTTATTTCGCTGGACTGCTGTAATCAGTCTAAATAACAAACAAGTACATCCTTTGATTGACTATTTTAGGGTATCAGCATTCATTTTATATAATATTATGTTAGCAACAAAATGACACCATTGAAACTCTGACAATTAATTAAAATAGTGCAAGGGAAATTTAAAAAGTTCCTGCACAATGATACCAAAATCCTTCTTTGAGGTACTAGAGGATCAAAATAATTTATACTTTTGGAGAACTCCTTTAAACATTAGTGAGGCCCTGTAAGGATAAAATTCTGACAAGTGACACGGCCTTAAAACAGCGACAGAAGACTAGATGAAATGGCAACAAACATAATAGGATTTTTCTTTTCTAGATTATAAATTTGTTGTAGGATCATTTTGACTTTATCATTGCAGTGCTTATCTCTTGTATAGACAAGATTTGTAAATCTAGGTTATTGATTTAATGTACAGTCCTTTAATAGAAAGAATTTCCTATGATCTTGAAATGATTTTGAGTATTTAAAAAACAGCATATTAATAACTTAAACAAAGCAAAGTGATTAGTTTAGCAAGAAGAGACAAAATGTGATCTGCTTTGAGCTCTCAGGGGCACCCAACGAGAATATAGTTCAAAACCACTTAAACATAGCATTGTTAAACGTATTTTAGTATTTAAATGGTAGATATAGGCATATTTTTATCCCCTAAAAATTTTTCATCTGTTCGAATTTCCTAGCAGAAAGTCTAGTGATCCGAAAATTATAGGGATCAAATCTTACCTTTTCGAAAATATCAGCCAAAAAGAAGGCTCCCGAAAATTCTAGGTGACCTTTTTAGGGTAAAAATCCATTACAAATAGGCAATTATACCCTTTTTTAGAAGTTCAAAAATCCTAGGAGAGGCAGGCAAGCAAGAAATTTTACAACAATGTTCCGAAAATTCTAGATCTCAAATCGTCTTCCGAACAGATATTTTCTGAAAATTGTCGTTGGGTGCCACTGAGCTCTGCTAACTTTTCTGTTTTCCTAGTTTGTTTCTCTTTGCTTTTCCTTACTTGAATTCATATATGCAGTCTTTCTTCTGCATTTCTCCATTGTTTAATTTTGGTTGGTATATTCAGGGGCCGAGGGGTGGGCTTTCAAAGGAAGTTTAAGTAGAGGTGTGTCACTGAAGCCTTCAAAACCTGCGACCCTGTTTAAGACAAAAATTCCTCATTTTGCTACCCTTGCCAAGACAAGAGACCATATTTTTCGACCCTGATTCGTTTCGTTTTGCATTCAGAATTAGGTATTTTTTGCACTGATATCACGGAACTGAATTGTTTGGGAAAAGATGTTGGTGCCCCCGGTGGGGGGGGGGGGGTACTCGATATATCCTTGGGTAGGGAGGTGCGGCCCGGCCCCTCATACCCTGACCCTGTTTAAGACAAATATCGCTGATTTTCCTACCCTGTTTAAGACAGAATTCCGATTTTTGATACCCTGTTTAAGACATTTAACCCGAAACCAAAAAAAATTTTTGCTGTAGTTTAGTTCTTAGAACCTACGAGCAGACTGTTTATCGTCCAAGAAAAGATACCCTGTTTAACACAAAAATTGATAAAATCGATACCCTGATTACGACAAAAAAATGACAAAATCGATACCCTGTTTAAGACAAAAATCCTGAAAAACATACCCTGGCTGGCCGCACGTGGCCGCCGCACGTCCCCATTAAGCCCTTATAAGGGAGTACCCCCCGGTTGGGGCCGCAAATGTAGACCACTCATCCGCTGCCTTTGCACTCCAAAAACACACCAGGTTAAAGACACGGAACAATGAAAATTTATTCCCTGTTTAAGACTCAAGACCCTGAAAATGATACCCTGTTCTGCGGCACATATCCGACGTCTAGGCCAAATAAGGAAGTGGCTCTTGCTGGGATTCAGGGAGAGGGTGGCAGAGGAAATATGGTGCAGTTCAGTCTCAGTTCTGTGGATAAGCTACCTATTACCTATATATGGTTTGATCACTAATGTGAAAGCCGTTGAGCATCAATTTTCAGTATACGTATTTAACAAAATAAAATTCGACCTTTCCCCTACTAACCACTTGAGCTGCCACAGCGAAATTAGCCGTGCGAGATCTGGGTACTGTTATTCTTTATACCGAGGCGGTCAGCGGTACTTTTGTTAGAGTCAAAATGGCGGACAATTCGACCGACAAGGGTCCATGGACAAAGATGTTGGAATCTTTCATCAGATACGTTGCGTTGAACCCAAAAGAGTTTCTTCTCTATGGTAACTAGCTATGTATTAATTTTAGTCAGGCTTCTAATGTTTTAGTTCAAACTGTTTTTCGGAATTGACTATGTAATTACGTTGCCTTGACACATAGAGTGTTTTCACTCACGTGGCCAGAATCTATGCAAATTTATTGGAACAAAAGAAATCGTTTGCATAAGAAAAGAGTTCAACTCCCAGAGGATTGGTTTGGGACACCAACATGGCCGCCGTTTCATTGTTTTGGGACACCAATATGGCCGCCGTGACGTCATGTGAAAACACTCTATACCGTATTTCCTCGAATAATAGCCGTACCTCGATTAATCGCCCCCCCCCTTTGACGGAAATGTTTAAAATAATCGCCTCCCTCGAATAATCGGCCCCCCTCCCCTCACTATAAGTTACCTGCTAGGGATACCCCATAGCGGGAAACTTGGAGGACGAAGCTAAACTGGAGTCTGATCCGGCAAAACTGATCGGTGATGATTCAAGCTCTGATGCCGAGGACGCTACAAATTAATCAAGGAACCAAATTCGGAACACTTTAAATCCCAATGTTCATTTTATTTGATGTGATTAATTTTTTGATTTAATGGGAAAATAGAGCACTATATTTAGGGCACGCGACTTCTTGTGAAATTATTATACATTCAACTCGCTATCTCTTTTCTAATTGGCTAAAAGCATTCAGTGAATTTTCGAAATCAACCCCTGAGACGTCATCTAGCTGCAGATTATACAATAATCATGTCAAGGTCACGGGTAATCCTGTCATGTATGACCACGGTGCATGATTTCTAAGGGTAATCATATCAAGTTTGTGCGCTCTGTGTTGCTTGTTGTCGGTGAAGAAGCAAGAACATAACTTCCAGATTTGCTTCATTGACCAAGCAAGACATTGAAAAAATAGTTGAAGACATTAGGACTCACAAAACAGAGAAAGGTCGACGAAGGTGGCAAAGGAGCTGTTTGCTGATAACGTGAAAGAGAAAAAACTGAGAGAACCTGAGGAAAAGAAAGAGTTTGCACAAGCTTTGAAAAACATTTTTTGTCGAAGCGAGAAAGAAAGAATTTGTTCAATGTATAACAAAACATTATTAGATATTCAATTATTAGATTCGGTTTTTGTGATATCCAGAAAAATCAAGGTCGAGGTATGGGTTATCAGCTGAAGCCAAAGGCTGAGGATGATAACCCTTACCGAGACCTTGATTATTCTGGACATCACAAAAGCGTTATCTGGAATAATTGTTTATGATCGCCTCCCTTGAATAATTGCCCTCTTTTGGTGCGAAAAAAGAAATAATTGCCTCTGGCTAATATTCAAGGAAATACAGTATATGAATTGTGCACCCATCCCCATAACCTCAGTTGCAAGACTGTTGTAACAGTAATCTAAGTCAAGCAATTTTGAAAAGTCAAGAGATCCATTGCTAGTTTTACTAAGGTGCCCATTATGTATGAACAGAAATATTAACTGTTGTCTTAGGTGAAAGGCAAATGAAGGCAATGAAAATTGAGATACAGATTGCTACTTAAAAACTGACGAAAGGGTATTTTTTTAAGATCAGCTTGATAAGCAACTTTTGATCCACATGAATTTATGAGGAGTTTAAACAATTTTTCCTACAGTACTTCTGTACATTGAATTCGCCCCCAAAAAACTTTACTTACCCACTTCGCAAGTTAAGAATAGAATTTACTTTCCAGTCATAACATCCAAAGAAGGCTGTCCATTTATGGCGAGCAAAGCAAGCAGCAAAGCTGCGAGGGGCGTCAAGGAAAGGAGAGCTTGCAACAATCTCTTATAAATTTCCATTTATGCTTTGCCCAGATGAAGCGAAATACCATTGGCTTAAAAATGACGTACCGTCTATAAATTTGATTGATGACATTCCTGACTGATCATGACCCGCCATAAATGCTTGGCAATTTGCCTTACTATGCTTATTGAAGTCTGGAATATTATGATTACTCCTTTACCTCTGTGATCAGAGAGCGATTTATGAGGACTGTATGGCTGTATTTTTTACTGTTCAGTTTGGATCTCAACCCCAGGGAATATATAAGCCGACAAATCAGAAGGCCGAAAAGGGGTTGCCAGGAAAACATTACAATACTAAATCTCTCTGTGTTTGTTGTGTTTAAAAGTTTCCTCACAACAAAAGCAGTTGATTTCTTATCCAAGTGGATGCATGGGAGATTGATGTCCTCGAGAAAAACAAAAACCATTGCACTGATGAGTAAACACTTTTTTTGCCTCCCTGAGTAGAAAGTAACAAATGCTATTTTCGATGAAGCCAAAGTTTTAACAGATGCAACAGTTTTGCTTTCCAGAAGACAGAAAGAAGACAATTTGTTATTGTCTTCTTTTAGTAGTCTTGCTCCTGGAATGCTACTAAGCACAACTGGCGCTTTTGACTTGTCCTGATGCAGGTAACTGACAAACAGCTGAGAAAGCTTAAAAGATTTTCATACTAACCACCCACTTCACCCTAGGTTTTTAGAAATGACCCCCAAAATTTTGCATATTGTATTGTGAAAGTGACTCCCAGTCGATTACTGTAGAAGCCAAGAGTAATCTAGCTACAGATGGTCACAAATCATGCTAAAATTCACCACATACTTCATCTACAGTTGTGTTTATAAGATTGATGTTTACTTTTTATGGTTGTTACATTCAATTTCAATTCATGCTCTTTATTGCTTTAAAAAGTACTACTTTTATGACATTTATTGAAATGACCCACCACAGGTAAGGGTGTCTTATCTGAAAATGATCCCCCAAAAACCCCAAGCATGATTTTCAAAATGACACCTGAGAAAAAACTGCCAGTCCTCCCTCACAGGTAATAAACAACCATCCCTCAAGTTAAACTCTTTGGCATTTTTTGCAGTGTTTATAATTCTGACCCCATTGATGATGGTGAGTGGATATTTGTCACTGAAGTTAGCCAAACACATTGAGAAAAATGAGAAGGACAAGAAGAAAAAGTGTGAGTGACATTACAATGTACCTTGTTTGGTGCATTAGTAGATCATGTTAAAATCAAATTAGTTGTGCTCGTCTTAATAGTGGTTCACATTAAATTTAATGTACAACATAATTATGAGCAAAATCATCTACCATTAATTTGAATATATTAATAAATTATATCACATCATCCTTGCCTGGGCTGTATAACAATGTTCTTGTACTTAAAATTATTTATGATAATTACCTATGTAATTTTTCTCATTAATTTTTTCATTTAAGCCCATCAGCTTTTCAATTTTGAACTTAATTTTTAATCTCCTTTGATTGTTGTCGAAAACCAAACTAAATTTTTTCATGAAGGTAAAAGGGTCATATGCATTGTTAAAAGTGTCCCATGTAACTGCACCTGTTAATTGATAAAGATCTGTTTTCATTTTTCTCTACTCAGCTGCTCGCCAAAACAACATTGCTAAATCAAGACGTAGGGCGAAAGCTGACTAACACACAAAGTGGAAGTGATTAGGTTGCAAATGTATGAAGAACTTCTTTCAACTAAAAGTGTACCATCTCACATTGCATTCAGTCGTAGTCATTTTTTTTATTGTACATGCTTTAAACTGCAGCTACATATTTGCTGACAAATATTCTTAACACTGTGCATTTATTTACTAGTTACAAGTACAGGTATAAATTATAAAGGTACAGAAAAAATTATTTTAACTGTATTTTGCATTTTGTGACCTTAGAATAATACTCACCATTTTAATATTACACCTGCATGGAAAATAATGTACATATTTTATGTTTTACACCTGTAGAAAACATCAGATTAATACAATGTATAATAATGATTTATTTTTTTTCCGGCGAAGTAAACATGCCAACTTAAGCGAATAAAAGTGATGGAAACAACTAGAAAACTTTAACTGCTGGGGAAAATTAAACAAACAACTCCGCCAAATAATATCTTTACTCAAGTAGCAATAAGCTGAATAGTTTGTAACATCATGCAGGTACTCAAAAGATGATAAGTGTGGACAAGTGGTTTAGTAATACTTTTGTCTTAACCACTCGAAAACCTGCCATCAAACTATTTTTCTAGATAGTTAGTTCAGGTAAAAGTTAGACAAAAAGATGGCCACATTTGTCAACCTAAAATGGGAGGCTACCTCTAATCGTGATTAAGACCAATCATCTGTCAAAAAAAAAATTTCATTATTATAGTGCATGATTTTATTTCAAAATGACTGGGAGACAAAAAGTGTGAGACCTCAAGGTTTGGATGTCCAGGATGAAGAAAAAACTCTGAACACAATAACTTCAACTTTAACATCCATTTTATTTGACACTGTTTTAGGGTATTAATTTCAAAATTTTTTTGAAGCATATTTTCACGCTTTCACTTAAAAGATACATGGAAGAAAAGGTCAACCTATAGAGTTACATGTACAGTAGCAAAAGGAGCAAGAGCTTTCCGGTTGTCACTTTTTCACTGATTTACAAATTACTGCACCTTCAAGTCCAAACTAGGTTCACTGTTAATGATAAATAAATGTACTTAAATTAAATCACAAAGTGTTTCATGCAAATATTTGAATTCTATGATTGTCTTTATCAGAGACAACAATTTGATCATTACTTAGCAGAGCTGATGAGAATGGCTCATTGAATTGTCCTAAGTTGGAGCCTTTTAAACCGAATTTTTGCACAAATGTTCCATCTACTTTAAAGACTTGTATTCTATTATTTCTGCGATCACAGACCAACAGGTGCTTTGACTGAGTCACTGACAAAAATTGTGGACAATTAAACTCCCCGTCCCCCGCCCCCTTCTTACCAAACTTGTAAAGAAAATGCCCCTCCCTGTTAAATACTTTGATACAATGTTCATTTGAGTCTGACGCTATGAAATATTCACCACAATGAACACAGTGAATAGGAAAAGTAAAAGAACCCTGCCCACCTATCTTCATTACAAACCTACCATCCGGGGTAAAGATCTTAATCAGTTTGTGACCTGCATCAGCAACAATAATATTACCAGTGCTATGTAAGGATAAACCCCAAGGATGATGGAGCTGACTATCAAGGTTTCCTCTGCCACCAAATGAACCCAGGTGCCTCCCCTCCCAACTAAGAATCTGTATTCTGTGGTTGTTAGTGTCTGCTACAAAAATTTTTCTGTCCTTATCAATGGCTATTCCAAAAGGGTATTTAAACTCTCCATCGTTTTCACCTTTGCGACCAAAAGATCTTAAGAAAGTGCCATCACTGTCAAACACTTGAACCCGATGGTTGCCTTGATCAGCTACCACTATTTCGTCCTCGTCATTTACTGCCACCCCAGCGGGATACGTAAACATTCCTTCACCCGACCCTTGCTGCCCAAAAAACAGAACAGGATTGACATGAAATGGTTTTACTATAACATTAAAAGGACTACAAGCAATATGCTTTCCGTTAACTTTAACGAGCAATGTGAATGCCTCTTGTACTCTGGGATAATAACTGATGTTGTACATGCCATCCTTGTTATCATTTATTTGCACTTCCGTCACGTTGTTTTGTCCTTTCTCGTCCTTGATCTTTACCGTGGCACGGTCCCTCTCATCATACCACTGCTTTCTCTCAGCGTTTCTTGTGATCAAATTGAATTGAGCTTTACGCCCAACAGTTCCTTCTTTTAGTCCATCACCTTCAACCAGAGTTTCTCTTGCTTTTGTTCGATAACCTTCTTTCAATAATCCAATTTCTTCCCCCTCGACGATATCAAGTATCTTCTGATTTTTCACGAAAACAAATGCTTGAAGACTCCCGGAGTCATGAACAATAGGCTGATCAACCTTCTGGAACATTGCCTGTAGTGATTTTTTAAGCTGAACAACGTCGACGGTGGTACTTCGTTTTAAACGTTTTTCAGCTTCCTCCAGTGATGATTTCATGACATTTATCTGATGCTGAATCTCACTTCTTTTTGCTTTTAAACTTTCAAGTGACTTCTTGGTTTGGTTTTCCACCGTAGTAATAATGTCTTTCAGTTTTGCCTGAACTGATTTGATCAAGCCATCAGCAAACCTTTTGGCGTTTCTCTTCACGATTTCGGTTTGTTGAATCATGTCAACGGAATCTTTATCCAGTTGAGTTAATACGTTCATTTTTAATTCTAAATTATGCTTTTGCCTTTCAATAACAGATTTTATCTCCAGTTTTTGACTTTCAGCTTCTTCTTTGATTAATTTCAGTACATGACCTCCATGATCCAAAGTGACGCAAGTTTGGCAAAGTGTCGTTTCACATTCCTTGCAGTAGTATTTTAACTCTTCTTCCCGATGATCTTGTCTTGAACAAAATGCTGGTCGCTTCAATACATCCTCGAGGTCTTTATCTTGAAACTCTTTGATAGCCAGCACGCGGTGTTCTCTGTTTCCTCGCAAAATATTGTGGGCGGCAACACATTGATCACAGTAAAATATACAACACTGGAAACAGTAAGAAACTTCCGAACTCTTTTTGTCGCAGTTTCTGCATTTCACTTGAGTCTTCTTGCATTCTTTTATAGTAAGAACATCGATTAAGCCATTCAAATAAAAACTGGTTGGAAGATCTTTTAGATCGCCGCTTTCTGGAATTCGACTGAGCGTTTGGCACTTCGGGCATTTGATGGTGTCTCCGCCTCCGCACGTTTCGTACCATCCTTTCAAACACTTTAAGCAAAAACTGTGCAGACAGAAGAGTTGTTTAGGATCCGTGAATAAGTCTGAACACACCGAGCAAGACACTTCTTCGTGAAGGTTGTAAAATAGCGTAGCAAGATCCATGTCGTTATCAACAACAAACAAGAAATGACCTTTGAGGCACTCCACACCAGACAAGGAAGTCAAGGATGGTTTGCTTATCTCGGGATCAGCAGTGTTCGAACCAATCAAAGAACATTTCTTCGTGAGACTTTTGATTTTTTGTCTTGGTTTGTGATTCCCCGCCCAGAAATGTGAACTTAATAACAAAAGGCAGTAAAGCGAAGATTTAAAACGAATTCATTTTTTCTGCTTTGCAAGGGCGCATTAATGTGAAATGTACGTAATGAACCAGTGTGTTTTTCCGTAGACGGGAAATATGATTGGGATCGTAGGTCCAAACACACCAAACAGGACAGTAGATCTCTAAGAATGAAAATAAGTTATAAGATCCCTATTGTCTTCAGAAACAATGAATGGCTTCGGGCATTCCACTCTTGCGGTTTTTTTAGAATCAAAGGCTCGCGAACCAATTGGAAGGCTTCCATGCATGTGTTGATAAGACCTCCATGCAAACAAAATGATGAATAAAATGTCAAGATATATTTAGTGACAAAGCTGCAGTAGCGTAAAAACCACAGCCATCAGTGATGCAAATTACCTAATGCATTGATTGAGCATCAAAAACAACTGTCGATGAAAATTTGTATGTTTCTTGTCAAGTCTCCACTCTCCTATTACTTTGATTTTTGCTTACATGGACATTTTTTGAGCATGGTATTTACTGTAAATAGGGGTACCCAACGATATAGTTCAAAACCACTTAAACATAGCATTGTTGAACGTATTTTAGTATTTAAACGGTAGGTATAGGCATATTTATCCCCAAACAATTTTTCATCTGTTCGGATTTCTTAGCTGAAAGTCTAGTGGTGCGAAAATTATAGGGATCAAAACTTACCTCTTCAAAAATTTCAGCCAGAAAAAAGGCTCTCGAAAAATTCTAGGTGACCTTTTTAGGGTAAAAATCCGTTAAAAATGGGCAACTATACCATTTTTTAGATGTTCGAAAATCCTAACAGAGGCAGGTAAGCAAGAAATTTTACAACAAATGTTCCGAAAATTCCAGATCTCAAATCGTCTTCCGAACAGATATTTTCCGAAAATTGGCGTTGGGTGCCCCTGTGTAAAGACATTACCTTGTACAGTGCAATAGACGAGAACTAAGGCAACCAAGCTATTTTGCTCGTTGAGTACTAAGCTAATCGTGCTTGGAGATAAAACTTTGCATCCCTTCCGTGTATTTTATTACATGTATAACTGAGGCGAGATTTGAAAACTATTCGTTACCGTTGAATTCCGAAAGTAACGGTCCCCACGAAAATAACGCCGGCTTCCCGAAAGTAGCGTTAACTTTTTACCTTCCCATTGATTCCCGAAAGTAACAGCCCCACCGAAAGGTAACGGCCTACCTGAAAGTAGCGGCCTTCGAAAATTACCACTCATAACTACAATCACATCACATCACGTCACCTCACCTTTATGTAACCTCGGATTTACAGTGAAGCTCTTGAAGCTAATACCTCCGAGATAGAAGCAAATAAATAATAAAATATAGTAATAATAATTCAAAAAGAAAAGAAATAGAAAATAGAAGAAAACAAAACATAAGAGGAAATACAGTATTGTAAGAAAGAGAATTTAACCTCCTAACTGTATTACAATAAAGTAGCGTATTGAATCTGATGTGACGGTTTATAAAAGCAATACTTTCGATTTACGTAAAAAGCGATTTTAAAGAGTGTTTAGCGTTACATGTATCGTAACAGGAACGAGAAAAATGTGTCTATCGGTAATTCGTGATAACGGATTAATTCATCAAGAACGTGTGAAAATCTTTGGTACCGTATATGGGAAGCTGTCTCAATTAACTAAACAACGTGAAGAGTCATTTGCGATCATCTCGAACTTGTCAGAATCTTTCTTTTAGATAGATAGATAGATATTCTGTTTATTTCACCCACTTGCAGCAATAACTGAATTGTTGGGGAAGGTCATTGTCACATACAATTTTAATTGTATGTGACAATGTTGAAACTATTTACATATATACATTCACTGAAATTTATAATTTACAAAGTCATTAATTCTTCTGGTATGACCATGTTGGCGTCTTGGAAGTTGGACCCTTATACTGTATTGAGACTCAATAGCGGCAGGAGAGGGGATTAGGTTCTTAAGGGGGGACATTTGGCGTGCAATAGCCATAAACTGCTTACAAGCTCCTACCCTCCTGTCACTAAAAGACTCCAGGCCGGCCAAGACCAAGGCTTCCGTATAGTCTACCCGGCCAAATATTACTTTGAGAGCTTTCCGCTGTACAGCCTGAATTAACTCGTCCAGATATAAAGGGATCGCAGCCCAAACTGGCGAGGCGTACTCGACAATGGATCTAACAATACTACTTCTACTACTAATATTGTCGCTTTGTTCATGTGGGTAACATTAACATGCATAAACGGAATGACCATTAAATTCATGTTAACTACCCGAAAGTAAGTAACGGCTACCCTATGGTAGCGGTCCCTTTTGTCTGCTAAATTCGAAAATAACGGAATTCAACAGTGTTGGGGAGCAAGGGTGGCGCACCAATGTGGCCCGGGTTCAAATCCCGGCGTCGACGCCATATGTGGGTTGAGTTTGTTGTTGGTTCTCTCTCTTGCTCAGAGAGGTTTTTCTCCGGGTACTCCGGTTTTCCCCTTTCCTCAAAAACGAACATTTCCAAATTCCAATTCGACCAGAAATCAGATAGACGAAGAACCCGTTTTGGATGTGCTACCTCCAAATCATTATTTATTTATATTGGGATTTCGTTATACAGGAGCTCGTTATAACGAGATTCCGTCAGTATGGGGTTCGTTCGGGGGTTCGTTATACCGGGATTTTGTTACACAGGGTCAACCGGGATTAAGTTAAAAGGAGTTTCATTATACTGGCTACACAGGTGCTCGTTATACCAGATTTCGCTATCTAGAGGTTCATTTAACCGAAACCTCGTTTTATAGGAGTTCGTTGTACCCAGAGTCGATTTGTTGCGCCATATTGCCAGTTGGGTTAGTTTTTACTAGTCACATACAGTGAGTTTGGGAGCCTGTATTTCCTTCTGAATGTATTGACACTGAAGTAAAGTCCTTTTTTTATTAACCCTTTGGATCATTTTATGTTTCTTGGAAACCGCCTACCTACCCCTCCCTTAAGCCAACATTTTGCCGTAAGTGAGATGTAAGTGTTAATGTTGGCTTAGGGGAGGGGTAGGTGGGCAATTTCCAATTCTTCTTAGGAGGGGGTACACCACTAAGGAACTACCATTTTAACTACCATTTTTAAGGCGTTTAACATAATTCTTCAACCTCGTCTCATGTTTCACTTCAACACCAATAAACCACAGTGTTTTTTGGTATAATACCAGTTGTATTAGAAAGCCGCAGGCCATCTCAGGGGGAGGGGGTACACACCCCCTGCACCCTCCCTCTACATCCGCCCCTGCTTTCACTCCTAATAATGTCCAAGGAAAAAAATTAAAAAAAATTCGAATTTCGTTTCGTAAAATCCTAACATAGTATTGTTTTTAACAGTAACACCAAGTGGTTCAAAAGACGGTAAGCGCAAACAAAAGGTTTATTTAGGCTTTTGCTCTATCCATTAGAAAACTGCCATTAAAATTTTATCTTAGGTTTTACAGCAAGGAGCCCAACGCATTCTTTCTTGTAGACATTAACCAATCAGAAGTCGAGGACAGTCTCTAGCTGGCTTCTGACTGGATTAAATCTGTACGAAAGAATGTGAATAACTCAAAAGCGATCACACTTTTGGGCTCCTTGCTGTAAGTCTTAGTAGAAAACAAAGAAAAAGATAACACTTTCTTTAAAAAATATGTCAAACTGAAAGCAATATTGGCTGTAATCATCTGTTAGACAATTTTTCAGTTATTGGACATGCACATTATTTACCTCGGTTAAAACCAAAAGGTTTGAATGTCTAGGATGACTTGGAAAACACTGAATACAATAGCACTAGTACACTTATTTACAAATGACCAAATTCTCAGGTATAAAAAAAAATGTTTACCGCTGATTATAATGTTATTCAATTAAATAACAAAATGCCGGAGATGCTCACATACTCGTCACGGTAAAGGACAATAGTTTTTCATGCAAATATTTGGATTCGATGATTGCCTATATCAGACACAACAATTTGACCATTACTTAAAACAGCCGACGAGAATGGCCCACTAAGTTCTCCTGATTTGCTGCCTTTTAAACCGAATTTTTGTACGAACGTTCCATCTACTGTAAAAACTTGTATTCTATTATTGTAGCGATCACAGACCAACAGGTGCTTTGACTGAGTAACTGAAAAAATTGTGGACAATCAAACTCCCCGTCCCCTCCTCCCTTCTTACCAAACTTGTACTGAAAATGCCCCTCCCTGTTGAATAGTTTGATACAGTGTTCACTTGAGTCTGACACTATGAAATATTCACCACACTGAACACAGTGAACAGGACCATTTAAGGAACCCTGCCCACCTATCTTCATTACAAACCTATACCATCCGGGGTAAAGATCTTAATCAGTTTGTTACCTGTATCAGCAACAATAACATCTAAAGATAAACCAAAAGGGTAAAGGGTGCCTCCCCTCCCAACTAAGGATCTGTACTCTGTGGTTACTATACTCTGCTACAAAAATATCTCTATCCTTATCAATGGCTATCCTTTTTGAAAACCATATTTTGTATGAAAAAGTCATCTCAATAAAGATTATTATTATTATTTAAAGGGTTGTTGAACTCTCCATCATTTTTACCTTGGTGACCAAAGCCGATTTTAAGAAAGCACCATTACTGTCAAACACTTGAACCCGATGATTGAACTCGTCAGCTACTACTATTTCGTCCCTTTCATTCACTGCCCACATGTGTTCACATTGCTTAGATTGAATTAGAGTGAGAGCAATGAGTCGATCGCGAGGGAGTCGACCGCCAGCTGTATTGGTTTGTCCGTTGCCCACAGTTCCCGGTGTCTCAGCGCGGTTCAAACGTGTTTCTGTTATTTTTTCGGTCCTACAAGCCTTTATTCTGTTTATTCTGTACTGTGGAATCCCAATTTAACAAGTACTAAGGGGGGAGGGGCGCGAAATTGTTGAATCGTTCCTTATAACATGGGAACGTTATATCGGGGTCCTACTCCATAAATTTTGTTATATATAAGTGCTTTTTTTTGCATTTTTCCGGACATTTGTTATATAGGGGTTCGTTATGCGGGTTTCGCTTTACAGGGTTTCATTATAACAGGATTTCGTAATATAGGGGTTCGTTATACAAGAAATGTGTTATATAGGGGTTCGTTATACCGGGGATATATTCTTATGTTAAGGGGCTCGTTCTACCGGGATTTCGTTATATGTCGTTATATATAGGGGTACGTTATATGGGGATTCCACAGCAAATACTGCCGAGGGGCCTAAAAAGAGGCCACGATGTCAGTTTTATATTATATATATTTTATATTTTATATTTTATATTTTGGGCGGCCTCCTTTTTTAAAACAATTTTCATAAAAACCCATAAAACGGCCATAAATCGGCCCGTGGACCACACAGGAGAGACGTAACACACATTTTAAGTAAGGTAGACTGTTTTTTTTTATTGAAATCCTTTCATTTTCAGAAACGATAGGTTTTTTCCCCATACAAATCCTTATATTTCGAATGTTACGCAATAACGTCGATGTTCGCCGATGCTCATATTTGGAGCTGGGGCTACCTGTGATTGTACCCGGATTTTTGTTTTTCAGGGGCTCGTTCTACCCGGATTTCGTCACATTTTTGGGATCGTTATGTATAGAGGTTCATTTAACCGAAACCTCGTTATAAAGGCGATCGTTGTACCGGAAATTTGGATTGACATCATAGTGGTCCCTTATATTGGGATTTCGTCACAAGTTATAACTGGAATTCTTGATTCCGGCATTTCGTTTCATAGAGTTTCGTTATACCAGGATTTCGTTATGTACAGACATTCCACATTACATGGTGTTAGAAATAGTACTCCAGTCAATCCAGGATCAGTTAACATTTTTAGCATTTTCAGCATTTTTAGCATTTTAAATTATCTGTCAAACAAATTCTTAATTATAGTACACGTTTTTATTATTAAAACCACTTGGTTAAGACCACAAAGTTTGGATGATTACAAAATCACTAAACATAGTGCACTGAATTACAAATGACTGAACCCTCAAGTATAGCAACGTTGTTGACTATTCCTGATAGCGTGCTACAATAAAATCACAAAAGGAAGATGCTCACATTCTCTTCAAAGAAAAGGAGAACTTTTATGCAAATATTTGGATACGATAATTGTGTGAATCAGACATAACAATACGATCATTACTTGAAACAGCTAATGACATTGGCTGATTAAATTGTCCTAAGTTGCTGCCCTTTAAACCGAATTTTAGTACGAATGTTCCATCTACTGTGAAGACTTGTATTCTATGATTGTAGCGATCACAGACCAACAGGTGTTTTGACTGAGTCACTGACAAAAAATGTGGACAATTAAACTCCCCGTCGCCTGAACCATTCTTACCAAATTTGTACTGAAAATGCCCCTCTCTGCTGAATACTTTGATACAATGTTCATCCCGGTCTGACACTATGAAATATTCACCACACTGAACACAGTGAACAGGAAAACTAAAAGAACCCTGCCCACCTATCTTCATTACACACCTACCATCCAGGGTAAAGATCTTAATCAGTTTGTTCCCGGTATCAGCAACAATAACATTGCCGTTACTGTCTAAAGATAAACCAAAAGGGCGAGAGAGCTGACTATCGAGGCTTCCTTGGCCACCAAATGAACCTAGGTGCCTCCCCTCCCAACTAAGGATCTGTACTCTATGGTTACCCCATTCTGATATGAAAATATTTCTATCCTTATCAATGGCTATTCCAAAAGGTTGGCTGAACTCTCCATCATTTTTGCCGTGGTGACCAAAGGATCTTAAGAAAGTACCATTACTGTCAAACACTTGAACTCGACTGTTGAACTCGTCAGCTACTACTATTTCGTCCCTTTCATTCAGTGCCACGCCCAAAGGATAATTAAACATTCCATCACCCGAACCTCGCTGCCCAAAGGACAAAGCAGGTTTGACATCAAATGGTTTAACTATCACAGTAATAGGACTGCCACCAATATGTTCCCCGTTTACCGTAACTAATAATTTGAATGTCCCTTGAACTCTGGGATAGTAACTGATGTTGTAGATGCCATCCTTGTTATCATCTGTTCGCACTTCCGTCACGCATTCTTGTCCTTGCTCGTCCTTAATCTCTATCGTGACACGGTTCCGTTCATCATACCACTGCTTTCTCTCTGCGTTTCTTGTGATCAAATTGAATTGAGTTTTACGCGCTACAGTTTCTTCTTTCAGTCCTTCGACCAAACATTCACTTGGTTTTGTTCGATAAGGTTCTTCCAAGAATCCAATTTCTTCCCCGTTGACAACCTCAAGCATCTTCTGGTTTTCTACGAAAACAAAGGCTTGGAGACTACTGCGGTCATGAACAATGGGCTTGGCTTGATCACCACCCTGAAAGATTTTCTGCAGAGTTTTTTTAAGTTGAACAATTTCCGCCGAGGTACTTCGTTTTAACAGCTTATCAGCTTCATTCAGTGATGATTCAAGGAGACTTATCTGCTGCTGAATCTTGCTCCTTTTTGCTGTCAAACTTTCAAGTGACTTTTTCGTTTGGTTTTCCACCGTGGTTATAATATTTTGCAGTTTTGCTTGGATTGTTTCGATCAAGCTATCAGCAAAACTTTGGGCATACCTCTTGACGATTTCCTTGTGTTGAATAGTTTTGGAGTAATCTTCATCCAGTTGAGTAACTTCGTTCATTTTTGCTTCTAATTTTTTCCTGTGCATTTCAATAACAGATTTTATCTCGAGCTTTTGAGTTTCAGCTTCTTCTTTAATTAATTTCAGTGCATGACCTCCGTGATCCAAAACGAAGCAAGTTTGACAAAGTGTAGTTTCACATTCCTTGCAGTAGTATTTCAGCTCTTCTTCCTGATGATCTTGTCTTGAACAAAATACTGGCCGCTTTAATAGATCCTCGTAGTCTTTGTCTTGAAAATCTGTGATAGCCAGCACGCGGTGTTCTCTGTTTCTTCGCAAAATATTGTGGGCGGCAACACATTGATCACAGTAAAATATACAACACTGGAAACAGTACGAAACTTCCGATCTCATCTTGTCGCAATTTCCACATTTCACTTGAGTCTTCTTGCATTCTTTTATGGCAAGAACATCGATTAAGCCATTGAAATAAAAACTGGTTGGAAGATCTTTTAGTTCACCGCTTGCAGGAACTCGACTGAAGGTTTGGCATTTCGGGCATTTTATGGCTTCGCCGCCCCCGCACGTTTCGTACCATTGTTGAAGACACTTTAAGCAGAAACTGTGCAGACAGGAGAGATGTTTAGGATCCGTAAATAAATCCGAACACACCGAACAAGACACTTCTTCGCGAAGATTGTAAAATAGCGTTGTGAGATCCATTTCTTTTCAAAAGCGAGCGACAATTGACCTTTGAGACACTCCACACCAAACAGTTGGGTCTTAATTGTTAGTTTGTTCTGTTTAGTGTGCTAACCAATCAACGAGCGTTGTTTTGAGAGACTTTTGTGTTGCGTCTTGGTTTGTGATTCCCAGAAATGTTACCTTAATAGCCAAAACTCAACAAACAAACAAATACATTTTTCGGATAACAAGTTCGTATAGCCAGAACTTAAACTTAGAACGTAAACTTAAGCTTCATATGAAGCCAGTGTGTTTTTGCGCAAATGGATGTGATTAGGAAAATCCAATCACACCAACTTAGTCAGTACATCTCAATCAAAACATGCAAAATTAAACGGTTATCAAGATCCATATTGCCTTCAAGAAACAATGAATAACCTTCGGAGCAGTGAAGCCTAACGCCTTTTTCAGCTATTCTTTGAATCAAAGGCTAGGAAGGCATTAAAACATTGTTGAAAGACTTGCATGCGTTCGTTTGCACATTTCAAGCATAAATTGAAGTACTCAAATTCTAAACTGATTACTGACGTTGTAAGCACAGTAGCGTAAAAACCCACAGCCGTGTGAGCATCAAAACTACTGTCGGTGAAAAATCGGGTCCTTCTAACTAACGCCTCGTCCATACGTAAGCTGTTTTAACGACATTGGCATAATGAAAATTAATCCCAGAGAAAATTGAAAGCTATTGGTTAAAAGAAAAAAAACTAGCACAGTAAAGAAAGTCTATCGTGCTTAGAGTGAATTAGAGCGAGTTGTAGCGGGATTTCGTTATACCGGTATGTTGTTATATAGAGGAGTACGTTGTATGAGGATTTCACAGCAAATACTGCCAAAGGGGACTAAATAGAAGCCACGATGGAAGTATTATATTTTGAAGCTGTCTGATTTTCGAGATCTTCCCGCTTATTTATTAAGAGCTCTTGTTGGTGAGTATCCTCATGTAACGGAGCTCTTTTTATTTAAATCCAAAGAAATCAACTCACTAGGGCAACAAAAATGTTAGATTTAATTTTAGAAGAGCTTCTATTTGGTTACTATTTCTTCGTCGGAAATCTATCACCTGACATTTTTGCCATCATTTCAATTTCCTACGTATTATTGATAATAGTTGAAACCATATATCGTGTAGTATGATAATGTAACTGGCGATCCCTGAAATCACATGTTGGAGCACTAAGTGGCGAATAATTTCAGGCCAGTTTTATTGTAACATATATGGTGTATAGGTATTAAAAGCGAGCCTGAAGTTCTTTCTAAGAACGTCCGAATCAATGTGGTTTGGACCCAGTGATTTCCAATGTTCCTCGCTGTCTTTACTTTTAGTCTCTCTCAGTCGTTTGAAATAAACCTCCCTCGCCTGGGTAACCTAAAAAAAGAGAGGTTTTTTCACCCTATGTATTAAAAAAAGGTACTCCAACACAGTCTTCGACAGCCTCGTACCCAGGCCAGTTCGCGCTATTCGAGTGGCCAGAGTAGGCTTGGAACCGAGCGCGATAGCGCGAGCCGTCCTCGGCAAATTTTCCAGACAAGCTTGACAGGTGATGTTACATCCGAAATCTCCGAGGACGACTGGGAACGAGGCTGAGTCTTCTATTCTGGATTCCGGATTTCAGCACTGTATTCTGGATTCCTAGTCAGTGAGACTTGGATTTTGGATTCCAATCGTTTGCGGGATTCAGCATTCCTTGAGCTAGATTTTAGATCTGGGACGCAAAAGATTCCTTGATTCCGAGATGCGGATAACCTAACAAAGGGTATCAATAGGGTGGTATAGCTTTGACCGACGGTTGACAGTTAAACTCGACCTCTCGCTTGGCGTATCAGCGAACAACCTTGTTCCCAGGGTTCTCCCCTACTTAGGGGACGAGTAGGAAAGAAGCCTGAGGACGAAATTAACCAGCGCTTCACCTGAGCAACTTTAGGCGGCTTACTACTTGTTAGCATACAACAACTGGCTTTTTTTATACTCGCCTTTTCGCGTATTTTTGGCAGATCATCGATGGTGAGGTTTTTATTCAGTTTAGGTTTATCTCGTTTCTTTTCTTGTTTTACGTCGACGCTCGGCATTTCCACTGGAAACGGCTTAAACCGCTGGCTCACCCATCCGTTTTTCTTCAGTGAGGGTCTTGGGGATTCCAGCTTTCCTTGGTCTTGACGCGACATTAGTAACTGATCAGCGGGAGTGATGGAATGCTGAAACAGATGATATTCCTGGTTTGTACTTGACGTCAGGGGTCTCCGCTGGAAACTGGACTCGATTCTCATGCAAAGTCTTCGAAAAAAAAACTGTTTTTTCACTACCATCATGGCCGTCTTATCACGTGCTTACGAACCCAAAAAGGTGAAGGCCAAAGAGTCCTAATTTTACTTTGCTAGCTCGAAATAATCATCTACCTTGACTAACAAACGTGAGGCTGACGGTGCGTTCATTCTCTCTCCCCCCCCCCTCTTTCTATCTCAATCAATGCTCCGATTTACGGGTGTTAAAGCTAATTGAAGCTACATGGAAAAGAAAGAAATCGAAACAAGGATTGGAAGTCACACTTGGAGATGGGATCGAACTCGGCGTGACCTTCCGCACAGAAGGCCGCACACTAACCGACTGGGCTATTCCTTCTTCCTGAACCAAGAAGAGCCATTTCAAAGTTACCCAAGCCTCTGTTTCAAAAATGGTCTATTAAAACAACTTCCGAATTGAATCCAATTCCAAAAGTCAAACGGATTCATTTACCCTATTTATTCGAATAAGCGCCCAGCGGTTAATCGAATAAATACGGTAATATGGTTTCTTTGAACGTCAATTAGTGTTATACGTAAAAAGAAAGCTACGTATCGAGCGGTACTTATTTTATGTTGCAGTGTTCATTAAAACTTAGCAGGGGATGAAACAAACGTCGCATTTCATATGTGCCGAAGCTAATGCAAATGAGCGAGAACAATAGGTTTTCTTTACCATTGAATTTGGCACAAGCGAAATTCGAGGTTTGAACCGAGCTTTAGTCAATGTCATTCACAAAGGCAATGCGATTCTTTTGGTCAGCACCAAGGGTAGCTTAGTTCTTAGTTACCAGACTTCCGCTAATTATGCATGGCCACTTAAATAACAATTCAGTCCTTTCTTGTGGTCCTGTTTCCATTGCTGGTTTCCAATGTTTGAGAGTGTGAAAGTAATTCTAATGCTACATTTCGAATAAATACGCATCTAAGTAAGATTCCAAGGTGCACGTTTACAAACTCACCCTGTCTTGCATAGCAGGGGTCTTGCTACTCAGACCAGGAGTAGATGAAGTTCTCTGCAGACTCAATCTCCCAATGTTGAGTCGAATCTTACCACGAGTATGAGACATTTCCGGGTTGTCAGGCCCGACTGGTCTACCCTGGCTTTTCGGGCGTTTTTTCCTTGCTGCCTACAATCAAAGTTTATAATCAATATCAGTTTGTTACCTAAAGAAACCTAAAGAAAGTACAGAGATACAATACCCTATTCAAAGTTCGAAAAAATCAAATATCAATTGGCTGACCGGATTATTCATAGCCAACGTAGAAGGCGCAAAAAGGGGAGAGGGAGGGGATGGGAGGGGAGGGGAGAGGAGACAGTCAGTGGATGAGAGAAGGCGTCCATACAACTTATTCCAAAATAAAGGTAACGTAAGTTTTCTTTTATATTTACGTTAATTAACCCTCCTTGGCTCAACTGCGCTGCAAAATTCGTGAGACTTTTACCTCGGGGAAGGAGAAAGGGTTTATCTGTCTTGTGTTGGACACTACTATCTTTATTGCGTTGTCCCTGTGTCACGTCACTTGCGCTCTTGGCGCTCTTGGCGTGTTCTGATTGGGTTGTCTACCTCTAATGTGATTGGCCAAAACTGGCCAGTCACATATTGACTTTCGAAGACTCTTATAAGAGGTTATCACTTTAATGCGAGAAATGCTATTACAACAGTAAATTACATTATGCAATATTCTACCTTGGATATTGTTATTTAAGACCTGGTAACATGGCGTGGGAAATCGTTCTGGCCTGGGAAATGTCCATGACCGGACCAAAACAGCAGAAAGGGATAGGATCAACCCCGATTTACTTGCTGGGTGAGAAATTGAGAGGGTGGGTCGCAAAACGCCGGTTACTTTGCTTTTGCAGCGTCAATTAGAGAGATGGGGTGAAATACATGTGACCTCTTTTATAATCTTATTTGCGTAATCCCTAGTGTATTAATTATCATTGCAAATCGAGTTTGCATAGGACACAACAGACGCACCTTGCCAAAAACAATATGCAGTGGCTCGGCATACGGGGACTTATTGTCACCAGCTGCGTGCCTGGCCTTCAGCCTCTCCATGTGTTTTCTTATCTGGTTCTCTGTCAGGCCTATGAGACGAGCCCCGGCTGCGTAGTGCCCAACCACATGAGGGGCTTGGGTGCGCTTGTACTTTGTGTGATAAAAACTGCGAGGAAATAGAAGTTATTAATATGGACGCATGTGAGTGTTCATTCATCTTGGATGATAGGGAGATTTAGAAATTAAAACGCGAAGACAGACACGTTGGTGCGCAAGATCTAAAAACGAGCCTGTCCAATGGCAGGGCGGTAAATTAAACACCGGAAGTCGCGTTCAGTCCTTTCCCCGCGCTTTTCTTGCGTGACCGCTTTGCAATGCATGAGAGCATCATTTCTCAATTCAAGACCTCGTAGAATTAACCTTCGGTTACAGGGAAAGGTGCGCACACCTTTAAATATGAGGTTGTATATAAATAGAAGAATCTCTCGAATACTTTACTCGGGACGATATGTACCTCTTCTAGACCCCCCTATAACCCTTCTCCTACTCGATTATCAGGATATTAATTGCGTCCTACAGCTTAGAAGCGAGTTTACGCAACGACGACGGTGACGGCAACGACAACGGCAAAAAAGCAATAGGTTTAGACAAGTAAAACAACAACTTTGCACGTGCATCACGCTTTTTGTACATTTCTCTGCCGTAGTTGCAGTAGTTGCACGACTACAATGTGAAACTGCCTAATTTTACTTTTTGTCGAGGACGGGAACAAAAGACAACTACTTTCTTTTTCTTTTCCTGAACTTTGATGCTGTCCTTTTAATTTAGAATTCGACTCTAAAAAGATTTGCCAACAATTGACGAATTAAACGAAATGGAATAAGCGCGATTTAATTTGAAGCAGCACAAATTCACTTTCTAAGGGGGTGCTTACATGAGCAAAGTCGCACCGGCGCGAGTTTCATACCGACATGACTTTTTGATTCGTATCGCGTTTACATGATGACTGGGTCATTTTACATCTCGTTATTTGAGGGTACACTTCATGTTGATAAAATGCACGTGTGATTAAAAATCGCGAACATTACGCATGCGCTACCCGTTCCAGTCTACCGGCAGACCGATTTCACACCGAAACGGGTGGTCGTTTCGTGTTTACATGATACCGTTGCGAGATTTCGTACCGGAGTGAAATTCTCGCCCTGGTACAAGAACCGGGGTGAACTCACGCCGGGGTGACTCGCGCCAGCATGAAATTTGTGGTGGTATCATGTACACAAATATAGAGCCATGAGAGGGAACCGGAGTGAACTCGCTCGGGGGCGAAAGTCGCCCCGGTGTCATGTAATCACCCCCTAAGTGACGATTGCGTACCTGTCGCCGTCGTCGTTGCGTAAACTCCTTAGTTTCTTCACCAAGAAGCGGAGACCCCTCGTTACAAATAGTGCACGTTCTATGCCCCATATGCTTACCCTACTATCTCATTAATGGAGTGGAGAGCAGATCTTTTCATGAACTGTGTCAGCGCTTCAAACAGCAGATTTTCACGTTTTCTCTTTTCCTGTCCCGTGGCTGCCATTCAGAAAGATTGAGACAAATGAAACGTTGATCAGAATGCGTAATAAATGTCGTTTTCCTCTGAATATTAATGTTCTTTGTTGAATTTAAATTAATAAAAGTAATACTAAAAAAATCAGAATTGCCAAGTTGTCAGGTTTTTCTGTGGTACTTTCTTTCATTCTGCACAAGACGTGGTTCCAACTTTCTCAAGTGTGGTTGATATCCTCAAGTATTTTATTTTTTATTTTTATTTATTTATTCCATTTTCACTGCAAAAAGAAAAACTTAGCTAAAATTAGATAAGAGAAAAATTAACTACATACTACGAAAAAAAAAATTTATTGCAATGGGGAAGGACTAGAAGGGAACATACGAACCATTCAAGCTAGTCCACCCAAAAACTACAACAGACACTTAAATGAAGAAAAAAAAACCATTAAAATTATATCTTAAATGTAAAAACTGTAATTGATAATATGACATATCCTAGATTAGTCTAATCAGAAAATAATTGTTACATCGATCACTACATCCAAGTGGCATGCGGGTGGTCAGGGTCAAAACTCTTCTTTTTATAGAACTCATTACATTGTTTTCTAAATAATGATAGGCTTAAATTAGAGGTCCTGAGTTTGTCAGGCAGGTCGTTCCATAAATGTGGTAATCTATTGAAAAAAAGTGCCTTTGAATAATTCGGTTCTGACTTTGTTGATCTTTAACTTATTACTAGAATATGACCTTAATCTTTTATCTGAGCATTATGAAAATTATTACTGTCCGTTATGCTGTTAGAGATGCTGTTATAATTCTCGGTACAATCCTAAAGTGTTACTCTCAAATGAAAGCTAGTAAGCCGTACTTTCCCTCAGAGGCGGTAAGTAGGCTATACCTTATGGTCTGTGTTTTCAATCATGAGGTGTGGCTATGTGTGGTACTATGTGCTTTCCTGTGGTTTTAATTATACTGCAGTACAAAATGGTTCGGTAAATATATTTTGGAGAAAAGCGTTTTCCGGTTGATTAAACTAGAATTAAATGACCAACGAATAACTACTTTCAGGGAAAATACGACTGCTTTAAATTTTGATAGGCTTACCAAATCCTTCCAAAAAGCGTTCGGTGTTGGTCATTAAGTTGAGAAACTCTTGAAAGTCAATTTCACCATTTCCTGTAAACAGTAAGTAGTTAAGTTAACTAACGTAACAATAACAACTGACAACAATGAAGCACACCTACCAACTCCGCGGTATGGCCAGTACCTTACGCATGCGCGCAACCATATCACCCGGGCAGTGGCAGCCATGGACAGCTGTTTCGCCCTTGTTGGGGCTCATCAGCATGGCAGCACACAGTGAAGGTTAACGATTATAAATCAATGAAGGAGAAAGTAGCTAGGAAATATTTTTCTGATGACTTCTAACAAAATCCCCAAGGTCTTTAGTTCTCCGTGCAGAAATTTTATTTAACTGGCAAACTTTATCACAAGGACCGGCGAAACCGGTTCAAGTTTGACCTCTTGCTCGATTTAAACAATTAGTTTGATTTTATTCGTAAAATGAACGTTCTGCTTTTAATTGGGACTTTTAATGTGAAGATCAGGCTATACAGCCCCGCCCGACTAGGTTTTTGACGTCATAGTGACGTAGAATAAAATCTAAACAGAGAGCAGCCTTTGAACACTTCCATGATTCCTCCTTATCATCATCATCATCATCATCATTATCATCATCATCGCCACCAATACTATCATCATCATCATTATTATCAAAGTTCCTTACCGTCCTTATCCATTGTCATCAACACTTCTGTTAAATCATCTGGCGACAGCTGAATATCAACAGATTTCAGAGCCAATTCCAATTCTTCTGCGTCTATCGTCCCTCCGCCATTGCTGTCGAAAAGGTCGAACACCTCTCTAAATGCTGGAAAGTAATGAAATACACGGCAGTATTTTATGCCAGAAAATTGCATGTATTGCTTTTTCGTATACATAAGTCAGTGTACAATCTCGTTCCATCAAGTGATCGGAGCTAATAACAATACTCAGTGTATTGGCCATCACGGGAAAGGGATTCAAAAGCTGCCTGAGGTTTCATTTATTCCTTCGTCCGTCCGACCGTCTGTTCGGTTTTTTTCGTTGTTCGTTCATTGGTGCACTCGTTCATTTGTTCATTTATTCATTCATTTTGCATATGGTCAACCTGCGCGCGCTAATATTTTTGCAACTGCCATTATTAGGACTCTTCCACAGGATCGCTTAGCTTCTAACCATTTGATGTTACCTGTAACCTGTTCATTCGTCAAATGAGTCAACGACTTTTGTGAAGCACTCTCCATATTATCTAACACCGCCGAATCATCGGAAGGAACCACTCCAAAAACTTCTTCAACTGCCGATTGTGCCGTTGGCTCGGGACTTTCACCTTCCTTTTTGCCAACAGCAAACGCATTGCGTTGGCTCCGCTTCATTTTGCTATACTGAGTGAAGTTATTATTGTAGGATGTACCAAGGGCATTTTCATTTTACACTTTGAATTATCATGATCCGTGTTCTTTACATTGAAGGAACCCGCATACTCACTAATTGGTTGGACAGGTTTGTGACGTCATATATCTTCTAACAATAGACCAATTTGGAACGTAGAAAAATGGGGGGAGGAGCGGGGTTCCCGTATCTCCTGCTAAATCCGCTCATATGTGTCATATGTGAACCTTGCGGGCCTCTTAAATATGGATGTAAGGACTGACGCTTCTTTTTCGCAGAGTTTTCTGACATTTTTGACAGGTTTATACTTCCCGAGAAATTTTGACAGTTTCATGTGTTTTAGAACGACCGTACAGACCCATACAAATTTTTGCCTCCTTAGTCTTTTTTAAGAGTCAGGTTTTTGTTTCGTTCCGCGGGAGTTCTTTCACCGAGGATAATTAACAGTTAATGAATGAGGCTGAGTATCTTATGAAGAATTATGGAGATCGAGGAGGGTGTTATCCGTCGAGGCCGTAGGCCGAGGCGGATAACACCCTCCGAGATCTCCATAATTCTTCATAAGATACGAAAGCCGAATTCAATAACTGTTTTATTATTCATTCAAAATAATTTCTAGTTTGAAAACGTAGCTAAAACATGCTTACCTCCATCGATCCATCGATGTTCAGTTCATCTTCGATAGTGTACGTTTAGGTTTGTCCAGCCCCGCAAATATTCTTCAAATAGCAGATGTCGCCCTTCGAGTTGTCTTCTTGCTGTTCTTGCCATGTTTTAATCTACTTTTCCGCCTAGTTCTTACTCTTGAAACGAGTGAAATGTCCGCCATTTTTCAAGTTCACAATCAAAACAACTCAGCCTCGTCCCCAGGTCTTCCCGGTTAACGGTGCCTTAACCTGCGAAAACGCTGCATTTTTGACGTCATTTCCTCGTTAAAGTCAAAATCCTTCCAAATTTGGTCATCAGTAACTGGTTATGGTGAATTAAACGTGTGCTTTTAGCCAATCAGAATCGCGGAAATATTGTGAATGAATAATAATCGTTCATTATCGGAGTTTTATCGTTTCACCGACCGAAACTCATGAATAGTCAATAGTTCGTCGGAGGGCATGAAGTCGAGGTCCATGATAAACACATGAACCAGACGACCGGCAAGGAAAGAAGTCGAGGGGACAAGATGTGTCCCTCTAAAACAGCCGCTCTTTTTATGACTTTCCTGTTTGAAGTGGCCACATCTGTTTCAGGTAAACTTTCGTTTTTGCATTTTTCACACCAGAGGCGAGTGAAAATTGTTCTGTGTCGTTCAATGCGCGAGAGTTATGTGATACCTTTCCAGACACATTCCATGTATGCAATTTGCTTTTCGTCTAGGTCTTGTTGATATTGAATATCTTGTGAAGATTTGCATTTTTAAATTTAATATGCTTGTTGCTGCAAGTTGTAGTGAAAAAAGAAGAAGACAGCACTTATGGTCAAATTTTTATCTCTGAGAACTGTCGTTGTCGATTTATTAACTTCCCTCGACCAAAGCTTTTTTATATACGAAGAAACTTGATTCGAATTTTGGCTTTTCGAGTTCATTTCCACAGTTGTTACAAGTTTGAACGTGCAGTTTGCTAATGATCTTGCTGCTCGGTGTTGATTTCTCATCACTTAACCTTCTATATTATAACCGCTCTCTTAAAACATTTGGTGAGCGTTAAGGGAAAGGCTACCCTAATTTTGTCATGTCTGTGTAAGATCGCCCGTGTTTACGTATTGAGCACAGCTTCTTGAGAATTGGGAACATAGACGATAGGCTTGCAGTCTCACACGGCTGCGTTTGAGATGCTTATTTATGAAAGATTCTTAAAACATTCGTTGGAAATTTTCCGTTTTGAAGTTAACAATTTACAGTTTCATGAAATAAATCAATATGAATAGGCCTCTGTAAACATTAGAACGCTGCGCATAAATTTGTTACCTTTTGACACCACGCGAAAAAAAATCTTTGTTTTATTACTTTGCACATTGGCTGCGTCGCATCTACTCAAACATCTAACTACAGTCTATGAATTTATCGCCACCAAAGGCAAGGTAATGTTGTTTATTTTAAACAATTGCTTGCGTGAGGTCGCCTATGTGTATTGAAATAAACTGTTAGCTGTTAGATTATTGTTATAAGTTGTCGGCACTCCTTTGGCCCGTATGAGGTTAAAGAATAAAAATAAATGATCCTTTAGTTTTCCTAGTTCCCTGGTTGTTGCGATTGAACTGTGGCAAACCGCAGAAGTCAAAGGAATACTGTTCTGACTGTACAATAAATATTGAACTGAATTTATCTGTTCCCACTCTCTGTTAATTTGTGTTCTTGAGTAGTAACTTTCTGGTAGAGTGACTCAGATTCATTATTTCTCCACGTGGGTATAATTTTTCTTGAACTTTCTGTCTTAAAACTACCGAAATGACTATAATTTTAATTGTGTGACCATCGCACAAAAGCAGACAACATTTTTCAATTTCACCCCCTGTTTCATATATGTTAAGACATATTTAGAAACCAAAGAAATTGCCTTTTTGTTCTCTAAGGTGAAATGTTAGATACGTGGTTCATATTCAAAACATGTTATTTACCTTATAGTATTTCTTTTTAGGAAAAATCATGATTCTAAGCTTATTATTTCTGAAAACTAAATTAGCAGAACAATATTGATTTTCAAGATTACAATACACATTTGACAGCCTCTTCAACAGACTTTTCATGTGATGGAAATAGGAATTATCAATGACAGATTTTAAGGTAACTGCAGGTAATAATATCATGTCGCTCATTTCTGTTTTCATAAAGTGTACTTGTTTTTGAATATAGATTTTGGTGCTTTACTGGCCTCCAGTTTGCACTTTATGATCAAGCTGTCAAAATGTCACGCAACAATATTGGGTTTACGAATAAATAGAGTTAGTTTTTGTAGAATGTTTTAGCTGTCACTTTCACCCAAAAGTATAGTAATGCTTTTAAATCAAACAAAACTGGCTTCATGTAGGAATATCAAATTTTATAAGTAAGCCAAAGTCCAGGAAATAGATACATATAAAGCAAATTTGTTATCCACAAAAAATTTTAATGTATGCAAATGCTAACAACAATATATTCTCTATAACAGCAATATCACACATTATTTTCCTCAGGGAAAATAAGAAAACTGCTTTACAGTTTAGTTACCTCTGTTCTGACTTTTGTTCAGGTTTTGTGGTAAACTTTTTATTACAATATATTAACACATTCCTGTATTCTATAATCATGTTAGTGAGTTAAAATTTTAATTAAGTAAGTGAAAACATCTTCTTGGTCTCATACATGTAGATTGTAATCATTACTGGTATAATTAAGTTATGCTATTTTCACAAAACCTTGATTTCATTTTTTTGTATTTAAATTTAAATTTAAGATAAATTCAATGATAGATGACATGTTTTCAGTTGCCACAAATACAAAATCTATGTTTTGTTTGGAGCTTGTTTTTGAGGTTTTGATTCCTTTATCAAAAGCACCCTTATTACAAATTCCACTTTGTCTGTAAGTTCAAAGTTTGAGTGCAGGCTCATTTTTCACCTAATCAAGCCTATGTACAGTGTACTTGTTCTTGCTTTAACTTTCCTGATGCTGGCTCCTTCCTACAATGTTCATCTATCCCAGACTCCAGGAAATTCTGTTTGGAGATGGGTGAATAAATTTTTGCAAGACCAATAGACTCTTCCACTTTTTTTAGCTTTTGACTGGGACCAGCACAGCTAAAAAGAATGCTGTAAAATAGGAAAGATGCCAAGTTTGTTCATGATTTGTCAAAAACTAACAAAGATGTTGCTCTGCAAAGTCGCTGAATTTTACAGACGTTTTTATGCTGGGGGGCAAGTTTGAGCCCCCATCATACAAACGTCTGTAAAATTTTGTGACTTTTTGGAGCAATATCTTTGCTCACTTAAAATCATTGCATCACCTTCAGATTTGTCACCTTTAATGTTTCTTAATTTTAAGGCTCTCTTTGCAGCAGTGTCAATGGATATTTGCTCACTGGTCTTTGTGGAAGGCTTTATCCCTTTAAGTCCCAATAGTGTCCAAGATCAATTTTCTCCTTACAATTACCCATACACTGTAAAGAGATCACTCAAGAGAAAATACTTTGATCTTTGAACAAATTCTCTCAACTAATTCCATAAGGAAATGTATGGAGATCAGTTTGGAGAATTTGTATTTGGATACTGGAGCTTATAGGGTTAAACCTCAATATCCACATACAAATTCTCCAAACTGATCTCCATACATTCTCTTACAGAGTTAGTTGTGATAATTTGGGGAGCAAGGGTGGCACAGTGGTGAGAGCACTCGCCTCCCACTAATGAGGCCCGGGTTCAAATCCTGGCGTCGACGCCATATGTGGGTTGAGTTTGTTGTTGTTGGTTCTCTCTCTTGCTCCAAGAGGTTTTTCTCCGGGTACTCCGGTTTTCCCCTTTCCTCAAAAACCAACATATCCAAAGTCCAGTTTGACCAGGAATCAGGTAGATGAAGAACCACCATGTGGATGTGCTACCTCCAAATCGTTATTTGTTTATTTATTTTTATTTATTTATTTATTCAAAGATCAAAGCATTTTCCTTTAGGTGACAAACCCTTGTTTTAATTATGTATTGGTGTTGTTAGGAGAATATTGATTTTGGTCACTCTGGGGACTCACAGGGTTAATAGAGTCTTACTGGACTGGAGATGATTGCATTAAAGGAGCTGTGTCATGAAATTCAGCCAAATTAAGAAATTACAAATGCCTGTTTAATTATGAGAAACATAAAAATAACCGCTTAAAACTTTAAAGGAAGGTTAAAATAACATAACAGAAACAACAGATGCCACGGATGGGCAAAACTGAAGAAGATTGAAATGGATTGAAATTTAGGGTTTTTGAAAACTGTTCAGCTTAACACTTTTTCAAGGTTGATCCCTGCTGCTTGCAACTTCAAAAATAATGCTCAGGAGACATATTTTTTTGTCTCGGATCTCTGATTTTGTCATTTTCATGTAATTTCTTTGCTTACTTTAAGTTCTGTGGCGATTGAGGGTGAGTAATTGGCAAAATTAAACAAAATGAACTGGACTGCCATGACACAGCCCCTTTAACTTGTAGTTGAATCTTTTGAATGGCATTTTACAGGTCAGACAAATGTAACAGCGACACTGGTGCCTACCCCTCTAAGTATGGAGTGTGTTTGTAGTATTAGCTGTAGCGACTCACAGCGGAGATGTAAGGCAGGGTTTGGCTGCTACTCTTCTCTTAAACCTGACGGCAAGAATGGCTATCTTGTGGAGAAAGGCTGCATTAAAAATGAAATGCATCATAAGATGATCTGTGGGAAGACAATAATTGTTTGTTGTGAGGCTAATCTGTGCAACTGGAATATAACACCCCCTGTTCCGACAGAGAAACCAAGTAAGTTTTAGAAGTCAGTCCTTATTGTTGATGATTCCCCTGTAAAAGAAGTGCAAGTTTGCTCAGAAATTCTCATATGAAACATTTCTGTGCATAAGAATGCTACCAGATTCTTGTTTTGTGGGTGTAAGTGATGCCAATAAAATGACCAAATTGACCATGACAAATGACAAATTGACTGGTTCGAAATTTTTTTAATGGTAATTACAAGATGATTTCATATTTCCTCTCATGTCTGCCCATTAGCCCTTATGGTTATTTTGGGCAGGCACTCTATACTAATTAATGATTATTGTAATTATTTTATAAATTGTGTGAGACAGTACAAATAAATGGTTGTTGTTGTTGTTGTTGTTGAATGGTCGTAATGTATCTCTGTATGTGCGTTTGTCGTCTTCTTTGTTTGTTTTGTAGTTTCAATTTTGTCAAAGAAAGGAAAATAATATGATATTAACAAAGCAGTTATTGCTTTGCTAATATTAAGTTTCCGGGACCAAAGATTTCGACCTACAATCATGGATAATAGAAAGTCTTTCTATTATCCATGCTACAATATACATATAATTTTTTTCCCTTTTTACACGTCGTCATTAACATTCATGACTTGTACATACAGCCACCTTCCTCCTACTGTAAGTAATCATTTGTACAATAGAGTGTCTTCACATGACGTCACGGCGGCCATATTGGTGTCCCAAAACAATGAAATGGCGGCCATGTTGGTGTCCCAAAGCAGTTCTGTGGGAGTTGGACTCTTTTCTTATGCAAACGCTTTCTTTTGTTCCAATAAATTTGCAGAGATGCTGGCCACGTGAGTGAAAACACTCTATAGGCCATTTCCGAGTTCCCCCGGGCCTCTGTTTCAAAACGAGGGTAGGTGCTCAGTCTTTGATATGGAAATCATTTTTCATTCTCATGCAAATAAAACTCATTTTCACAAGAAAGGTTGTGCACCTATCCTCATTTTGAAAGGGAGGGTTTTTGGAACTCTGAAGTGGCCTATTCAAAGCCCTTCATGAAAATTATATTTTTCTTTCCAAACAGCAAATTCTTCACTCAGGAGATATACAAATCATACTCAAAGCCTGGAGTTCATTCTGTTAAGCATCTTTTCTCCCGTGGCCGTTCTTATAGTTTTGATACTAATTTTCTACTTGGCCTATAAGCATCTTCAGAAACGCCAGCATAATAGGCTCCAATACCCCCACCTCAGGTACACACACCCTTCAGGAGCAGGCCACAGAAGAGGGCTTCATTCAGCGTTGAGGTGCTGGTCCTGTCGAAAGGAATCAGATTTTCAGCCCTTTGCCCAGCGCACTGCCGCGCAGGATTTGGACTTGATTGCAGTGATTGGAGAAGGGAGGTATGGGAAGGTTTGGCGAGGTCTCTGGCATGGAGATGATGTTGCGGTGAAGTTGTTTTACCCAAGCGAAGGGGATTTGTTCAACAACGAAGTTAATGTCACCAACGTAGTGGGAAATCACCAAAATATTCTCAGACTCCAACATTCGCACAGTGCATTCTTGTGGCATAACGAGACGCACAGTTGCATTGTATTAGAGTATCATTCCAGTGGGTCGTTGTACGATTTTCTAAGCCGCAGAACTGTCAATGTTCAAGAAATGTGCTCTTTAGCCTTCTCAGCTGCTCGTGGGCTGAGCCATTTGCATGGTGAAATATACCAAAAAGAGGAGACTTTCTCAATTGCGCATCGCGACATCAAATCCAAGAATATTTTGGTGAAGTCAAATCTTACTTGTGCCATTGGAGATTTAGGCTTAGCGGTTGTTGACAAATGGAAAGATAAGATCGATCTGAAGGACAAGCGTAAAGGAACATTGCGTTATATGGCTCCTGAGTTACTTGATGATACAGTTATTAAATCATTTGAATCATACAAACGAGCTGATGTGTATGCATTTGGTCTTGTGTTGTGGGAGATTGTGAGGAGAACTTTCACAGAAGGTAAGGTAATGTCTTCTTAAATAGATGTTTGATTCACCGAAAAGGTTTTTCTTCTGCTCTGGCGAAGACAAATTAGAAACAACTAATTCCAAAACTCAGAGTGAAAAAGATTAGAACAAACGAGTTTCACCTGACTGAAGTCACACCATCAGGCACTGCGTCAAGGAGGCCATTGCCATGAAACAAAGGAAACCCTGCTCACTAAATAGGGACGAGGGACTGGACCTCCCGGCCATTTACAGTCTTCTGTTGGGAATACGTAACAAATTTTCCGATAGGCAACCCAATCGCTTTTTTTACATCGCTGATGAAGTTCGTGGGATTCGAACGAAATGGACAGTTATTTTTAGTATAGATGTTAGATTATTTGGACAAAGACCAGTGAGCGAAAATTCTTTCACGATTGCTGGAAAGGACGTCTTGAAATCAGTAAACTAGCTGCCGTATTCCAGACTGATATTGAAAATTACCGAAGATACATATATAGCACCGTAAAGTGGTGGTGGTCGTGGGAATAAGTGGTTTGTATTGTGGTGGTGGTCGCGAGAATAAGTGGTTTTCCTTGGGGTGTTGTGGTTTTCCGCTCTCCTCAAAGTTCCAGTGAGACCAAGGGCACCGGCATTCAAATCACCTATTTATTATAATTGTATTTTTGTCGACCTCCCGTTTTTAAGGCAAGATACTGGAGCAATACGCTGTACCATTTCATGACATGGTACCAAGAGAGCCGACTCTACAGGATATGAAGAAAGTTGTGGTTGAACAACAGAAGAGGCCATTTGTTCCCAACAGGTGGTCAGAGAATAGTGTAAGTGTCTCCTTTGACTTTATAGACAGTAGTTTATGTTGATCTGAATAAAGTGTGCGGACCTCTTGGGAAACTAATTTCCGATTAATTTCAAGCGTGTAATTGATCTAAAAATAGCTATGGTAAAATTCAGATATCGGTGGTAAATCGGGTACAGAAATTTCCCGGAACAGTTTCCAGAAATTCCGGAAGCTGTTGAATGTCCGAAATGCGAACCATTCAACTGAAAAATGTAGAAGTTGCGGGAGCAAACTTAAATGGAAATAAATTAAGAAATTTTAAAACTTCTGAGTAAAAAATTCGAAACTTTTAGTGTTCTACTAATTTTACTATACGCGAGGTTTTCCTCTTTTTTTAGAAATTTTGGAAAATTCTGTTTCATGCGCTACTGGAAGTTGCCGAAAATTCAAACCAGACGTTTTGGTTGCATGGAAAGCACCCTGGGCGTTTCCCCCCTCTGTGCCACTATCCTGTCTTGTAATATCTTGTTCATAATAGTTGCATATTCTTGCAGGTACTCGAGTCAATGGTCAAGTTAATGAAGGATTGCTGGAAGCAAAACGCACCCGCTCGGCTTTCTTCACTGAGAGTGAAAAAGAACTTGTCAAAGTTGATGGAGTTGGTCAAACCAGCTCCAACAAATACCGCTTTATCAGACGAACTCGCGGTTATATCAGACGTCAACATCCATATTCCGGAGAGCTACAGTGAAAACCACGAGAATACTGTCATAACTTAAAACTTCACATGGGAACAGTAACGCATGTGAACATTATTCAAAGATTGCTATCGTGACTAGAATACATGTCAGCCTTCTGTCCCGCGTATTTAACTGTTGTTGTTTAGAATTAGTTTCTGTTTTCACTCGCTCTAGACTCCATTTCGCAGGTGCTGATCCTCATTACACATACATGTATGAAACTGCTTCAATTTTACACGTGACAGAATTGAAATTTTCATAATTGTATTCAGTTCCACATTTCGTTAATGTTTTTTTTCCCAAGATAGTCTATTTTTATCGGAAAATGCGCTTGGAGAGCTTTGCCCTTTTCCCCGGCGACAGAAGACGAGGAAAATAGTATAAGTTGATTTTATAGAATGTAAAAGATTGTTTTTCAAGTAGCCCTCTACTTTTTCTCCAAGATAGATCTCCAAGTTTCACGTGGGCAGTGAAGCTGCGGTAGGTGATTTTCTCCATCCGTGTTTGCGTGCCTGCGCGCGCGTATTTTGCTCGCTCTATACCTCGATTGCTTGATACACAAGTTGTTGAGGCCTTTGTGATGTCTGTTTTAATCAAGACTTAAAAATTCAATAATGATAGGAAAAAAATACTAGGGAAATCGTGTAGATAAGTTTTATTTGTACAGCCGCCTCATGAAGGATAATTTACCCCTTGGATAGTATGTCGTATTGCTTGTTTAATTAGCTGGTATCAGGATGTGCTCCTGCTGGTATATTCTAAGAAAAAAAAAACTGTTTACCCATAAGACTAGTATTTGTAGGACTGCTCGATAAAACTAACTGCTTTTTTTAAAGGTTTTGAGACTTATTGACTTATGTGTAAATCAAGTTACAGGGACGTAAGTAGTTATGTTTCCTTTTTCCGTAAAAAGCAAAATCTGCTAAATATAAAGCAAAAGCTCTTAGAGCTCTAAAATGGATAATAATAGCGCTTTTAGTGATTTGCATTGACGTAATTTCCATTAAATGGGTCCTATTTTGTACCAAATAGCGGCTGACTTAGTCCTTTCTTCAATGTGTGTTTTGATTCTCTCCTTGACTGCAGTGACGGCCTTTAAGACTAGCCAGCCCAGGAAGCAGTCATCTGGTGGGTATAGCCTTAGCACCCGATGTTCCCGATTCCCCGGGGCGACTCGCGTCGGCATGACTTTTTGTGGTGGTATCATGTAAACAAATGTAGAGCTATGAGAGGGAACCGGAGTGAACTCGTCGCGGCGCGAAAGTCGCCCCGGTGTCATGTGAACACCCCCCTAACAGAGTTAGGACTTAATAATTGTCAGGTTGGAAAGGATATGTCTTTTACAGCCTCACATAGAAACAGAAACAGAAGGAACGAAGACTCTTCTATTTATAAACATTTGATCATACAATGAAAGAAGTGATGGCTCATATATACCGAAAAATAAAACAGATTTCCTCACCATTCTTTCGCTCATGTTGTCTTGTTACTTTCAAGAAAAGCAGAGGTCATTTACCTCTGGTGACTTTTGGGTGTTACCAAGATGGCAGGTCACTCATTTCCTGTTTCTCTCGGTCTTCCAAGATGGCGGCCATGTCAAATTCCCGACCCTGGGGAAGGCACGCTCAGTCAATTTCCCGTGGGTAGCCCGCCCCCACCACCCTGGGGCTTAACATTGATAGGTGCATAAGACTGGACCGAGCGAGGGATTTTCAAAATGGCGGATTTGTAGTGAGTGAGTTGTGGTGGCTGTGTTTTGCAGTTGTCCCGTAAAGAACTAAGGGAAAACGAAGATGTTGTTTCAAAAACATGTATAAATTAAAGACGCGGGGGACAGCAGAGGTGAAGGTGAGGTATCTTTTTGTTACTGTGATTTCATTTAGCTGCTTGCTTTAAAAACAAGTAAGCTTACTCCCAAGCTTATTCTGGACGGTGCGCTGCTACAATTCCACCAACAAGTCGACCTCCTGTAATCAGTATTTTAGTTGTAAAGATGTATGTTTTTATCGGTATTGCGGTGTAAATGTTTGTCCGTAAGCTCAAAGTGAGCGAGCTCAGCTAGGCCTTGATGAGGTCGCGACCCAGCGAGCGAACAAGATCTAGACTGCAAGACTACCAAGGTTTTGTGCAAAATCTACGGTGCACGCGGCTTGAAATACTCACATGCGGGCTTAATTCTGGGATAATTCAAGGTACGAAAAGTGCAATCAAGGACACGGTTTAGTAAAGAGTGAGAGTAGTAAAGTCCACGGAAGTCGCTCAAAAAATGTAAAGCGACTAGTTCTTTCTATTTTTGTCAGTTTAGTTCATTTGCTCATTCATCCATCCTTCCAACCATGTGTATTTTTTTCTATAGTTGTTTCCCCATTGATATCCTTTGTGGGTTTCAAACTTCAGTTCATTCCATTAGTTAGTGTGTCTCTTTTATTTATTTGTATTGATTATTTTTTTAAAGTCTGTCAATTACTTTGTGTGTTATTCCTTATGCATCAGTCAATTCCAGCTGCGCCCAGCCTCCCCCAAGGCTACTGCGGGGCATTTGTCCGCCTTGTCAGTCCCGGGGGTGGGGCATTTGCAAATTTTGCACTGCCCAAGAGCTGGGCATTTGCCAACCCCAGGGCCAACCTGAGCTTTTCACACGCACACGGTTTCCTATCAGAATATAACTACACAGAGGATTTTACTAGAAAAACAAGCAGATTGGCTCATCTGTCAAGGATGGGAAAAGATTGAAGAGGTTTGTAAAGGCATGTTCTCGATTTTATGCATGCATTTCTTCATTGCTTATCAAGCCAGAATTACATAGCAAAATCGGGAGCTATTGACGTGAATCAACGTTTTCTAGGTTTTATTATTGAATCAAATTTCTATTGATATTATTTGAAGAACATCCTTTCATGTTCATAAAACTATTCTATTTTTTCATAACATTTAACTTTACAGTGCACTATTAATTTTAATGACAATAATTTTATAACAATACTAAAACCATAAGCTGGTATCGTCATGGCATGAAGTGGTATTAGAATAGCACTATTACAAAGGAAGACGTTAATTGAAACAAATCACACATTAAAATGCTTAAAATGGCACTACTCGACTGTGCGACCAATGAACAATGTTGCAGTGTTGACGGAGGATGGGGCATTTGCCCTCTTTTTTTGTCCCCACCCCGGGGGATTTGACAGGTAAAGAGTCCACCACCGGGAATTTGCCATCCAAGGGAAAAAAAATGCTAATGTCAGGGGGTCAGCCCGGGGGGGGGGGGGGGGGGGAGGCTGGGTGCAGTGCACAGCTGGAATTGACTGATGCATTATGTTTACATGTTCTTGTTATAATACAATGCAATCGACTTTACACTCTCTATAATTAGGGACTATGTCTCTTAAGTATCCAAAAGCATAACTCTTGCATGGTTAGCAAATATCAGGGAAACTTAGGTATTTGCAAGGAACTTGTATTCTACAATAACCAATCTTGTGGTCTCCATAAGATTTGGTCTCTTTAGGGCTGCTAGTGAGATTTGAGCGGAAATTGAGCAGCTGGAACCTCTTTGTCATGCTCATAGAAGCAGAGAAAAATCCCGGCCCAAACCCTCTTATTAGTTATTGAAGGCTATGGCTCTTGCATGGTTCCAACAAGTGTCCAGGAAACAGACACTCAATATTTGCAAAGACCATTGAATTCAAAAATGGTTTTAGGGATGCTGGTGCAGGTATGCAGGACAGCAGGTGTACTTTTCGTAGCAAAGATCTCCTAGTGTAATTAGAACTTATCTCTTGTAGGGTTACATTTAGTTCTCTTATGTTTTAGGATTGCTCGGTCTCTGCTGTCATCTACTTTTCAGCCAAACGTATTTGTAAGCCATGAAAAATGTTTTGTATTTTAGAAGGACGTCATCCTTGAAAGCAAAAGTTTGTGGGTGGAATGTATGCAGACAACTGAACAAAAAGCACTGTTTTTGATTTTTGTAAGTATGACATTTTTAGTCTTTAATGGTTAATACCATACACTAAAGCCCGTAAAACCGGTTTAATATAGCAAATTATATTGTAAGCTTTTCACAAAAGCAAATAATAATGACTCTCTTAAAATCCCTTGACAAAAGGATCTTCCACAAAATAGGTGATATAAATTGAACAGCTAACAAATGTAACAGTTTCAATGTAAACTGTAAAAACTCAGAGGAAGTTTTTATTCATAACAGAGCTGTCACTAAGGGCTTCCTGCTGGCTACTATGAGCACTATTCGTGGCTACTTTGAGAGAAAACATTTACGGAAATTCGAACATGAAGAACTTTCTAGCTGTTCAATTTTTTGCATACTAATTGCATCTACCCAGGAACGTGAAATCTTAGTGACAGCCCTGTTAGTAATATGTCCTTTTAAGTTATCTTCAATAATTATTTTCTTTGAGTATTGGGTTAAATGGTTGGGTAGTGTAATGGTTGTAGAGTTTTGATTCTGAAATGTAGTACAACTATTAAGAGTAGATTACTCAAAACCACAACTTTATGTACAAAGGGCAATCCCCAGTAGTGTCATCTAACTATTGAGTGATCAGCATCATATTTCTGCTTGTAATATCAATGCTTTGTAAAACAGAGTAGTCATGAGAATTACGGCGACATGATCACACAAGATGAATTTGCTTGATATTTTATCAACTTCTCCCCACTACTTCTGTAGGAAATGAATAGGGGCAACAAATGAGAATTCAAATTTTGATTTGAGGGTTTAAAGGGTTAAGGATTGACCTTAGGACGTATAGTATATTTATGCTCTGGTCTGTTCAGCAGTTGCCATTGCAGGCATTGGGGTTTCATAGGAGCCTTTCTTTGTCACTAAGAACTCTGAGATCGCTTGGCAATCAAGGACGAATTACGATAGGTCAATGAATTTCAAAACAAACAGTAAACAATGATAGCTCGCAAACGAGCAAATGATTGTGAAATTTCTGGCACTAAAAGCTGTTGCTTTCGTTTCCAAGGTTGTTGAGTTCTTAAAATCAGTCTCCCTCCGTGGTCGCCCTTTCCCAGTTCGTTCCCCTAACTCCTTCTACTAAGTGTTCTAAGATATGACGGGTTTATCTCAAATCCTAATCGTCGAAGTTTTTCTCTGAAATTTCTCTGTCTACTCTGAGCATTTTTATCTGGAAATGTTTTTTTTTTTTGATAAGGAGAGTCGGAGAATCGTTAAACGATTTATGACTCAATACTTTAAGAATTACATATTCTTTTATAAAGATTTTAAAATCCATGCTGAATAAGAAGATGTAACAGTTGACGTAACAACTGTGACTATATTACTCAAAAAAATGATCTCTGTGTACATAGTTATTCAATAGTCAATAACTACTTGTGCGCTATGAAATTGTCCAAATTGCCTCTACAAATAGCCTTCCATGCAGACGGTTTTTGGGCTTCATCTTATGTTCCTGCCGCACGAGGAATTTTTCTTATAAGTCTAAGAGCTTTACCTTTTATGAGACCTTTTCTGACTTTTCTAACCTATCTGACCTTTCGAGATTTGGAAGTGCGCTGTGATTAGTCTGCGTTTTCATCCCGGATCTTTTCAGCACACCTAACCTGCAAGGAAGCTCTCCTGGGGTTCCCGGGGCTGCGGGATTGGTGAAGGTAAGAATGAAAGACTCCTTCCTTTTCCGCCCCGCCGCCAGAACGCCCGAGAGAGCTTGCTCGCAGGCTACAGCACACCTTCGTCCAGGTGATCTGTGACGTCATTGCGGGGGCCTGGGGAAAGAAATTTTAATGCCGTATCCCATAAACCAACGCGCGCACCAATTCAATTCAATTCAATCTGTTCCCGTCAGCTTTGGTTTATGGGATACGGCATTAAAATTTCTTTCCCCAGGCCCCTGCAGTGACGTCACAGATCACCTGGGTTGGGCAGAAAGGCGTGACGAAGCCGAGGAACGTGTGCGTGGGAGGCTAGTCTACAAACTACAGTTATGAAACGTTCCCTTTTTCCAATTAAATCTTCACCTCCACGCCCCACACGGGGTCTGGTGGGGAGGGGCATGGAGACTGTTCGTCGCTCACTCTTCTCCACACATTGTTTTGGGTCGCGTCTTCCGCCAGTGACTTGTTTCCGTAGCAACTAGAAGTGGTTTCAGTCGCCTCACAATTTTTGACGTCTTTTGGGTTCAGAAAACTGTCCATAGAGGCAAAACGACGCAGTGTTTTTGACGACGCTTGTGGAGCTGGGTAAAAAAATGTCACTTCTGTTTCGAGTCTGTCTCCGAAGAAACAATTTGACCTTTCATTTACAAGGACTTTTGGATAAGGCAGTGTACTACTGGACGCTCTCTTCAGTTTTTCCTTTTCGTTTGGCACTTCCGTGTAGAAACTTTCCTCCATACCTTTGTAAATAACGCCACTTTCAGAGAATATTTTGTTCCTGTTTCGGGCTGGATTTTGATTGTTCACTTGTTTAGGTTCTTGTTTCTTATCACACTTTTCAGCCTCTGGCGTGTAGAATAACGGCAGGTCGGTTGGTAGACGACACAGTCGTTTCTTCGGGGTCAAGGGTTTCACGTTAGTCGCCTCTAACGTCAGGTAGCTTGGCGCTGCACTCGCTTTTGGTTTCTCCGTCGCTGTGGGAGTCAGTTTCTCGGACTTACCACCAACGTGAAAATCTTTGCTAGAAGTTTTTTCAACGTGAGAGCGACAAATTGCCACTTGACCAGTAGTGGCGAATGGCTCATTTGATTCTTTATCTTTTGAGGTGTTTGGCAAATCTTCTGCTTCCCTGACCTTTCTCTCGCCATGGCTGTTTCGTGAAGCCGGCACATTATACAATGATCTTGACCTGGTCATTGTGCTAGGACGCCTCGTTTTTCTTTCAGACTGCGCAGACTCAGTGTTAGTAGTATTCACAGCTGCCTGGCCATCTTGAAATTGACGTTCATTTTCCAACGAGAAAGTGACGTCATGCATTGACCTGCTTCTTCGGTGTTTGTATTTGCCGCGTGATCTTTCGCCTCGGCGAAGAAAAGATAGCTTTGAGAAAAGGTTTCTTTTAAGCCTTCGAGGCTCTTTGTCTTTGCTGCTGTCGCTTTCCTCAGACTCAAGAGAGTCACACTTTTGCTCTTCGCTTTCGGAAGTGGTGAAGTGTCCATTTTCCGTCTGTTTTTCCTTTTGTGCCAAAGTCATTGCTTTTTCAAGCCAATCCTGTAGTTTTTTGTTGACTTGGTTGGCAAACTCTTCTCGACCTTCTAACACTTGTGCCCGTTTTACGTCGAAATCTGTTGGAAAACTCTCTGTAGGATGATCAACAACATCAATTTCGCTATCGATCGTTCCTACTTCCAACGATGTTTTCTTGCTTGATGATTCAGATTGGGGTTGTTTGATTTCCCCTTCCTCCTTGTCAGAGTGAAAGGCTTCGCTTTCAGAAGACCTCTCTGATGGCGTTTTTGACGTCCCGGCCCGAGTGGCATCACGCAGCTTTTCTGTAAAGTACGCTTCAAGTTGATCGAGCGATTCACGCTGCACAGGTGCTCGATCATGTGACTCGTACCCACCTCTCGGTCGGGGCTCGTTTTCACCAAGAGAATCTGAATCAGAACCTGGAGCCATGGCAGAAAGCTCATGCAGGGCACCCAACAATTCTTGCATCTCAGTGCCCAAGCTTCCGCGTCGCTGGTCAAGTTGCCTTACAGGGTCACTTGCGCTTGCGCGTAACGGCTGTCTAGGTGATCCCTGAAGGTCGTTCAGTGAATTTAGCAGCAGATCCATCTGACTTTCGACCCTGTTTAACTTCTTGCGCTGCACAGGGCCATCTGCAAAGTCGCAATGATCAATCGACTCATTGTTCTCATGTGTGGTGATCGGTGATGGATCTCTAGCTGGTTCTGGGCTCGCTGACTGAGTTTTCCGTTTAAAAGAGTTGGAAAGTTTGGTGATTTTATTCATTAACCTGCCTCGCCTTGGGGGAGAGTCGTAACTGGTACCTTCAGTCAGTTCCTCCATGACTTCACTCGGTGATGACCCTAAAGGACTGGGAGGTGTCATCCATTCAGATGAAAGAACATCACCGCTAGAGCCCCTGCGTCCCATTTTGAGGGGACTGAGACGTTTTCGCTGTTTATTCATATTTGGCGTATGCAGTATGCCTTCAGAACCTCTTCTTGCTAGCATGTCTGGACTAACAAGTCGGTCCATTGTAACTGGACGCAAAGCACTGGGACTTTTCGGTCTCATTTGACTTTGCACTTCTCTGGAAATGTCTTGGCTGGAGACACTTCTTGCCATCGCCAAAGGACTTTTTGGCGCCTTGAGCTGATTGGCTCGTTCGCCCAGCAAGATCTCTCCACTGGAACCCCTTCTGCCCATATTTGGTGATGGTTTTCCTGTTTGAGCAGTCTGAACACTCAACAACACCTCTCCACTTGAACCGTGCCTGTCCATATTAGGCTTGTCTTTGACTATTATGGGAGTTTGATTGGCGTTGATGTCAAACGCTTGAACCGCCTTGGACTTTAACTTCCGCAAAGTGGGTGGCGATTGAGGAGTAACCGGAAGTAGCCTCCTTACTCTCAACGACTCCTCCTCATTTTTAGGGGAGCGTGGTAGATTTCGACTCTCCTTTGCACCATTCGGGCTTTTTCTTCGTGATCGTGGAGAATTTGGGTTGGATGAGTCACCCGGTTCTTCTGGAAGTGCTCGGTGGGGTATTGAGCTTGTTGCGCTCCCTGGCACAAGTTCCTGTAGGGCACTGTACAAATCCCGTATTTCGCTGACTGATGCAGAAACTCGGCGTCTATCTAACAGGGCGGCAGTACCTTTCGGATCCACCTCCTTGTAGACTGAGGGCTGCGTCATGGTTTTCGAGCCATGAGGAACTGAAGGCGTCGGGACTTCTATAGGAAAAAACAAGAAAATGGGCGTGGTTAGAAATGGTTGAAGTCCTTCTAAACACTTCACTTATTATATATTTGCCATGAATGCTTGCATTATACAGGGTAGTAAATATCTAATAGAAATTTGCATAGTGGTAAGGATGCTGCTACTAAAAAAATAGGAAGCAGTGTACATTAGAAGCGGCAAATTCCGTTATTGAACTTTCATCATGAATCTTGACGATGTTGCTTGGATTTATCCTGTCAACGTTTGCCTCAACGTTAAATTGTGGACTTCTGAAGCTAGAAATTTCCAACTCATAAGAAAAAAGAATGATTGTCAACTGAATTTGCAATTTCTCGTGTAAATAAACTGTAGGGACCTTGAGTTAGTGTCCTCATGAGCGAGAGTCCGTAACCGCGGGAGTTAATGTCAGTCAAACATCTCTAATTTATTTTTGCCTTGGATTTAGTAGTCTGCTACAGTGCCGTTCTGTTCTTAGTGTCGTCACGCAACGCTCCTCCCCACTAAGTGGAGGAGCGTTGCGTGACAACACTAAGAACGGCTGTGTAGCAGACTATGGATTTAGCTGCTGTCCCTATTATCGGGGTGTCTGCGAGGCGAGAGTTTACTGTATTGCTAATAGTATTTTAAGGAAAATAATGCAAAACTTCAGAACCTAAACACAAGGTTCGGAATCGTACATTCTAAAATCAAGGATCACTTTCAAAATGTGCTGGATCATTTTAAACTTTTGTATTATAGCTTTCCAAAATGGTAAATAGTTATTTTACATAAGGTTTTGCCTTGACTAGTGAAACAGATAAATGAGCAACTTAAGTGTCATTTTGTTTGCTTTGTACTTGTCTTGTAAACACAACGTGAGGTATCTTGAACAAAATGTGTTCCTACTTCATCAGACCTTTAGGAAACTTCGTGAGACTAATTTTAGAAATACATTTTTGCGTAGCTTGTCATATTCAAGAACAAATTCTCTCACGAATTGCCCAGTCGCCAACTTTTTGCGACATCCGCTCAAATATTTTGATTTTGAATGTAAATGGTAACATTAGATATCTTATGAAAATTAGACTACCGTCTGTTACAAGTAATAGCTCGATACCTTTTTTGACGGGATAATGGCGCACGACGGGCTCTCTTGCGGAGTGGAATATTTAATTAAACAAGTGAATAAGGAAATTTGTTTTGAACCATCTTGCGTTTTACATGAACCTGTTCATCTGCGCCGGTTTTGTTAGAGTTTTCGATTTCAATTATTTTAGGACAAATAACATTTTGTAGGATACAAATAAAACCGAAACGATTTGGCTTTTAGGTGTTTACAAGGACACTGTTATTTAATCAAAACTTTCGTTTTAAATATTATGGGTAAATCTACATATTTAATCGGAAAGATTTTCAAACGACTAAGAAAGTTGAAAAGTTTGTCGTAACTCTGAGAAAACTAGTATCAACAACGTGGTTAAAGAAATAATAATAACAATAACAACAAATTCGAACAATTGACCTAAACATTCCATGTGATATGTCTTCTGAAGTTTCTAGAATTTCGTCTAAATCACCATGTATGTGGTCAGCAAAGCTTGATTGGAAACCGTGCAGCAACCCTTAACACTTAGCATACATGTTAGCAACAAAATCATGTTCGCAGGTTCCCTTAAAAATTATTCCTCGAATTCATCTCACAACAACAGAAGGGTGATAAAACCAAAGACAGTGTCACAGTCACCTACTCGGAATTTGCAGTCTGCTTTTATCCATCTCTGCCCTTGATATTGAATTTATCAGACCACCTTGAAGTCACGTTATGATGATATGAGCAATATAAGTAACGAGTTCATCGAGGTATCTGTTAAGCGATATTAAGGTCTATTTAAACGTATTTGCAGTATTTCTTGAAAATCAAATTTTTTAATTGCGTAAAGTGTTTTGATAAGTAGCAATTCCACCTGCTGTGTCACGTGATTTTTCATTAGCTAGGAGATAAAAGATGACCGCAGGAAGTTGCCAAATTACAAAACTCGTATTCTTTTATAGCTGTCAAAAGTGTCAAGGATACTAAGTGGAACGACCTTCCACAAGGGTCATTTGTCAAATCATTCCTACTTTAGCTGGTTTTAAGATAAGCGCGACCGGTTTATATCAAGGGCGAGTTAATAAAATGTGATCTTAAAAAGGAATTCTTCGTTTTGTCTGTGAATTCATTGCATGCCCAATGCAGCAAAAAGCGCAAACTAATTATCAATCTCATTTACAAGGAATAAAACTTCAGTTCTTCCAGTTTAAAATTTTCACCAGCATTTTTTTTCTCTAATCAATTCGTCGAAGAGTTGTGTCAAAAGTTTTAACGATTCTCGTTTCGTTTGAAAGGTACGATATCTAAACGAGTTTCTGTTTAAAAATATCATAACATGCTGTATCTCGGGTAAAAATCTTTACTAGGTTAATGAATATATTTAGTTCGAATCTAACGATCATCTAAAGACGTGACCAAGTTTTTGAAGCCAGCGCTCCAGTTACAATTTTTATTATTTTTCGACACTTTTTATAAAAAAAATTAAATCTGAATCTCAATATAACATATTTTTTGGTCACTTATGATAATTCTAGTCTCAAGGTATAAGAGTTTTAAAAGCAGCTCTCGAACACATTGTACGTGTTATGTAACTTCACTTTAACTTCGTGCCTCTTTGGACATAAGGCCTCAAACTACGTGTTATATAACTGAAGGTCACTGTAAAATACAAACGCGTCTTTTGCGTGACTACACGTCATTTTCCCTTGATTTGGATTGCGATTTAAGCGAAAGAAAAGGTCGAGACAAGGGTGAAGAGTCTTGTAAAAATAAGTTTGCCATAATTTTGAGCGAGTGCTATCAGATTACTCCCAGGAGCGGCACCTGTCCCACCAAGAGGATGATTTGAATGACGGAGAGGAAATCAAAAGAGTAATATGTTGAGCAGTTTTTTCTTTCGAAACACGATGACACAACCTGAGAAAGTACAAGTCGCAATCTTTCCCCTTGTCTTTGTTCAAGGGGAAAGACATCCGTTAATAATTTCTTTATCGTAGTGAGATCCTTATTTAGAAATTAATAAAATGAAACGTCGAGGGCACGACAGTTGATTGAATTCAGTTTTACACGAGGATCGTTTCGTATCACTGCATGAATCATATGAGATAATTTTATATCAGCCTAATTTGAATGATGATAGCAGTCTTATGACCGTTTAAGAAGTCGGATAGTTGTTTTTGTCTCCTGTCTACTCAGTCATATATTAAATAAACATTGATATCTGTAAATCCGCTTATAAGATTATCTATGCCTGAGGACAAATAATAACTTTACTTCAAATAAAACTAATCCATGGCACACACACAGGCAATTATTAAGCCTTAATTTTGTTTTTAGACTCGATCCAAGAATCGTACGATCTAAAATAGCACTTCTTTCTACTTAAAAATGCCAGCTTTTGTTGTTGCGCGACTTGTGGTAACCAAAATATGTGGTTATATTATTTCGCCCGTTTTGCCATTTGCGGGTCACTCAAACCACACTCAATTGAATTTTTGCGATATTTTGCTCGTTTTTTACTGGAATAACCTTTTCTTTCCGTTCAACTTCTCATTGCTTAAGTTTTCAGTCATTAAGTGGTGTCATCCGCTCCATGTGTTTGCTCAAAACGCGAACTCTTGAACAGGAAAAAATTCAACAACAAAAACTGCGAGGTTTTACCTTCTTCAGTGGTTCTTCTAAGCACGCGAAATGCTTTCTCGCTGTTTCGTCGGTTTCTCTCCCAAAGTGGAAGTCGCATTTTTGCAAACATAAGTGGCTATATTCATCTGTGAAAATCTTCGAATTGGCGACGAGAAGTTGTAAATTAAGCAGCGCTGATACGTTGACGTGCTACTCACGGTCATGTATTGTTTTCAAATTAATTTGTATAAATGTCAAAGGTTTGGGTAAACGAAACCACAATGTACAAAGACAATGCCAGAGGTAAACTAGGGGGCCTATTGTAAACAGAAAACGAGTAATGTTGACTGGCTAGGTATCAAGTGATAATAACAAAAAGACAAAATGCTAAATTCATGGGCTGGCAGCAAAGATTATTCTTATCTGCTTTTTAGACAGTAATTTGAGTGTGCTTTCGTCAGCTGTCTGGTGTTAGCATGTGACCAGCCTCATAAGCAACATCCGTATAGATAAAAATTTGATGTCTTTTGGATTTTTTTTTTCAGTCACTGGATATCAAGATCAAAAACAAATCACTAAAACAAGTTGGTAGAATGAAGGCAAGCTTCATACTGCGATTTTAATAAAAGTACAAACTGTTTTGAAAATTGAAGTCAAAGGAAAAACCGTAATGGAACTTCTTGAAGTTATTTGTACAGGAATAAAATCTGCAGTTTAACACGGTCTACTAATTTCTATAAAGATACGGTCAGGTCACTGCACAAACGCGTAGCCAACATATCGTCATACCCCTGGGGCATGAACGGTACGATGAATTCCAGAATTCAAGAGAACTTTTTTGTCACTTTTTTGTCGAAGCGCATGGTAGATAACTTTGTTAGGTATAGTAAGGGTACAGCGTTCTTTAATATTTTGTATGTTGTCTTTGTTATATCACTAAAAAATTCATCCTATCAAATGTTACAAACAACAGTCACACTGAATGAAGTGCATATACCTCGCTCTATCCAAAGCATTAGGAGAGTGCTTCAACCCTTTTGCTCTTAGACCGAGTTGTGGTGATATCATTTGCCATTCTGACTTTTGAATCTGTGGAAAAAATCCTATCGAAACGACCGAACTCGTGTGTTAACATTCAGATGGAACCTCTTAGGCAAAACTTTTGGTCATTACTATCTAAATCGTACCATTTAACAGAGACAAATTTTAAAATTTTTGAAATTTTTACCTAATTTTGGAGTAGATGGCCTATAAAACAACATATTCAAAGCTTACCGATTGTGGACTGGCTTCTGTCAAATCCAAACTGATCACAATTATCGTAAGCCATTTCATTTTCACGATTATGTCTTCGAACTTAGCCTGACGTTATTACACGGCATGATTCTGCTAAATGCAGCAGTTATCTTCTTAAACCAAATTGTCTTCTTTTCTCGTTTGAAGCGCGCGATATTTACAAAGAAAGTTCTCAACCTACGCTAAACGCATTGGAAAGAAAACAAAACGAAGCGAATATTAATATTTTCACTCTTTTGTGACGTAGAAAGGTTAATTGCTATATTGAGTGCCGATAATTTTAAATCTCTTTGATAATATCACAAAGAAACAAATCGCCATTAATTAGTTTTTTTTGCATTACCTTTCTATATTCTTTGCGCTTGACAAAAAAAAAAATCTAGATGAAAGCGCTAATAATGCTGATGAACTTTAATTAAAAGCTTATAAAGTACAGTACAATGAAAAAAATCATAAATTCACGCGTCTCTTACCCAGTGGAAATAGCCTAACGCGATCGAAGAACTGATTCATGGAAATAAAAACTAGGTGATAATATCCCTGGATATATGTGAATTAGATAAAGCTTGTACAGAATGATGTAAAACTATTACAGTAACTGTGCCCTTGAGTCTTTTGTTCTTCTTAGGTGACGTTGAATGTCTATAGACAATTAGGTATTTCAAAAGCTGCTAGTATGGTCGGTTCTCGATCGTCCGTTAAACGTTCCTACAAGCATTGAGTATCTTTGGTAACGTACAACACTAATCATTACGTCTTCGTAAGAAGAAGAAAACGGCTTCTGTTGGATTTGTAAAGTGTTACAACTTGGCAAAGAGGGACAATTTTATAGAGCACAGAATTAATGTCCTGGTACAAAAGAAACGTTTGTACCACTTCCATAGTAAATACTTGTGCGTCGCGTACTTTTTTTTCTGATTGGTTTATAAAGTGGCGCAATTTTCCTTCTAGCCAATCACAACACGCGCAGATAGTCAAATGGACCAATCAGAAATTGAAGCTGTGCTAACTAGCGCGGGATATGGCGAGAGATGTAACCTAATCACAATTTAAGGTAAAAATTCTAAATAAAAGCCAGACAAAAAGATACTTTAAACATCCATGACCTCACAACTAAGTACTAGTAAATAACCATGTATAAAACTTGAAAATGAAGACAGAAAGCAATACAGTGTACATTCATAAACATTAAATTTGTCTTGTTAGTTACCTTCAATCTCCACTGATATTTCGTTGCTATTTAACTTGACCATTTTGTCTTTCCCTTTTTTATCTTTGGCAGATTTCTGCAATAAATAAATAGGCATATAAATAAATAATTGCATACATACCGTTAAATTCCGAAAACAAGCCCCAGGGCTTATATTTTTCAAAGGCCCTTTTTGTGGGGCTTATTTTTGGAGGGGCTTATCTACAGAGGGAAATTTGCGTTTCAAAATCGATTGGGCTAGCCTTATAGTTAGAAGGAAATTACCGTTTTGCTATATTTTACTTTGCATTTGAGGGCAATTTCCATACATTTGGAGGAGGGATTTAACGGAGGGTTTTTTGCGTTACGAGCTTGGGGGGCTTATATTTGGAAGGGCTTATACATGGAGGGGCTTATTTTCGGAATTTTACGGTATGATAAATTTTCATTAATGTGATCGGCAGCCACGAGTATTTCTTAAAAGAAAAGAAAGTTTTTACATGAGAAAAGAGTACAATCCTCACAGGATTTTCTTGGAACACCAACATGGCCGGTGTTGCATTGTTTTGTACACCAATATGGCGGCCGTGACGTCATGTGAAAACGATTTTACTGCTGAATGCCCTAATTAAAACACGAACTACCAAATAGACCCTTGAGCGGGTTTTATATCGTGGACGAAGCTGTTCGGTATTTTTTACATATGCAGTAATACAAATATTGTCGGCTTCCGTGACATGCAATAAATATAAGTGTTCGTGCACGGCACCTGATTGGGTGCGGAGATCCAAAAAAAAAAAAAAAAAAAAAAAAACCGGCACTCTTTTTCAAGTTCACTGTGAAACGTGCTTCATAGAACAATGAAACCAATATTTTCCTGCATTATTCACGTTGTAGTTTAACTATCGGTATAGTGGGCAATATTAATGCTAGATTAAAATTATAAAGAAAATATTCTTCAACACCAACAATTTGTTGAAAATTTAGCAGAACTTTCAGTACCCATCCGGATCCCTCGTCAGTGATGATGTTTGCTGATATAAGCTCTGCTAAACTTTCAAAAAATTCTCGGTGTTGAAGAATATTTTTTGTAATATGATGTCCCAACAGAAGAATCTCCTCTCTGTCAGAGATTAAAATAGGCAAATTATTAGAAAAAATTCTCTGTTACTGATTAGCTTAAAAATCGAATACAGATATAATAACACAGGTATTACAAATGTTGGTAGTATAGCTATGCAATACATGTGTATTTTGGCGAAGGAAATTCGTCGAAAGATATTGTAGTGTAATTCGTACCGAGTTTCGTCATGCGCATGACCGGGAAATCTAACATCACAATACAAGTATATGCGAACGATGATGCGATGAGCAAATCAAGTGGTAAAAAAAAAAAAAACAACGCCTTATCGCAGGTTAATCAATCAAGTGTTTCCTTAAGATATCTTGATGACTTCTTGTACCGTGTTCCCTCTATTTTTTGTCGTTTGAAAAGCTTGAAAGTTACTGAGACGAGATTGCAGTAGTAAGTGGCAAAATAAATTAAATCTAGAATCAAATTTTACTTCCGAACTTATCCAAAAAAAAAATAAAGTGTTTAATATCAAAACTGAAAACTATAATCTTACGAGCTTTTCCTTTAAACAGTTTTTAAAGTATATAAAACTGTTCTATTGAGGCCTTGAACTACTGTTTAAAAAGTAAAAACTAAAATCCAAGCTTTCGCCGATCAACGGCATCATCAGGGGTGAGAAAATATTCCGCGCGCGCTATTTATATGCAAAGAAAGTGTAGGGTGAAATATGTAAAAGATGTGACGTATGTGTGGAGACTATAGAAATAAATTGTGAGTAGAATACAAAGCTCTGGAGTGGTATGGAGTGTCTCTAGACAAAGGACCTCTAAAAGCGCTTAAGAACAAAGACTATAAGGGCATTGATGTCAATGTTATTATGAGCGAAAACGACCCCCCTAATCTACACCTCTTTGAAGTATTTTACATCAGAAAGTGCAAGCCTACACTCAATTCCCGAGAAGAATGTACTGAATTCGCAGACCTTCTATTTTAGTATTTTATTTTAGAGCCATTCTTAAGCGCTTTTTGAGGTCCTTTGTCTAGAGACACTTCATCATTAGAGCTTTGTATTCTACTCACAATTTATTTCTATAGCCTCCATACATACATCACATCTTTTACATATTTCATCCTACACTTTATTTGCATATATACATTGTATAGCGCGCGCGGAACATTTTCTCATCCCTGATGATGCCGTTGATCGGCGAAAGCTTGGATTTTAGTTTTTACTTTTAAACAGCAGTTCAAGGCCTCAATAGAACAGTTTTATATATTTTAATTATTCTGCTGAAGGACAACATGAACAGATTATAGTTTTTAAAGTGGTTTTGATTTAAAACAATTCAAATTTTGCTATTAGCTCAGATACAACTTAATGATACCAGCTAAGCTTCACAGAGTGATTAGAATAATTAATAACCTTTTGAGGTTCATTCTTACTGGAGACTTGGTGTAAATCAAAGAACCAAGACAGAAGGTTTTATAAGCTGATACTAATTTCATTTACATTTTTGCATGATTTTCAGTTGACTAAGAGTTTTGGTACCAAGGCAAAGAACCAAGAAACTCGGTAAGAAAGTCTCTATGAATGTTTTGAATTGCCAAAGTTCATTGGATTCGTCACAGAATTTTATTTGCGGCAAAAGTGCGCACAAGAATGCCCAAAAACTACCATAGTGCATCGTGAGAAGAACTGTTATTTCAATGAAAGTTCAACACCTTGTATACTGTTAGATGTTCAATCAGTTATATAAGTGGAAATAAATATCATATCATCGAGCCTGTATTATTGTTTCGTTTAAATGTTCAAGATGTGGATCAAGAATACATCCACAAACTATGCATGTCGAGAGTAACTGTGACAAAGTTAGATCGTCGCTGGAAACTGAATTTATAACATAGCCTCATAGGAAGTACATACCCTAAACTGCTTATTTGATGTAATCCTTTTCCCTTACATGTTGGCAAAGCCATGAACTGATCTCATACACTTCACTTGCTTTAGCCTTTCGATTGATTATGAAATTTAAGAAATACTTGTCTCTTGATTTTAAGCTTTCAATATCACCGAATCTGCGGTGACGTTTCGAAGCTATCTTATAGTGACACTCTGTAGTGCGAAAGTAAAGCACCCTTTCCGTTTCGTTCCACAATAGCATACTTAAACAGTTGTTCATGATAAGGCGCATGATCTATTTTTGATGGAGACAATGGATAAAACTGTTAGTTTTCTTTGAAAACGTGATAATGTCAGCGAGAAGATTAAATTTTGTTATGCCAGTTAACCTTTTCCGGCCTGGACAAAGACATTGTAGACCACTTTAATTATAATGTGGTCCCAAGGGCTTTACACAAAAACGACGGAGAAACTAGTGTATGAGCTATTTTTGCTGAAGATTGGTAGGCTATCTCCGTCATTTTCTTGTTGGTCACGACAAAATAATTTTTGCTTAAATTTATTCAGCTCTCTTATTTTTTCCAACAAACTCAGTGTTATTATCACGTAACGCGAAGACGATTGCGCAAGATTAAACAGCATAGCTGATCCCACTTCTCCTTGCAGAAAAAAAAAAACCGCGATTTTAAAACTGTCAGGCAAGTAATTCTAACCGCGAAATATCAATTGTAATGCCTTGATGTAGCACCAAATTCCTCCAACCGGTACTACATGAAATGCTTGGTAGATAATACCTAAATCGGTTCGGAGTAAGGGTGCTTTTGTTTCGGAACCCTTGATGCGTGTTTTTTTTTTTATTGTAAACACAATACTCTCTAAGGGGGTGTTCGGTTTCCATTACAAAAAAGAGCAATTAGTTGGTCGCTTTACAGAAAATATTGCCCGCGCACGCTTCAAATAGAGCGTTAACGAAACTCACGTCACGTAACAGTAAATGAACACATTAATAACAAAAAAATAATACAAACAACATCTTAAATAGATGTTAAGAAACAAACAGGTGCCCTTGTTTTAGTGAATTTCGTGTTTTGATTTTTTGCTCGCTAAAAGAATACAAATTTCAACAGTCTGTTTTTCAGGTAAATACGATGCCTTATCATTTTTAGATGGTTTAATATTTTTAATTGTTTTTACTTGTCATGGATCGAAGCTTTCCCTTCATAAGCACATTTCACATTGCCGGATGGGTAGTTGTGATGTCATCACTTCGTTTCCTTGAACATATTTGTCCTTCATTTTTTAGTTGCGAAATTCAAAGACTATACTAAACGATTACCGTACATTTTAAAGTTTTAAATTATTTAAGTCAATAAATCTGGGTAGTTAAAAAATGTCATTTAATTATAAAAACAAATAGTATGTTGGAATTTACCTGTAATAATGATTTGGGTTGGATTTTATGAAGGGAAACATGAACCTTTTCAGTAGGAGCATTAAATGTGTCTAAAACAACGGATTAATAAATTTAAAGATATCTTGTTTAAAATCACGAAAAGAAAGATTAATTTCCATGTAGTGAATTCTGCACGATTTAAGAGGAGACATTTATTTTTATTTATGTTAACAGCACTTAGTCAGTTTGTTTTGAAAATAAAATCTTGAAATTGAGTTTTCGGTTTTAGTCTCTTGTCATGCTTTAATCAGATATGGAGGCGAGCCCAGTGTCGCCTTCTCCACGAAATATATAATCAAACTGAAATGTCTTAAGATCAGACATCACCGAATTCACATATCATGTCCATATTTTCGTTTCAAGTTTTTGGTAAGAAATATTATCTTGATGTATCAATCAAAAAGTGATAAATGTTGTCGATTATCTTACCTCAGCCTTCGGCACTTTCATAGCTCAGAATGCTTTTCTTGTAACAGCTTAAATGCCTTTCTTCAGTGTTTCACAAAGTTAAATTAAAGTCTGACGTGACTAAGCATTTGGCAGAAGGTTGTCAAATTGTTTCACTGGACCATGAAAACAATCTGAAATATTAAACTTTGGCGATTTAATCGCAGATTGGCCCAGACAAAGCAACAGGTGCCTTCGGAAGCATAAAATCGTGCGTCGCAATTATATTACCAATACTCGTAAATTCTTCTCAAATTTTGAATCTATAACTAATTATATTATCTGAGATGAGAATGTAGCGATTGATCATCCAACGGTTTTTAGTTGTTATTAGAATGAAAATTTCTTTTTGAAGTTCGAATTCGTAAAAAGAAATTCTGATAACAAAAAGAAGATTAAACGCTGGGAAAGGAAACTGAACTGGTGAGTTTCTCAAATAATAATAGTAATAATAAATCAAAAATAAATCAATAATTAGTTGCAATACAGGAGAGATTACTCTCATGGATTTGATTTTTGGTTGTTGAAATGAGAAATTCGTTTTGCAAATTCTAATGAGTAAATCAAAGGCTCCTGTGAGCCAGCTCATGAATGAATTGGATTAGTGAAGAGACTGTCTAAAATGAATAAAAAGAAGGAATTGCACATTCAATACCTTGTAGGGGAGGTTCGGGAAGAAGCATTTAATTAAATTTTAATGCATAAATTAATTGTCTAACAGAATGGAGTGAGTGAGTGATCGAGTGAATTCGCGGTCCATTTCTACAGCTCGTTGCATGACTACGTCATTCATGAGCTAAAAAGAAATGCCAATATTAAAAAAACTGAGTGTTGAGAAAGAAATAAAGAAATATAAACAGGGAAATGTTTAAGATTCTTTTTCATTGAAGATACCCAAAATTAGTTCTTCTTTTAGCAAAAATTATTTAAATTAATAAATTTATAGTAATCTGTTAATAACATGTATACAAATAGGCCACAAATAGATCATCATTTTGCCGTAACTTCCAGACGCCTTTAGTTGTGTATGATGTTCTAAATTGTAAACAAGGAATGTCCAGATTATTTCACAAGTTATAGAACTTATATAAAAAATACCCATAGCTACAACACTCGATTATCTTCTTATAATGCCAGTCAAACGCTGGTCTGCGAACATTTCATGCGAGTGCTACTCGCCTTTGGAATCCTTTAGACAACAAGCTTAAAAACATGGCAAATGAAAGTAACTTTAAGAAAAGTTTGCTCGAGAGATTCTTAAACATTAATGCAAGTTGCAAACATTTTAGTATTACAAGGACATTTAAGGTACTTTTTTTCTTTTTTTATCTCGATTGTACTGTACTAATTTAGGTAGCTATTTTTAACCGTCTTCAATTTTTTGCCCTTTTACTTCTTTTTATGATATCTTTTACATTCTAAATTATTTGTAAATAGTCTTGTTATCTTTTTAGGCCCACTATGTAAACTACTGGGTCTACCAGTAACAGTGACAGCCATTAAAGTTTCATTATTATTATTATTATTACTATTATTAGTTGGTTGATTCGTGGGGGCAAATATATCCAACATTCATTTGACTAATAAAGGAAAATGAAAAATGAATTCTGGTACTTGCAGTAAAACTTATGACGTCATCGTGAAAACCGATTCCAGAAAGAAAGAGATGTCGCATGCAAGCGAGGCATGACAGCCATTGAACAAAGTATCATGCCGATGGAAAACGAAAAAGCTACGTCCTAGCGGAGCACATTTTGAAGAAAACAAAATATGAGGTCACAAAGCGAATTGCGCAGCTGCAAAGTTGTCAGATTGTTAGTTGAATGTATCATAGCGACAACACGTTTGAACTAGAGAAGTATAGATAATTATGTTCGGGTAAAAAGCAATAAGCGATGTCTCGATCCGGAGTAAATGAACTCATTAATTTAACAGTAATACGAGCGGTTAACAGCTTTGCATATTAATTTTTTAAGTTTCATGATCAATTACCTTATCACCTAAATAAGCCAAATCCAGAGGAAAACAAATGATGTAATTTGTTTGTAAGAATGAGCGGACATGATTAAATGAGAAATGAAAAGGGGGAAAGCGAGAAATGGGAAAATGTAAATCTGGTTGAGGAACTCAAGTATCACAAGGCAATGTGGGATAGATTTCTGAGCGGAACTGCGACCTAATAAACTTTCCTCTTCTTTTACAAAGGAAAAAAAATCCTATCAAATTATTATTTTCTCTCGGCTTAAAGAAGTTAAAGGCAGTGAATCCAAGGAGAGCCTTTCACAAATAATCTATTGATGGCTTAAATTTGATGGTTCAAACTTATAACTTGAGTCTAAGATGTAACAATTTTGATCATTTAAAAGACTCAGTACATATTGATACTATAATAAAAAAGGTTTTAAATATTTTTCTCTGTACCATGTTAATATTGCCCATAATTAACCTTTTTTATGCAAAAGTTTTGGGGTAGCCTCCAAACTTTTGCATAACCATTACTGTTTAGAATTTTCTTTGGTGTTACACTCGTGCCAAGAGAAATTGGAGACAATGCTTATGCAAGTTTTTTTTGCCCCCCCCCCCGGGGGGGGGGGGGGGTGGGTAACTAAGTGGATCATGTGGAAATGGTAAATGACAAAATTTTTTTCGACTTTTTTATGTTTGAAGTGTTACTGTTTCTGAAATCAGTCCGAAGAATAGAACTGTTTTCTTGTGCCATGCCTCATTCTTTTTTTGCCGCTGTTGTTTAGCTTCCTTTGAATTAACTTAACCAACTTGTACTGTATCAGTTGTAGATATTGCTGTGCTATTAACTAGGCTTATATTTGTGATTAAGGCCTCATTTCAGACTTGCACGCGATCAGTTTAAAACAAACCCAGGTTATAATATAAAAGCAAGCCGATCGTGTTTTTAACCAACCACAGGAGTTTGAGATTGATTCCAGAGATATCGTCATTATGTTTGCTATTTTAAGCCCGACTAATAGACGCCGTCTCTCGTGTAATATCTCTGTCAAGCTGTAGTATTTATAGGACTGTATATGTTCACGAAAGCTGAAACGTTTAAATTCCTTTCATATAGTATCTGCATGATTGTTATCGAGAAAACAATCAGTGTTTCCTTAGTAACCTTCCCGCAAGTTACTCTTTCAACCACGAAATAAATCTTTAATTTTGGTAACTTTTGCAACTCTGGTTAACAATATTTCATTTCAAGCCGGACAGCTTAAAAGTGGGCCAATTTCAGTTATGTTGCAGACACGCTAATAGAACTTAACTGGTAACTAAACGAACTCAGAATAACACTTTAGAGAAGATTAATCCAAATTGTATTCATTTAAAACCAGTAAGCAAAATGTTTACCCGAGTAAACAGGAAGCAAGGTCGTTTTTAAGGAAATGGACTTGTTGTTGTCCAGGTTTTTTTGTTGGAAACAGGGAGAAATTTATCAAAATACTGCTCTATTTTTACACCGCTGAATAAACATTGTTCTTAGACTTATATGTCTAATTGCTCCAAGAAAGGATACAATATTAGTGTTCAGCACTAAGGAGCACTTCATCAAATTTGTAACATTTTGTTCAAAATATACGAATATACTCAGACAAGTGATCAGATCGGTTGAGACTTAGACATTGTAAAATTCTTACAATATTATTCTAAGACAGACTTAACCTAAACAGAAGATCGCATTTTCAAAAGGACGACATAGAACTAACAACCAGATAAAGTAATTATTTCCTAGTTATCAGAAAAAATTTTGACAACCTCCATTAGAAAATCATTTAATTCTTTTTTATTTAACTAAATTAACTGATATTCAGTTTTTTTAATTAAAAAAAAAAATCATTTAGTTGGTCGCCATGGTTACCTCAATATAACAACCAAAAATTACACGAAAAAATAAACCATGGGATGCAGGTCTATTTAAGTTTGAGACTGAGTCCTACACTTAGTGACCATTCAAATGAGACGTCTTTGGCGTGAATTTTGTATGTTCTTTCATTTTGTTCACATTTTAGGAGGGTTTTGCGGTATGAAAGGGTATACATTTTCTGGATACTGAGGCTATTTCACATTAGTATATACACACTCAGTGATCTTGGTGATTTAAGCAATCTGATTGGTTCGCTATCTTGGACTATTCAACAATATTCACCTCCTAGCAAGTGGATAATGTGTGAGCTCGGTTTTTTTCCCATTTTTTTAGAGAACGATCTTTTAAAGGTAGTAGTAGTATAGTGAGGCCACCTCGTTATTACGGCTACTTTTTTCCGGCCGCCTGGCAAAAACAGCCATAAATTTTCTTGTCAAAAAACCCTCGTTAATACGGCCAGATTTTTTTGGCCCATTGGTGGCCGTATTAACTGGGTTCCACTGGTAGTAGTACTTGTGTAGTACGGGTAGCTTTTGTGCTGGTACGAAAACCATATCGGATATGACTTCTTTTCACACATAAGAACGGTGATTTAGGCGCAAATGGAGCAAAGCTGCGCCTCAGTTAAAAGTGTATCCTCACATATGGGATATGTACTCTGCTCTTTGGCGCAGTGTGTACAGGTGTTCATAATTTACCAGATAGCTTTTATAGTAATAATGATAGTTTAATAGTATAATAATTTTATTCAACTTTAAAAATATGTATTTAATTTACAGAAATATTTGAAGTAAGAATTAATCACTATATAACACAGAATAGAGTAGAATAGAATAGTGTAAATAATAAAATAGCAATTAACAATTTCGGAAATACATTCCTTGCGGCTCAGATGCGGTCACTAACCAGAGTTTTAAATTAAGTCATTACAAATCCGTCTCTGATATTAAAAATAAAAATAATATAATAATAATTAATTTAATAATTGTTGAACATATTTTATTGATAACAATGCTAACTATTAAAATCCTATTTACAATTAATTCACTTAAAAAAACCTATTCCTTCAAGACATTATTTACAATTCCTTTCGTTAAAAGAAAAAACACTCAGTTTCGATTAGAAAAAATTCATTCAATTAAAAAAAAATCATTCGTATCAATCAAAACATCATCATTTCAAATCTTTTCAATCAAAACAATCCATTTCGATTTAAAAAAAGAACCAAAAAGAAGCTATTTTCAAGGTCGATTGCATTCTTAATAAGAAGATCACTAAAAAAAAAGAAAATTAAATAGCGTTCTCAATGCGTTATTGACGAATATTTGCCATTTAATAGTAAGGGAACACATCAATAGTCCGATTGAATGGCTCCTTCAACAACTGCGACGTCAATATCAACATAATAATTTTAATAACAATGATAGTAACAGTAATAATAATAATAATAATATTTAAGCAGGGAGCCCACTTCACCAAAAGGTGCTCGTCAGTGGGGCCCTTGCATATAGTACAATTAACTTCAATTAATTAAAAACTACACATAACAAAAGAGTAAAAAACTAGATTAAAAATAGAAACAGTAAAAGAACAATTAAAAACTGTCGACATGAAAAGTTATCCGGTCTAGTGTAGACACAGCTTGATTAAGGTATCCTTGAGAGATTTATAAACGCTTCTATTACATAATCACCCAATTCATGCCGCTTTTATAACGGCTGCTGAATACTTCTCTTAAAACTAGAACTGCCTACGGCTAGCCCCTCTGCAAAATTGACTTTCAAAAAGAAAAATTCTACATTTAATTTGTCAGCTGAAGGCTACATTCTTGCTGTCTTCTTCTTGCGGCTTTAGTATTAGCTGTACGCAACTGATATGAGTATTGCGTGCTTTGCCTCAGCTAGCCTGCATTGACATCAACGCTCTTCAGTGCTCCTCAAGTGTGCCGATTCGAAATCGCTACTTATTTTCAGTCTGCGTAACCAGCGTTTCCGATCGAAATGTTGCGCAAAAGCTGGATCGACAGCTAGTTATTCAAAGCAGGCTAAAAGATATATCATAAGCTTCCCTCTGATTGTCTGCATGTACACTTTTTAAAGAGGTTTACTCTTTTTTCAACTTTTACAAAAGCCTCGGCCATTTTAAACTCATAGAATTTTTACTACATTTACCTTTTCTGTGTAGCAGCATTACCAAAACAGATTTTATCAGATATATTCTGAAAAACGCGATCAGCTTAAGTAGCGGTTTGACAATTAATGTCGACCCTGAAAGCCTAGGTTCGCGATGTTGGTTTAACCGTTGGCAAGTTGATGAGGTAAAATTGTACTGGATGTACTTAATCTTTTCCTCATAAAATAAACCGAAAAGCACTTGAGCTAACCATGATGATTATTTCATTCCAACCTTGCGATCGCCACGCAGTTGTTGAAAGAAACCACAACAGTATTAGGTTATTATTTTAGTCTTTCAGGGTGAAGCTTAACACCGCGCTTCCTGATGGCCAGTAGTACCACTGTTTTTAGTACTCCATGTATTGTTCTCATTCTCAGCATGTTTTTTTTTTGTGGTTTATTATCATGCGGGATAGCATGTTCATTACCCTTTTAAAAGTTCTAAGAGAAGTTTTAAATGTATTTGAATTAGGAGCAGTAGTTAAGACAAAACGACAAATATAAAATCGATTTCCGTAATGTTGGTGTTCCTGGCATAGTGTAGCAAAAATTACAATGTCCGTTTCAGACTGAAAGACCAAAGTTAATGTTTAGTAGTTTTCTTTAATAATAATAATAACAATAATAATAATAATAATAGTAATAATATTAATAATGACACTACTACTACTACTAATATTAATAATGATAATTATAATAATAGTAATTATAATAAAATTGATAATTCCGTTATTTACCCTCGGCGTTATTTATAGCGCTAATGCTAGTGGGGCCGAGCAAATGCCTGAAACATATAATTCAAATTGAACTTGACAGGGTTAAGAATCCCAACTGGCCGGAGGCAAACCAGCTGGGTATTTACAAGCGTGGTCAAGGATTTGAACTCGGGACTACCGTGAACAAATCCAGCTAGTGGTCAGGGCGAAACTTGAACTCTGGGGCCTCCGAATTGCAAATTCGGCGCTTAAACCACTCGGCTACGCTGCCTCCTCCTTTCATGTTGGAGATTCGTCCAAAGTTGATAATAATAACAATATTTAAGTAGGGAGCCCACTTCACCAAAAGGTGCTCGCCCGTGGGGCCCCTGCATATACTACAATTAGCTTCAATTAATTAAAAACTACACATAACAAAAGAGTAAAAAACTAGATTAAAAATAGAAACAGTACAAGAACAATTACAAACTGTCGACATGAAAAGTTATCCGGTCTAGTGTAGATACAGTCTGATTAAGGTATCCTTGAGAGATTTATAAACGCTTCTATTACATAATCACCCAATTCATGCCGCGTTTATAACGGCTGCTGAATACTTCTCTTAAAATTAGAGCTGCCTACGGCTAGCCCCTCTGCAAAATTGACTTTCAAGAAGAAAAATTCTACATTTAATTTGTCAGCTGAAGGCTACATTCTTGCTGTCTTCTTCTTGCGGCTTTAGTATTAGCTGTACGCAACTGATATGAGTATTGCGTGCATTGCCTCAGCTAGCCTGCATTGACATCAACGCTCTTCAGTGCTCCTCAAGTGTGCCGATTGGAAATCGCTACTTATTTTCAGCCTGCGTAGCCAGTTTTTCCGATCGAAATGTTGCGCAAAAGTTGGAGCGACAGCTATTTATTCAAAGCAGGCTAAAAGATATATCATAAGCTTCCCTCTGATTGTCTGCATGTACACTTTTTAAAGATGTTTACTCTTTTTTCAACTTTTACAAAAGCCTCGGCCATTTTTAACTCATAGAATTTTTACTACATTTACCTTTTCTGTGTAGCAGCAATACCAAAACAGATTTTATCAAATATACTCTGAAAAACGCGATCAGCTTAAGTAGCGGTTTGACAATTAATGTCGACCCTGAAAGCCTATTTTCGCGATGTTGGTTTAACCGTTGGCAAGTTGATGTGGTAAAATTGTACTGCATGTACTTAATCTTTTCCTCATAAAATAAACCGAAAAGCACTTGAGCTAACCATGATGATTATTTCATTCCATCATTGCGATCGCCACGCAGTTGTTGAAAAAAAAACCACAACAGTATTAGGTTATTATTTTAGTCTTTCAGGGTGAAGCTTAACACCGCGCTTCCTGATGGCCAGTAGTACCACTGTTTTTAGTGCTCCATGTATTGTTCACATTCTCAGCATGTTTTTTTTTTGTGTGGTTTATTATCATGCGGGATAACATGTTCATTGCCTTTTAAGTTCTAAGAGAAGTTTTAAATGTATTTGAATTAGGAGCAGTAGTTGAGACAAAACGACGAATATAAAATCGATTTCCGTAATGTTGGTGTTCCTGGCATAGTGTAGCAAAAATTTCAGACTGAAAGACCAAAGTTAATGTTTAGTAGTTTTCTTTAATAATAATAATAACAGTAATAACAGTAATAATAATAATAATGACACTACTACTACTACTAATAGTAATAATAATTATAATAATAATAATTATAATAAAAATAATAATTCCGTTATTTACCCTCGGCAGTGTTTATAAAACTAATGCTAGTGTGGCCGAACAACCGCCTGAAACAAATAATCCAAATTGAACTTGACAGGGTTAAGAATCCCAACTAGCCGGACGCAAACCAGCTGGCTATTTACAAGCATGGCCGAGGATTTGAACTCGGGACTACCGTGAACAAATCCAGCTAGTGATCAGGGCGGAACTTAAACTCGGGGCCTCCGAATTCCAAATTCGGCGCTCAAACCACTCGGCTACGCTGCCTCCTTCTTTTTATGTTGGATATTCGTCCAAAGTTGACTTACTTAGAGTGACTTAGTTAGAACCTTGTCATTTGCTACCTGTGGGTATCGACACACCCGTTAACAACAGGTTGTTTCGAAGATTGGAAAAACGGACGGCGTAGTCAAAACTTTGTCTGGTCTTTCACTTCTCTGCGGTCTGGCGTATTTCATTCACAGAGCAATAATAGGGAAGTCTTTTTCTGTCTAACCAAAATCACAATGAAATATTTTGAATAAATATTCAGAAAAAAATCAAAATAAAACGAATGATTTATTTCGGCAAGATACTGTGAAATGAATTGTACTAACTTAGGTATTATCATGATTGTACTCTTTACATTGTTTCTTTTTTATGCGTGATAAAGCTTTGCTTCAACTATTTTCTCTTTAGGCGGTTATTGAACTGAATGACTAAAAATAAATATACATCATGAATATTTTAAAATAGAACAAGTCACTTACACAAAGAAAGTTATTTAACGTTATGGTTCAGTCTATCGCAGTTAATTGTTTTCGCCGACTTTCTTTTGTATACGCGGTGTCTTTATCTAAAAAAAATGACGGCGCTTTGTTCCAAAAACAGTCTTAACTACTTGTTGTTGTTTTTTTAAATATCCAGGATAAAATTCGAAATCTCCGCTTTTTGTACCACCAAAGAAATCCACCAAAATCGCGAAAGTCTCTACTAAAAGGACAAAACAACATTTTCCTAAGCCGGTTGGTTATTTATCGGATCGTGTGATTTTCAACACGGATTGTTAAACAATATTTAAACACTAACCGCGGAAATCTTATTTCCAAACATTCTTTAATTTACAACAAGAGGAACCTGACAAACTATGGAAGTGAATGGCTCCGAGAAACTCCGTTTAGAGATTTTAAAAAATCTCTAAAATTTAAGAAATATATTTTCTCTTTTCGAGCGTTTACTCGATGATAATCTGTATGATATCGATGGCGTAATCAATTTAACAAGCTTAACTTTTTTGGAAAGAATTAATGCTTGAAATAGACAATATTATTTTTAGTTAAAACTAAATTTGGCGATTGAATTGCAATGATAAGAGAACAGCTGCAGAAAATGAAGCTTAGTTTTTAGTTTTCTCCCGCGTTCATTTTAATTTGAACAAGGTGTCATGAAACATCGAAGCAAATTGAAACGTGGTCATATACTCGGAATGCAGGTCTGTTAGCTACTCTATATTGGAGACCCCAAAAAGAGTAACTTAATTGATCCTCAAAAGAAAAAAAAAACAAATCAGTCAAATATTGTATATTCTTTAGATAAGGACTGAGAAGCAAAAGAGACACACACGCTTACAGTCTTCATTTTGCCAATTCGCCTTGTTTGAAACAAAGCACGATTGGGTAACCTGCTCTTCAGAAAGAAGATATAAGATTATCGTATTTATGTGGGTTGGAATTCGGAAATATGTTGGGTTTTCGTAACCTTGGCAACGGAAGAAACAATGAATAATATACTTAAGGGGGCTCTGTGGATTGGTCTATATAACACCCTCTACGCTTGTGAGATCGAGAGGTGAATACATTCCTAATCTTAAAATTTTCAAGTATGCTTGGCTTTGGAAGATGAACGTGATTGATGCCATTGAAAGATATGACTTTTGTGGTTTTAAAAGTTTTGTCCCTTTTCCTTCTCTTACGTATTTCTTGTGTTCATTTGCTCGGCATTTTCTAGCTATCAAGGTTTTCTTTTCAAAATTGGGAATGAGGAAAAACCCTGACGGATATAAATTCCTTGGCGATTTCTCAGCGTATTCACGTTTTCTAATGTGAGCGAGTAAAAAGAAAGAACGTCTTGGATTTTTGAATTTAGACTGATAAAGCTATAAACGCCTGGCAAAATCAGTAGGTATAAATGACTTTGCGATATGTGACCCTTACACTTTGCATAAACAACGAGGAAATTAACTTCATTTGCAAGAATTAGACGAGTGCTTTTTACTCGCCAAAATGCTGACAAAGGTTGGCGCGCCATACCGATTATACTAAACTCTACTTTGTCATTGGAATTGTTTTGTCTGAAAAAAAAAAAAAAAATAGCATTAAAAGTTCAATTATTAGCTTGAATGTAAAAACGGAGATCCGGCTTGTGATGAAAATAACCCATTATAGGATAATTTAAAATATTCTTCAATCAAACATAAAATTGCTATGTTACCTTTCTCAGGCAAGAGGTAAACAATTCCATACTGAGATCTCTCATGTTATCGCAGTTCTCTCTCAGTCTCGGTACGATTCAGTTACCGCTGTTTTCTATTGAAACCACTACATAACTCTTATAGTCATGCAGTGAACACTTACGATATGTATCTGTAATCGCATTGCACTGATGTAAGCGTTTTGTCTTGTTACGTGTAGATGTGTTAATGTGTTTGGATCTAATGTCAGGAAGGATTAGAAGAACACATTTAATTCCTAAAAAAGAACCATCGCTTGACCTGTAAAACGTGACTCTGATTTTCCGTTATTTGTCAACAACATGCACTTCTATTATTATCAGAATAGGCCATGTAGGTATCAACAACTGTTAGGTAATTTATGATAAAGAGACGTTTTTTTTTTTTTCAAAGTTTTCTTGTTGCCGTAAGATGGCTGCAGGTTGGAAGGAAGGTATCCGGCAGAATTTTGTCAGGTGCTAAAAATTGATTTACATGGTTCTACTAATTATGAGGCACGCTTAGCGAACCATACTAGAAGATGCTAGCTCAACAATCGCCAGGCATTTTGTAGCACCAGTTATTTGATATACCATGTAAAGACGTTGCAATATTTCTTAATATCGTGTATAATCATTTCTGCCGTCAGAACCTCGTTAATCCGTCATGGCATGGCAGACTCGGCACTGTTTTAACAGCCTTGTCTAGAATCTCGTCATATTGTCTACATCGAATTCAACTTGTATAATCCTTTGTTTTTATATCTTAGCCGCGAGGTAGAAAAACAACAATGATTAAATACCGAACGCATCGCCGCCTGATTCCTAGATAAACATTTCAAATCCGCAATACAATTTTTCACGAGTTAATTTAATTTAGAAATTAAAAATTTTCTTACCTTGCTTTTTCGGATTTTGAAGCTCGGTTTACTTGGAAGCAATGGTCCTCTAAACCAAGTCCTCATTTTGCAATTTTATCTTGACACAAACACTACCTCATTCGTCCTTAAGTCAAGGCTCAGTGTCCTAAATTTTCTGCGAAGTTTAGTTCATAAGGGTTTTCCGGAAGAATATTGCCTCTGGTCGTCTCAGCGTGTTTGACATACCGAATGATCGCTTGTTCGAGTGGAGCCGATATTATATTTTGCTCACGCTGTCGTCAACAATTCTTAAGTTTCTTTTTATACCAGCTATTGTTTGAAACAGCGACTATTTGTTATGTTCGACTTGCTTTGCGGTTTGTCTAATTATATCTAGCACAGTTGCGAGATTTTAAGGCAACACAAATGACATCCGGAACAAAAGGTGAACACGTAACCTCAATCACAGAGCACTGAAAAGGCTCTTTAGAATATTAATAAAATCCATAAATTTCTCGCTTTATCATTCAGAAACAAGAAATTAGCTGTTATTAGCCGTTCTGATGAGCCCAAATGATATATGGTGAAACTTTACAACAGTTCCAGTCCGTGGCTGCTGACTGCCCGGGTGATATGGCTTTGCGCATGCGCAAGCTACTGGCCAGGTCGTGGGTTGGTATCCGAGAGTGTCACTTGCTGTTTAAGTTTTTCTTTAAGTTATTACAGTTCCTTACGCGCGTACCAGCATAAAGCTCGCGAAAAATGAACACAGTATGTCCTCCACCTACGTTTTCCCGCCAATATCCGCTGGCGACTCACGCGTTTTCAAAGAAGCAGATTTGATTAGTTTTATGATTAAAACCCACTCAAAGTCGTCTTCTTATAAGTCACAAAATTACATAAAAAAGACGTGAACGATTACACTACCTTCAATTTTTTTTGGTCAACTAACAATTTTTTGTACTGTACAAGCCCAACAGCTTCCAATTCTCATTCGGCACGGTTCTAGCTTGGAGAACTAAACTTGTTTCATGCCAGGAAAATACCTCATTTTTCAATATGATAGCTTTTGCCATAAGCCGTCACGTACTTAACAAACTGTGTTCGTAACGCTGTCAAACCTCCTGTATAAGGACGCCGCCCAAGGGAAACGGAAAAAGCCAAGTGTCCGCATTACAAAGGTTTCCGTATTTTAGAGGTGAAACTTAACTGTCCGTAGAAGAGAAATGTCTGTATAACAAAGGCGTTTGTAAGAAGAGGCTTAACTGCAATTAGTTTTGAGAAGGACAACATTTGCGTCAGGACGGAAAAAGATAGTATTCCGGTTGTCTCTTTGCTTTATTTCAAATGCAAATGTCCTAGTTCATAACGCTGCCATAATTACGATGTATCAGTATCAACATCCTGGATCGGTATGTGGTCAAATGGGGGTGGGGAGGGGAAGGGGGAAGGGGAGGGGGGTCGTATATGGATATTTGTTGCCAATAGTGGAGTAGTTATCGATAAGTTGTTTTTGCTTTAGGACATAGAACGTCATTTAAATCAAGTGATTACCTCTCCGAAGGGGTTGGAGCATTGAAAATGTTCATAGTTGCGTATCCACAGAGACAAACCGTGGAGTAGTCTCTTGAAGATCTGGATCAGTAAAAAGCTTAATATGTAAAATGCAGCCTGTCAGAAGTAAAAGAAATGTGGTTTTAAAAAAGGAAAAAATAATTTTGAGAAATGGGAGAATGAAGAGTAACAATGAATTTAAATGTAAGGATTTGTCCATGAATGATTGAGGGCATGCAGAAAACGTCAGCACAGGTTTCATCTAAGACAGTACTTGTCCATTAAGCATTTGTGATAACATTTGTGGCGTTTTTTAGGTAGCCTGATTAGAACGTCCATGCAATTACCTCAGCGCGGGGATTCCTTCTGATTAGCCTTTTAATCATAACTATAACAAAATTCTCAAATCTGATTGGCTATCAACTGCCCTGATTTCAGCCTTAATTGGACAGTTTAATAGGAGAGTACGCGTCATGCCTAAGTAATTAAATGGTTTTTTTTTTTCACTGCTAGCAAAACAAAATGTCGAATTTCTTGCGTTTTGATTCAAAAAATAGCCTACTATATTACAAATTTTGTTAAAGTTATGATTAATTGGTAACAGAACGTCGTGTCGTCCAATTCGGTCTGTAATCATACTCGTGATTAAACAAATCGGACAACCGCTACGCGGTCGTCCGATTTTGTTAATCACTCGTATGATTACAGACCGAATTGGACTCCACTCAGTCCTGTTACCATTACTTATACCTGTGACAACATTTTGTATAGTGGCAAGATAAATTGAAATGTAAGTTGTTCCGTCAAAATAGGATACCATCACGTAACTGACTCAACTGCTTGACATACTCTTCTGAAGCATTCACCGCAATGAACTTGATGCGGAATACATTTACATAGCCAACTGCAAAACACTATGGCTATTACTGTTTTTTTTATTTTTTATGGTAAGCATCTTTGATGACTTCGATCTATTTTTAATCGAATCCAGGCAGTCTACTTGATTTTTAAGTAATATGTATACCCTAAATACAAGGATAATGACATCTTACGACTAAGGATGAATGCAGGAAGTCTGTTTTTCTTGACAAAGTAAATGACGCGGTCCGACATAAGTGGCCAGTGACACGCGGCTCAACCTTTGTTGCTCAAGAACTGAAATAACGCAGCTCTTGTTGTTCAACAATCAACTTGTTGAACGCATGAACCCAATAGAGCCTTTCTCATTCTCGTTTAACATGATTCTAACATTCAGCATGGCGTGATGCACTGTTAACCCTTTAAACTGTAATACCAGAATCTAGATTCTCATTTGATGCCCCAATACATTTGCAAAAGGGCCCAGGAGTCTACTGTAGATCAGCCGTAAGGAATCTTGACTATAGTACCCAAAAGGTCAAATGTTCCGTTCCACCCCAGCTGGAAGAACTCTGACTCCATTTGCTTTTCTCACTAGCAGAAAAACAAAATCATTCTCATTGAATAAAAACAGTCTTGCTTGTTTATTATGTCTAGAAATATATAACCAAAATTCTGCTAACCCTATTGGGGCGGAGCCCCTTGGAACCTATAAAAACAGGCTTAAACAACCCTCGATTGCTCCAAATCCGTGGTTTGCGTTCTACACGTGTTCGGCAATCTAACTGATTGTCTTAAGCGTGACTTCCGACATAATAAATAAAGTACCCTACCTATATTTTTAATGGCCTTTATATTTGACAAACATATTTTCAATTGAGACATACCTTGAGATAAAGCTAAGTTGTTATGGTTTAAGGAGAGTTAGTGGTATTTCAGCTAATACTGTTTTCAATTAGTGCTCTGCATATGTCATGGTGTTATGTTTTTATACATAAAAGTTTAAATAAGTATAAAGTTTAAGGGGATTAGTTACAATACGAGGTTTGATATTTTGGCGAAAGTGTTTCTTAGCTACTGCGCAATAAACCTTGATACCTTTGGAGCTGCTCTCAATATTGTGACTTAACGAGAAATGTTTTGAGTAGATATTGTAAGTACAAGTATATTACGCTATATTTAGCTTATCAGGGATTCCGAGGCTTGTATCGGAAATGGGTAAATGAAAAACAAGGCCACAAAAAAAATAAATAGATTTGTGTGTTAATCATAAAAAATAAATACTAACAGTTGCTACCCCTTGTAGTGAAATTACATGTGGCATAAAAAAATGGCTTTTAGTCCCTGGCCAGTTTTCAACTTCCCATCCGCCATCAACCGTCATCTTACTTGATCCTTTCTGCTGTGCCAATAGCAGTTTAAACAGCTCAGTAAGGAAAAAAATCCAGATTTGTTTTTCTATGTTGTAAAATGATTTTTGCAACGAGAAAAGGAATGAATATTTCATCTTTGAGTTAAAAGTTAGCACTAACTTTCACCACAACATGGCAAGCAGCTATAGAAATTATTACTGAGTAGCTTTAATTCCACAATATATTTATTTGAATTTATTCCACACTAAAAGATGAAAGATATACCACCACACAGCACCTGGAGAATGAGTCAGGGAATACACACAGCATAGCTAGGACGAGATGTTAAGTTACGGTTTTATTAAGAATTTTTGCAAAATACATTATATGAAACAAAATAGTTTGAAACCACATAACTTTATTTTCTTAGTGTATTTAGTCTTAATTTTAAATTCTAAAACTACCAAGTCCCAACAAACGTTGCTTGTAAAAGAGACAGATATCTCGAAATGCTTTACCATATATGTATCCGATATAAAATGCCCCTCACAATGCAAAATGGATTCTTTAAAAAACGATGCCCAAAGTCAAACGTCAAGAGAAATGCCACATTTTTATGACGTTAAAGTGCTTCCAACAAGGTTTCATTTAAAAGGACAGACCACAGTATTTTACTACAGAGACCTCTAAATTTTTCTACGATGGCGCTATTTGTGCATAATTAACCATTGGGGACAAGAGGGTAGCACTTTGTGAAGTACGTACAGGCCACATCCACATTAAGTTGGAGGTGTTTTCAAACGAAAACGTAATATCCAGTACTGTATGTTTGGCTAAACAGGAAATACGCGAACGCGTACCCAGACTCACAGTGGGTGGTTTCAGTTCTAACTTGTCCATGTCGTCTGAAATTATGAGTCAAGAAAGTATAAAATTATAAATTTAGCAATTCAGAGGACATGTGCATGCCACTTTAAGAAGAACGCTTTCTTGATGCTTACCCATTGATTGCCAATTCTCAACATAACGTCAGCGTACAGCAAGCTTCGCGGGTGTTTTTGAGCAAAACATGTCATAGAGAGCATCGATGTCGAAGTCCTGGTTACATTGAATAATCATGAGATAAACGGATAGCTCTCGCTTACTTTACATATACAAGGTGGGGGGGGGGGGGGTAAGGTTCTGGAAACCCCATGAACCCTCCCTTGGGTACACTCCTGGTTCAGAGTGGTTGTGAACAAAAAAATGCATCTTTTTAAAAAAGAAAAGGTCGATACGTGTTATTGAGCCATTAAATAAATTTACCTTGCTATAACTTACAGCAATGCATAAACAATGCCTTTAAATACTAGTCTATGGGGCGTATCACACCTCGTCTTACGAAAGATACTGATATGTGCAAAGTATTATTAGCGAGTATCAATAGCAACCGTTATAAATAAACTTAACTATCGTAAATATAATGTTTGTACGCACGCGCCTATTTATTTATCTATTTATTTATTTATGAGAAAAAGGAAAAACGGTTATTAACCATGACTTGTGCTTACTTTCGCAAACGTTTGACTTCAAATTCTCTTGAGAATTATTGTGTTATTTCTGCGTGGTCTGAGACGCTACGTCAAACACTCGTTAGAGTGTCAGTGACATTAAGTATTCAAACACCTCTAGAGATGGTTTAGCCTTTGGCTTTGCGTCGTTTAACAATCCGTTACTTTACTTTTTAGATTTTGGTGACGAAACAACGTTTGTGTGTTACTGTAATATATTTACAATATATCTACATCAGCTTACTTTTTGTCGGTAAGATCGTTAGACATCGCACCGGCTATATATATATATATTGTCTCTCAGCTAAGAATTTCAAACTGGGCAAAATTTCTACACGTACCTCACACTTGGTTCAAAAAACTGAAAAAAACTCTTAATATTATATGCCCGTTTAATTCTACTACCGACGATATTTAACAAAATAAATCTATTTGGTAACCTATGGCTACACATGCCACAGTTGCCAAGAGAAAACGTTGTACAAATCAACGGTTTTCTGGGAAGGAAAATATTTAACATAAACAGTCAAGACTGTAAACGAATACATTGTCATCTTCCCAGAATTCCATTGTTCGGAATCAACATTGCAGATACTTAATAAAATCCCCAGTCTTTCACTTAATTAAAGACCTACCAATTCGAATTAACAAATCGACAATAATTTTCCATGGTCTATAACCTTATCGATCATAGAATGACGTCAAAACTCGAAGGGAAACCACGAGTCGACGGCGAGTGTGGTTTCACTGCAGAGTTTTTGACATTAATTTCAGTTTATCGGAAAACGCACGCGTAAGAAAGAGGGAAACAAGTTGCGCCTCCAGTACGTCATTTCCTTGGTCTACACTCTCATCGAGCGTAGCTCTCGAATAAGCGCACGAGAAATCCTCTAGCATCATTTACCGGCTTTTTGTCACTATTCTACAAAAACGAGAACCCGTGTTACTCGATTTCTTGACTGAACATGTTCTGTAGTAAATCATCCAGATCATCGGTGTTCACTTCCCGAGGGTCACGGGAAGTTGGCGGGTTCTGCGGTGGTCGCTCATTGAGCCAATCTAAACCATTCCGAGTGAGATTTTGAATGGTTACATTTCGGTCTTGTATCCCATCTATCTCCTTCTCCATTTTGAGTTGCTGTGATATTTGCATTGCCTCTTCTAGGACAGCAGTCGCTACATAGATGAGAAAAGAAAAGGCCATCGATTCAGTGGGGCACCTCACCATCCGTGAGTCGGGTATTTTCATGACGTGGGCTGCTACTTGTTATATTTTACTCGTCTGGCAAGGTAGAGATTCTGTACTTGTATATACAGTCTTAAACTTATAATTAAAATAACCTTGGTGTAATTACGGGTGAAACGTTTTCTTGAAAGTTAAGAGCATGTAGCTCAATGGGTAAGAAGATCTGCCTCAGTTCTAGATTAACATTACGGCGTCGCGCTCAAAACGGTCTACCAAAGTCTGCTTATATCACATTATATAACACGATGGTAATGCCTTTATTTTACTATTGTCTGGTCGTTTGGGACAGTTGGATAGCTGTCGCCAGGGTAGTAAATCCTACTTAAACACGCTTAATCGTTGTTCTGCATTTATACTTGAGAGCCGTGCTGTTGAGTCTGAAGAACTGTCTACTACCTAGTTTTCGGCTGGCTACATCTATAAGCACTCTTTAACTTCCTGGTGTACCAATGGAGTAGCATCTTCTTAACAACTGAGTAATTTAGGCACGCTCACCAAATCCACTCTGACTACACCAGACAACGTGATCAGTTGTGGCTGCATGCCTTTAACTAAAACCGCCAAATACCAGTGCAGTTTCCCTTCCCTATTAATATAAGATCTGCAACGGACTCCTTTAAAGCCCATCACAGGCACATAAATGTTAAGTGTACCTTTTTGAAAATCTGTAGCTCTCTGCTGTTGCGTTATATCCATCTTTTCCCTCGTAGCTCGACGAATGTAGTAGTCAGCTTTACCTATAAGGAATGTGGCTTCCAGCCTCTTGGGAGAATGAGGAAGTAGGTTTTTCTCGAACTTTTGAATGGCTTCATCAGCTTTGGCAAGTTTCGTCTCAGTGACAAGTTTCCTACAAAGAGAAAAACTTTCGTTTCATGTGCAACCGTGAAATTCGTCAATCATTGGTCAGAAGATGTAACGCTTCCCTCAAGCAAGGGATATTTAGGCGTGTAAGCCTGTGCCAGAATCTCAGAGTCCCCTCGCCGTTTTTCTACTGGAGACAAAGAGAGCATTTATTCTGAGGGCGAGAAACTATTGAACGGTGTATTTTAGTTGGGTGTTTTTAATAGCCCAATATTACGAACCTCAGATCTGGAAACGCCGAGCGAGATGTCTTCAAAAAATACGTGATCATTCTGTTGTAGCTCCTTATGACACATCTCAGTGTTTCATTTTCTCTCTGCTGCGACCAAATTCCCGCCACCTCCTTAAAGAGTCTCTCCACTTCCCGTTCTTCTTCAGGTGTCAGGTCGAATGTAGCTGATTTTTCCGCCATTAAGGCAGCCGCGTTGTATCTGTTAACAGCGGATTCTTCACTCAGCGAAGCAGGCTCCAAGCACTACAGACAAATTAAAGAACAGTGTTGTTTTAAGAAAACGCAAACTCCGAGAAAGATGTTTTTCCAGCCAGCGACACAGGTGGCTCGGAAGAAATAAGGGTGCAAAGATGGCGCAGTGGTGAGAGCACTCGCCGCTCACCAATGTGGCCCGGGTTCGAATCCTGGCGTCGACGCCATATGTTGGTTAAGTCTGTTGTTGGTTCTCTCCCTTGCTCCAAGAGGTGTTTCTTCGGGTACTCAGGTTTTCCCCTCTCCTTAAAAACCAACACTTCCAAGTTCCAATTCGATCTGGAACGCACGGACACGTTTCACGCATTAACATATTACAATTTCCAAAACATTTACAATGTAAGGACTCTTTACCTTTACCTTTATCTTAAAACATACCAAACCTCATCCGAGGTTTGACGATCTGGTGGGTGCGAGTAGTTATTGACCTAATTTTTGCTTTAACCTGAAAAAAAACTCTACACAGGAAAAAAGAACTGTCAAAAGTTTTTTGCAGTTAATTACCTCAGAGGATCTTTCCATAAATTCGTCGGCTTTGTCGAATTCTTTTCTTTGCCGATACACAGCAGAGATTATGTAAAAAACTTTCGTCATGAGAAATGGCCAGTTTCCTGAATTATGACGCATTGCTCGAGCGTGGACCTCCCAACACTTTTCCAGACAATCCTCCATTTTGTTTTGCCCAAAATAAATGATTGCTTCCTTCAGGATAAAAAAACAACATAATGTATTTATCGAGTTATCCATCAAACACGAGAAGGGTTCAGTGTTACATCCTGCTATTCATTATAGACCTCGAAGTTATCTATCAAACACGAGTGGGAGTGTTTTATTTGATCTCCAAACACCGAGAAGCACCCAATTATCATTTGATGAAACCCCGAGAATTATAATTGTATTAAACACGAGAATGAGTGTTTTCATCGGATATCCAAACTCCGAGTTTTGTTAAATCAAACACGGGATGGGGTGCTTCATTTGATATCCAAGCACCGAGAAGTAAAATATTTAAAACGAGAATTATTGTTTCATCTGATATCCAAACCCCGAGTTTTATTCAGTCAAACACGAGAAGAAGTGTTTCATTAGATTTCCAAACACCGAAAAGGTATGTACTATCAAACACGAGAATGAGTGTTTCATCGGACATCCAAACCCCGAATATTATTCCATCAAACACGACATTGGATATCAAACACCGAGTAGTAAAATATCAAACACGAGAATGAGTGCTTCATCTGATAACCAAACACCGAGAGTTATTATCTCAAGCACGAACAATAAAACATCGAGAAGTGATTTATCAAACACATGAATAAGTGCTTCATCTGATATCCAAACACAAAAAAGTACCTAATAATAATTTCATATTCAGACACTTGCCATTGATATATCAAAAGCGAGAAGCAGTATTTCAGTCGTTATCTAAACCCAATCTACCAATCCAGATTTTTTTTAAGTCACCCATTGCCTCGGCTTACACTTTTACCTCGAGTAAAACAGCTGACAGTAGATCCTGATACTTGACTTTTCCGTTCACCTGGGCAACAAGTTTGCCTCGATCTCTAAGGAACTGATTGTAGTTACCTGAAAAATTGAAGTGATGTTTTTCTTTAATTCCAGAAAACTAGTATGATAGGACTACAAAGCATTGTAATACATAGTGCATAGGGGAGATCCCCTTTAGTATTTCATCTATTCTGGTCTCAGTCGTTTTTAAAACAAGTGTTTCTAAAACGTCTATCATTTCTTACCAAAGTTCGTGATATATATAACCGCTTTCCCCGGAAAACGCACTTATACAAAACAAGTTTAAAATAGTTTATACAAACCGTTATCGCCGAGGTTTTGAAAGTGCATCCTGATGGCTTTGCCCATTTCGCCAGCGAGAACACCTAATTCAAAAAATATGTATGTTGAAGTGTTGCAGTATATAATTTTTTGCGAGGACGTAGTGGGGGTGGGGGCGGTTAAGTACGGGTAATTCAAGCAACTTCGGGTTGAGAGTGGGTTGGATACGATGGTCTATTAAGTCACGCGTGAAACGTTCCTTCCCTTAATACTCTGCGCTTTTCAATCTTCTCTTTGTTGAAAAGTACAGTTCCAAAATTTAAATAGTGGTGATTGCGTACATGGAGAATTAGTAACGAGAAGAAATACTACACCAAACCCATGGTTTCACTGAAACCGCTGATTTCAATCTATGAGATCTGGTGCCAAAAGAGGACCAAAGAGGGGACTGCCGTATACCTTGCATCTGAATTTTGGGCACTGGCTTTTCCACTTCTGTGATTGTTCGTCCACTCTGAAAGTCGTACAGTGTGGAGCCTCTTTTGTGTGACTCAATGAGGAACTGATGCTCATCCAAAACTAGAGAAACAACAAAAACAAATACTATTGCAAATGGTACAAACGATACAGAGATCTTTGTAACTTACGTAGCTTAGCTTATGGCCCATACTCAATGGCAGGATTTGCTTTCAAACGATCCAATAAGCCATTTCCGAGTTCCAAAAAATCTCACTTTCAAAACGAGGCTAAGTGCGAAGCCATTGATATGAAAATGATTTTCAATTATTATGCAAGTAAAACTCATTTTCACAACAAAGGTTTCGCACTTAGCCTCGTTTTGAAAGTGAGATTTTTTGGAACTCGGAAATGGCCTATTTTCGTCTGCTGGTGTAATGAACAATTAGGAAGAACAACCCACCACATTTTACATCCGTTTCTGTCTTGAGGCCATTCCATTGTATGGTAATTTGGTAGTGAGCCCAAGGGTAGAACGAAGGGGAACTGCGCTCTTAGCGGATTGGCCCAAATGTTCTTACCAACTGCTCAGCAATCAGGAACGCCCTTTTTCTCACGTGGAACCAAGTTCTTCTCCTGGTAAAGACTGGCTACCGCTCCAAACGCACCGTATCATTTAAAAAGAAAAGCTGGCTCTTCGGAAAGTTTTACAACATATTGATCAGTCCTCCTTAGATTCATGACCGCTGATTTATAAATACGCATTTGCTTGCGTAAAAGTACCTTGCCGATCACGAGGATCTACTCCTTTGCACAGCTTGATTCTAACAGCGTAGTGAGATGGCATCTCATGCTTCACAGGCAGCATAAATACTAGATTTCCAGCATATGGTGGAAGTGGCTTATTCCTGCAGTCAACGCTGTGTGCCAACACAGAGCACCAAGGCTCACTTAGTTCCGGCACAATACTGAACATTCTATCCTTCTGTAAAACAGAAAAAAACGACAGTTTTTTTAATTTTAGTAAAAATAATTCATATCCATTTATTGTCAAGTACACTGCCCTTTTGACATTACGGACCTTACGATCCGACAAAGGCGACCCCAATGAAAACGTCGCTGAAAAAGAGACTTCGCGTCCTTTGAAACTTATCACCCAGTTACTTGATAGTTGGGATGTTGGCTTGGAACTGAACAGAGGGGACCGCGTTCGAGTTCAGAGAAAGATATAGTAATATTTATGGCCTTGCAATTTCCATTCTCAAATCAACTCAAAATTTGGTCATCTCGTCTTAGTTGTGCAGGGACGGCTAAGAAATGTGCAAAAAAGCGTAATGCACGCGCAGAGTTGTTGTTTTGCTCAGATAAACCTGTTAAGGCAGGATTGGGAAGGGGAGGGAAGGGGGCGGGGAAGGGAGAGGAGAGGAGGGGGGGGGGGGGGGTTAGTTTGAGGGTCCAAAGTAGTGACGCATCCAAAAAGACCATGCTTGCTTTTAACAGTTCATGTCATGGTCGTTTCTTTATCAGTGCGAGCTTCACTCTCTTTGTGCCCATAAAGAATCGCGTAAAATTGGTATAGATACTAAAGAAACGTGGAAGTATCTTAACGTACTGGATTTTCGTTCTTTTGGCTCTAAATAGGCCCTTTGCAGCTAGGCTAAGCCATTCACGTGGTACAAAACCGCCGTCCTGGAGAGCAAACGTCGCTCTGGGACAAGACAAACAAAAGACATACAGAATTTGAAATGGTAATTTTCTTTGTTTCTCTTGTCAAAGTGCGATCTTTGCTCTCCAGTATAGCGGTTTTGTACCACGTGAATGGCTAGCTGCAAAGGGCCCATTGAAAATTTAAGTGATTGGGATGTTTTAAACCAAGCGAACACAAAATCGCTCAAATTCTCATGGTCGACAACGATGTACCAAAGATATGAAAGATACTTTGTAGACTTCGTCGCTGCACTTTGAAACAGCTGTAAATGCTCAGTTTTGAGCGATTAACATATCTGGTAAATAATAACAGTACAACCAGCCATTTATATAAAGCTTGAAACAGTTACTCAAACAAATTGTGCGGGTTCCCTATGTTTAAACGCTTCCTACCGTGATATGAATCTGATGGAAGTCTGGTGTCGCATTACATTCCCAGATTTCTTTTGTTTCTTCGTCCTTGACCGCAACAACAAACTGCACTACCAGGAAGGAGTAGGGGGATAATGTCACGCACCGATACACAGGATATCCATTTGACTGGCCAAAACGAGTATCGTCTGACAACTGTCTACATTGGTGTAGTATCTCGATGCGGGCGCTTTTTGGCCTGAACGTACTTGTTGTTGGATGAGGGGCTTTTGAAAGTAAAATAGACAGAAGATGCTAAATTTAACCCTTTAAGCCCCAGTATCCACATACAAATTCTCCAAACTGATTTCCATACATTTCCTTAAAGAATTAGTGAGAGAATTTGTTCAAAAGATCAAAGTATTTTCTCTTGGGTGATCATTTTATTAATTCTCAAAACTTATCTCTTTACAGTGTATGGATAATTGTAAGGAAAAAATTGATCTTGGACACTATTGGGACTTAAAGGGTTAACACCGTTGCTCGCCCCATCTTTGCAATTATCCTCGCATGCAGTAAAAGGAACAAAAGGAATAGACCTTTTCACGTTTTTTTTTCAACTTTTGACCTGAACATGTTCGGGAAAATCCGTCGACACTAATGAAAAGAGCGCCTTAAAATTAGTAAGATCGCCAAGTTTGAAACTGATTTGTTGAAAACTAATGAAGATACAGCTCCTCAAAGTTGCGAAATTTTACAGACGTCTATATGGTGGAGGGCACAAACTTGTCCCCTACCATACAAACGTCTGCAAATTTTCGCAACTTTGCAGAGCTATGGGTGCGTTCCTTTGGGACGATTCGGATTAGGATCAGTGATCCGAGATCACTCGGATCATAGTAGATCAAATGAACCGATGAATCCACTCTGGACAAGGATTCATTGATCTACCATGATCCGAGATCACTCGGATCATAGTAGATCAAATGAACCGATGAATCCACTATGGACAAGGATTCATCGATCTTCCATGATCCGAGATCACTCGGATCATAGTAGATCAAATGAACCGATGAATCCACTATGGACAAGGATTCATCGATCTTCCATGATCCGAGATCACTCGGATCATAGTAGATCAAATGAACCGATGAATCCACTCTGGACAAGGATTCATCGATCTTCCATGATCCGAGATCACTCGGATCATAGTAGATCAAATGAACCGATGAATCCACTATGGACAAGGATTCATCGATCTTCCATGATCCGAGATCACTCGGATCATAGTAGATCAAATGAACCGATGAATCCACTCTGGACAAGGATTCATCGATCTTCCATGATCCGAGATCACTCGGATCATAGTAGATCAAATGAACCGATGAATCCACTCTGGACAAGGATTCATCGATCTTCCATGATCCGAGATCACTCGGATCATAGTAGATCAAATGAACCGATGAATCCACTCTGGACAAGGATTCATCGATCTTCCATGATCCGAGATCACTCGGATCATAGTAGATCAAATGAACCGATGAATCCACTATGGACAAGGATTCATCGATCTACTATGATCCAAATGATCTTGGATCACTGATCCTGATCCGGATCATCCCAAAGGAACGCACCCTATATCTTCGTTCACTAAAGACTTATCACTTTCAAATTTGGCAATTCTACTAATTTTTAAGGCGCTCTTTTCAGTGGTGTCGACGGATTTTCCATAACTTGTCCACATAAAAAGTTGGAAAAAAAAAAACTGTGAAAAGGTCTATTGTAAGCAAAAAAAATATTAAATATAGGTAAGACCACAGCAACAAATCAGTGAGGTCAGCGGATCTTGGCTAGACCTGTATCAGAAAAGTCTCCCAATATCAAATTAAAAAAAAAAAACAGTAAACTGATCCTTACGGCAGGGCGAGTAAGAGGAAAAATATGAAGAAAGAAAACAAAAATCAAATGGTGGATCAGTTTACCACGATAGCGTCTGCAACCAAAGCGTCACCGATAAAGTGATTCGCGTTCTTTAAAACTACATGGCGTTTATTCCAACACGTTCAATTTGCTAAAAATAGGAACATTTTCTGGGAGTTGATGTCTTTGACACGGCATCCGAGTTCAACAGTAGAATGAGAAAGAGAAAGTTTTCATCGTTTGTTTACGTTCTCCGTAAAAGGTGGTATTACGTCGTATCGGGTGATGTCCAAAAAGTGTAACCCATTTTGATGCCCTTGCTGTCGTTTTGGTTATGGTTGGATTAAAGTTGCCTAGTAGTAATAAATTATTACAACCTGAGCAAGGAGTAAGGAAAATTAAGGACGAGGCGTCGCCAGTTTTCAAAAGAGTCCAACACGTGTATAAAAATAGATCAAGTTAAAGATTATTTATTTTTTTTGCTTTAAGACGACAGGAGCAGTTCCAAAGGAGACTGGAAACTAGATTATGTCACTATTAGGGGAATCCCCGACAGGCCATCAAGTAATTGCATTGCAAATGTTTTAAAAACATGTATTTTTAGAAAATTACCTTGTGTGCAACATGAAAAAAAAATCAATTAAAGAGGTACTCCGTTCAAACTGGACATTGGAGAGATTAAAATTTATCAAGTCACTAGAATGGCCTCCCCAGCCCTCCGTACTCTGTTGACAATAAAGACGGTGAAGTACATTGAAAATGGCCTTAGGCTTGAACGCAGTTTTCATTTATCTTGGTTTCAAACACTTGAATTGTCCCGTGTTGTTCCAGCTAGATGCATGTCTTGTTCACTTTTTTTTTTATCACCACTGACGCTACGATAATTAAAAGTACCCGCCTAAGCATGTAAAACCACATAATCTGAATATCGTATTTGCGATCGATGAGCGCACTGTAATCATAAATTCGTGAGATATATATTATTTTTCTACGAAAACTCTCTAGTTTTTATCATAGAAAGGACTTTAAAATCGTGGAGAAACGAGAAAACGGCCTAATTTTAGCACAGAGTCAGAGATAGGGTAATGATAATCCCCAAAAACAAATACTTTTGAATTTATTTGATTATGTTAATGTCACACTTGTAATGTTCCCGCTTTGAAACTGAAATCGATCACGCGACTGTATTGCTATATAAAAAGAGTCAATATACTTTGCAAGTGGTCTCCGAAATGGTCAGTAAAATATATATATTAGGAAAGTTCAATCGTTGAACGAAAGGCCTTCGAATTTTCCCTGGACAAATTAACCATGAGCTTCTCGGCAGTCGAGAAATCTAGTAGTACATTTGATGTTTAGAGAGAAAAGTCGATGTTTGTGTTGACAAGAACGCGTGTACTTACGCGGTTTCACCGTCAAAATAATTTCGCGAGTTAAATTACATGCGATTCTTCAGGTTCGCTATTTTGTTCGTATAACTCCTTGTGCCTACATGTTCTTTTGTCGCAAATGGATTTTCGAAAATCAAAAGAGGGAACGTTGTACATGTACAACTCACCATGAATGGTTTCTTGCACGCTGAGATTACAAATGTTTGCCACGGCGGCCATCGATATTTTTCGAAGCTCTTCCGATAAAAGTGTGGTTCTCTGCTCCTTTTCCTCTGTGTCAAAGTTGTAACGGTAAATCTATCGGAGGAGGACAAGAGAACCACGGCCAAAGCGTTTGCTTATATTGTCGCTTACATTGTCGCGTCTTCCATGTCGCTTTTCGGATACAAACATATGTCACGTGACTATTCAGGGAATTACCATTACGTCACTACTTCACATTGAACGTAACGTAGGTGTGGGTTAATTGACCGCTTGTAGGTTGTGTACCATTTCATACCTTAACAGTGAGTTTTGAGGAGATAATTAAAATGTCGCAGATCTTGGTTCTGAACTATATAACTAACGCTGACAGATAAATAATTTTGCGACGTATCAATGCGAGCCCTATCTTTCTGAGTTAAGCCCGCCTTATACAGCTTTAATACATGTCAATACCTTTTGTTTTGTCAAAGATTGTGCCCGTAACCTCAGCCGATACTCAGGCTAAGAATAGGGAGGATGACTGCGGCGCGAAATTTTAAATTACGGAAGTTCAAATCTGCTGTCACTGTGCTATGTTTGGGTTGGGTGGCGTTCCTTCGCAGCCGTTTTTAGGGTCGTCAAGCAACGCTCCTCCTGTTTCTTTTGTTTTGCTCAGTTGCCATGGGTTACCATCATTATTCTATTATTTTATCATAAAGTGTTATTGTCATTTCCATTATCATCCTTATTATTATAATTATCATTATTATTATTATTATAAGCCTCATGAGCCTAAATATCTTAATCATGACACTTGAATGGATTATGTTGATATCAATTCAGGAAAGTGCTAATAAATTATTGAGCAATCAGTCAATTGACATAGAATTTCAAATGTCTGCCAATGTTATCATATCAGGTCGCACTGCCTCAAGCATCAGGATCAGAAATGCTACATATTGCGTTTCTTCGTACCAGTTACGTAACTCACGCCAATCTTGAGCCGGCCTAGCGCACGTGCGTTCTGTGACGGGGTGTTCGATGTTATGCGATGTTATCCGAAACGGGGTCGTCATTTCTCGTTAATTCCAATATAAACAGATCAAGGTAAAAAAAAAGCGTTTTTACCGCACTAGAAAAAGGTTTACATTTTCTAAGGTTTCTTTTTACTCCAAAATAGTGTCAGAGTTTCAAACCCTCCCCTCCCCTCCCCGACACAATCAAGTGATGATTAAAAAATGGTCGTAAGCGTAAAAGTACTGTTGCAGCTGCTCGTAAGGTCTCTCCTAATTGGTCACTGCAAACAATGACATGTCATTCTTCCCATTGTTTTAGTATTGTTTGGGGTTAGGGAAACGCACCATTGGTGACTTCTCTTCCGAGCAGCTGCTACATGACCCTAAAAGGCACGTGGACAATCAAATGCACACTGTTTAGGTTGGGAGAGTGTAGGCGGTGTAGGTTGGAGAGGGATAATTTTGTCTACTATACAGGCTCTATACACAGTTAATATATACGCGTTTTTTTTGTTTCGCCTATTCAGACATGTAATTGAGTAGAGCGGATACCGTAAATCCTCTATTAAGCCCCCCGGGGGGCTTATTTATTTCAAGCCCATTTGAGGGGGGGCTTATTTGAGAGGGGGGGCTTATTTAATTTAGAAACGACGATGGTATCAGTTCTCCATAAAGAACTAGAATACAAAGTGGAAAAGCTCAAGTACAAGAAGTTTTAAGTCAGGCAGCCGAGGATCAGAATGAAATCCGAACTTCTAGTTGGTAATAAACCATCCTGGATCAGTCCACACGGAGTTTTGCGGTCGTGATTGATTAATACAGCCTATCATTTATTAGTGAAGATAATTGGGGGTGGGGAGGGGGGGCTTAATAGAGAGGGGGGGCTTATTAACTTTCTCCCCCTGAAAAGGGGGGCCTTATTAGAGGGAGGGGGCTTATTTGAGAGGGGGGGCTTAATAGAGGATTTACGGTACTTCAATCCCCAACTACCTAGTTTTTCTCCGTTAAAGTACCCGCTTTGTGAACAAGTGTACCCAGCTCCTCCGAAAATGAGGTTTATGATCAAACGTTTAGACAATTGTTCGCGACCAGGGGTATTTTTTATGTTTGATCACGCGTGTTGAACAACAGACTGCTTTGCATTACGCAACACAGCCGCGGCTGAAGATTCATTCAAGATTTAGGATTTAGGAGTCATGTACATTACTAAGATTTAGAAAAGGGAAATTGTGTCAACTTTAGAACACTTTCTACTTCTATAAGTTCTTGTATTATTCAAAATTTGATTTAATTTGAAATAGTCGTCGGTAATTAAATTTTCATGGTTGTCACAGATACCGGCTTTTTGTAACTTCCCTTCATCCGTTCACCTTGAATAGCCTTGATGCAGACGACCTCGTGAAACACGCGGCTTCTCTTTGCCCTGATTGGCTGGCGTTTACGTGAATATACCAGACTGTTTTGTGTAAAACCGGCCACCTGACATGCAAATATACAACAACCTTGTGTTCGCATGAATTTAGTATAGCCGTTTCTCGATCAGTTGTCTTTCGATCAGTTTTTGTTGTTCACCGAGAGGCAAAGAGTTCTCTGTAGATAAACTGTTGTTTAATTTGCGACGAACCTGCTTGATAAAATAATGCCGGCGAGCTTCGTAACACTCAAGAAAAAACCAAGACCAACAGTGGACCCACCATTTACGCTGAAAGAATTAAAAGCGGCTATTCCCGCACACTGTTTCGAGCGATCGACTTTGAAATCGTTTTCCTATGTGGCTCTGGATCTGTCTGTTGCCTGGTTCCTTTTTTTCTGCTCGGGATATTTCAATCATCCTTATTTACCATCATTTGCTGGATACATTTTGTGGCCAATCTATTGGATCTGTCAAGGCTGTGTGTGTACCGGCATTTGGGTTTTAGCCCACGAGTGTGGCCACTATTCGTTCTCCGACAGTAAAATCGTCTGTGACTTTACTGGACTTGCGTTACACACAGCTCTCTTGGTGCCGTACCATTCATGGCGAATTAGTCACGCAAAGCATCACCATAGCACCAACGATATAGACCGTGACGAAGTGTTCGTACCCAGGACCAAAGCCGAGTTTAGCCAAGCAGGCTTGGCAGCTCTTTCCCCCGGATGGAACGTCTTAGGATTGTTGAAGCTATCCTTATTTGGATGGCCCGCTTATTTACTCTTTCACGTCACGGGCCGGAAGTATCACACGCATACAGATCACTTCAATCCGAAGAGTCCCATCTTCAGCAAGAAAGAGTACAGAGATGTCGTTAGTAGTGATATCGCTTTAGTTGCGTGGATCAGTTTCCTTGGATATCTGGCCTACGTCAACTCCGCCATGTGGTTACTCAAAGTCTATATCATCCCTTATCTCATTGTTAACTTCTGGTTAGTCTTCATAACGGATTTACAGCACTCTGACGCTGCCGTGCCGCATTACAGGGGTAAACAATGGAACTGGCTTAAGGGTGCTCTGTGTACAGTCGATCGTGATTACGGTATTTTGAATTATGTGTTCCACCATATCGGGGACACCCATATAGCACATCATCTTTTCTCGCACATGCCACATTACCACGCGGTTGAGGCTACAAAGTACTTAAAGAAGGCTTTAGGTGAATATTATTACAGAGATGACACACCCATATTCAAGGCTATGTGGCTCACAGGAAAGTATTGTCGTTACGTAGACGACTCAGATGACATTTTGTGGTATAAACATGACTAGCAAATCCTCCTCTGCTTCGTACCTTAAATGTTGTTTTCTTTAAAATTTAGAAAGTCCATAGGACTAAATTACAAGAAGATCTCACCAGGATTTAGTGTATGCTGTTACCGGGACACTAAAAATATCAAGAAACATAATTAAAAGAAAAGGTTATGGTCCTGGAAAGGGAAAACGCTTATATATAGAAATCAATCTGGATAGTTTTTGTGTGGATATTCAAGGACTGACAGGGTCTGGTGAAAGCAAATTGACGAAAACTTACTTGGTCACAAACGAATTTTTCTAACATTACTTCTCTCCGGGATTGTCACAGAATAGTCTATGTTTTGGTTTCGAAAAAACACAGACTTGTAGGTCGAAGTATCTTACTTTGTTTGATTGGATAGATTAGCAATGCTGTGAGTTAAAAGTGAGTTCATTTCAGTGGGAAAGCAGTATTTTTTTCAGCTATTTTATGTAAGATAAAAAAAGAGAAAACTGAAGAACTCGATGCTCTAATTCTTTAAAATCTTCAGTTTCTTCTAGTATTCCGTTGTCTGTGTCAAATAATTGTCACTCCCGGCCAGCGTAAACCGGGTAAGTTAAAATTAGGGACTCGATTCATAAATTTCTATAGAAGTTTGTATAGAATAATTATTGTAACGTGTACTGAGTTCGTAAGACAGGAAAATAATACAAGTATTGTGATATTGGATGCTTAAAGACTGTGTTGCAAAATGTTTACTGTTTTAAAAACAGTAATAACAAAGACAACAATTACTTTATGGTGCCGGTTCATTATCACCACCGGACAAGATAATCCATACTAAGCAGGATCTTGGTCGTCTGATCAGCTCCTGGATCCACAGGCAGCCCAAGCGCACTATGTGTGGGTTCGGGCTTCAGAGGTCATTTGGTCGAATTTGGTCGGAGTATACTAGAATTATTAGGGTATTATCTGATGCCAAATAAATGCAAAAATCTTAAAGATATGAAGTCTTCTTGTTTGTCTGTTTGTACTAATAGCCTTTAAGATAACAAAGGTCGATATTTCTTGCATTATTACATGTGATTCGGGCCCTTACTGTTCGAGTCTTATCACATGTATTCGAATCTACGACGCTAAGAAAAAAAAACATCATGATCACGCGAAATATTGATTCAAAACGCTCCTTTACCTCAAGTTCATAGCCACTCTGTGTCCAACAGCCGGTTTAAACGCCGTTTCGTCGACTTTCTTTCCATCGAGTACTGAACACTATAAAAGAAGGGAAGGCTGGAGACCTTCCAGCCGACACTCGCCACGCGAAGGCCAATAAATTCCAAACAAAGCGATCGATCTCCCTAAAATTCCTACCAGCCAGACCGAAGAGCGTATATCTACCCGTTCGACGAGCGCCAGTTTCTAAATTCGGCTGCATGAGCCCAAGGAGCGCTGCATTTCGCATCGATTCTGGCCGGCTTCGCTTCGCCATGATGCGCAAGCTGACTGGTATCCTACGAGATTCAAATCTTGGAGCCTAGCGACCGCGTCAGATCGACAAAACGTCACTCTCGCAGGGAAGGGTCGTTACTTTTGCTCTATGGGAAACCGACACCGTTGGGGGACTCGGTGCGTTTAATTTGACCGGAAATAGCTCTCGCGTGTATGACACGTGAAACCCAAATTAAACGCACCGGGTCCCCCGACGGTGTCGGTTTCCCATAGAGCAAAAGTAACGACCCTTCCCTGCGAGAGTGACGTTTTGTCGATCTGACGCGGTCGCTAGGCTCCAAGATTTGAATCTCGTAGGATACCAGTCAGCTTGCGCATCATGGCGAAGCGAAGCCGGCCAGAATCGATGCGAAATGCAGCGCTCCTTGGGCTCATGCAGCCGAATTTAGAAACTGGCGCTCGTCGAACGGGTAGATATACGCTCTTCGGTCTGGCTGGTAGGAATTTTAGGGAGATCGATCGCTTTGTTTGGAATTTATTGGCCTTCGCGTGGCGAGTGTCGGCTGGAAGGTCTCCAGCCTTCCCTTCTTTTATAGTGTTCAGTACTCGATGGAAAGAAAGTCGACGAAACGGCGTTTAAACCGGCTGTTGGACACAGAGTGGCTATGAACTTGAGGTAAAGGAGCTTTTTGAATCAATATTTCGCGTGATCATGATTTTTTTTTCTTAGCGTTGTAGATTCGAATACATGTGATAAGACTCGAACAGTAAGGGCCCGAATCACATGTAATAATGCAAGAAATATCGACCTTTGTTATCTTAAAGGATATTAGTACAAACAGACAGACAAGAAGACTTCATATCTTTAAGATTTTTGCATTTATTTGGCATCAGATAATACCCTAATAATTCTAGTATACTCCGACCAAATTCGACCAAATGACCTCTGAAGCCCGAACCCACACATAGTGCGCTTGGGCTGCCTGTGCTGGATCAGGCTTTTTTTTTTCGTTTTTTTTTTTTGATAATAGAGATATCATGATCGCAAGCGAACCTTCACCTGTCATACAAAAATGTTATTTATTCGTTTACAAAGTTTTTCAAGACACTGTCTATTAGTTTTTCTCTCCGAGCAGCCGTGAGTGAACAGAAGCATCCTTCGCTCCTTTTTACAGGAGTTCAGATGGAGAAACAAGCAGGAAAAAGAAATACAAAACAAAACAAGAGGAGGCGGGAAAATGGCGAGAGAACGCGTTCTAACTAGCTCCTACTCCCTATCTTCCTTTTTCGTTTTACGCTTTGTTTCTCATTTTCCGCCGCTTCCCGCAATCTAAACACCTGCAATAGGTTATAAACGTATACGATTGTATCCATGTACAAGCGCAATTGGGCTGACCCTTGGATACAGACTAAAACCAATCACGACACCTCCTTTTGGGCATTTTTCGTCATTTTGCGATGACTGCGGGATTGAACATTACTTCTCAGTGACATACATTATTGGCTAAGTTTGTTGTGACAGGCCAAAGTAACTGTATTTAATATCGGCTTAAAGCATCTCACAACCTTTTTATTTTGTTTTGTTATTGATTTTAGACTGTTACCAGTGGCTCGCGACTCTAATCTCAAGGACACAAATCAAAATAATAGCTGAAACTTGGCAGTTTTGAAACCAAAATATTTTGAGAAATTTTTCGAAAGATGCCCTGAAATATTCGATTGCGTGTTATGAGTAGTTAATTAATTTTTGTCCGAAGCTTTTACGTCTTAGCCTGTCATGCTTTAGAATTGAGCAAAGTCTATTTAAGTGACAAAGTTTCAACTGAGATCGTAGGAAAGTTCAAAGTTAACATCAAAATTGTAGACTTAAATCTGGATATACAAAACAACTGTTTATTAGAGTTAACTCCCAAGAGAAACATTTTTCATCCTTATTTACATTAGTAAGATTTGAGAAACAAAACTTTTCGGGGTCTAAGAAGAAAAAAGTGCTTTTTTCCGGAATTTAAATTTCTCATTTTAATTCTCAAGCAGGTCAATATTCCGGTTAATTGTAAATAATAAAATGAATTCATAACCCTCAAAAGTCGTAACTGTAATTACTTCATACACCTAAAGTAGGTTTATCAAACGTCTTTCAAACAAAGGAGAATAAATTATGGCCCTATTGCAAGCTGTTATTTAAACAGCCTACGCTAAAAATATCATTTCTCGAGGCAAGGAATACTGTGTGTTAATCAGTAGAGAGGAACTCAAAGTTTATCCCTCGCTGTTTTGACGTTGTGTCAACTCAGTATGGTAGAGCTTTAACCCAACTGAGATACAATTATAGCTTTCAAAAAGATTGATCTAAAAGTCAGTTTTCAAGCCGTTATTACAAGAGAAGTCAAACCAACAATCTCGTGGACTGACCTTTGATCCTTGATATCTCCTTTTACTACGTTTTCGTCGACTGTATTCCCGAGACTGAAGGTAAGCTAGGACGACTTCAATGCTCTTTCTCGCAGACCATTATAAGGAGCAAATGATTAAGCAAATGTTTTGCTGAAGCGAAAAACACGACCGTTTATAAGACCATTACCATCGAGTATAACAACGACTTAAAGGACGCCACCAAAAACTGAAATAAATCGATAATCTTTAGGTCGTTATCAATTTTAGAATCCCAGTAAGTTATTGTTGATGAAATATTAGGTTTAATGCATGTCCGTGACATGGTGTACACTAGCAAATAGCTGCATGTGCTATAGATTTCGGCAAATTACAGTGCAAAAGCCCTAACTAGTATCTGCACTTAACTATACTTGCCGATCCTCGTTTTATCGGATATGCAAAAGATTACCAATATATACTCCTGCTGATTTTGGTTGGCTTTAACCCGAACCAATTCTAGAAGCTTTAATTGCTAAAATCTTGATTAAACAATATTTTTATAACCTACGCTTAGGACATTTGCATGTTTCCCATTACAGGGAATGCGAACATCTTTTCGACGGGCCAATTTTCTTACAGATTTTCTCTGTTAAACTTGTATCGATGTAAAATCAAGAGAATCGCACTTCCTTGTGTGAACGGGCAAACTTCGTTCCCAGGTTCTCTCCACCGTGGGGACGAGTAGGATCAATGCCTGGATTAGGAATGCGTACCGTACATTGTAAAGTCATGTGACGTAATCAAGTCAAGTTAGCGCTTGGACAACGCGCTAATCCGGCGTTTTCAAAGATTTCCAAATTGTTGACCGTTTTCAAAAACCTGCATTTTTGGTGCCCGAAAGCGCTGTTTACATGTGGACGGAAGACTAAAACGAAGAAAAAATATCCCCGTTTTGGAAAATTTCCGGATTCGTCTGGAAAGGGCCCTGAACAGTTTGGCCATGCCAGCCAAGCTATCTCCATTTATGGTTCAAGACTATAGTTGAAAGTTTCAACGTTTATGTGCCATTGAGAAACACGTCCATTTTCAATGCTAAAGGGTGTATAATTGTACAGAGTAGTCAAATCGTGCTTTTCCCGGGAAAACCAAATCCCTCGTTTTGCAGACGACGTATATCGTCAACCTGGGGACACTGAAAATTTGATTTAGTTGAAAGTAACGTAACCGTGAAGAAGTCGAAAGTTATTGCTATTCCATAGACTACCATTTTTATTGTCTGCCATTAAACATGAGATTCATTATTCTAGGTTGCTTATCATGTTATCATGTCATTATGTTAGCTATCCAGGAAAGGAAACCAATCATCCAAAGTTGCTTGCTTTATCTCAAAGACACTTTTAGCAAATGGAACTATTCACTATAATTCCCGGGGGGATACTCCCTTATATAAGCCATAGAGGTATGTGCCGGCCCGTCAGGTAGGGTTTTTGGGTCGTTTTGGTCTGAAAACGGGTCTGATACACTTTGCCCATTTTGGTCTGGAATCGGGTATAGTTTTCGAGGGAACTACGGAGTGTATGAACGTATTTATCATTTCAATAATGTTCCAAATGAGAAAGAAAGAAAGAGAAATTTGGGAATTCGAAATGGATTTGAATAATTTTTGTGTTTGTGCTCTAATCTAAGTAATGATAACATAATTTCAGTCTAAAGGCCAGGTCTGAAAACGGGTATGGATTCTAGAGTTCTTGTCTGAAAACGGGTGTGGAAAATTACAGTTTTTGGTCTGAAATCGGGTCAGGATTTGGGGAACCGGGGGGCACACCCCCACCAAAAATTCCCAGGAGGACCCCCCCGGACTATAATTGTATTTATACCTTGCGATTTCAGTCGGGAGACACTCAGCCGATAACCTCTTCTTTTGTTTTGCCAAGTAATGAACCTTCAAAGCATTATCTTAAGGCAGATTAATGGCAATTTTATTTTTAGCTATCATGGTATTCAATCTACCACATAATATTTACTTTTTTAAGAAGTAATCCAAAACGACAGCGTTTTGCATTGATACATTAAGCCCAAATATGGTCACTTTTCCAATCACGGCGGATATTGATTTGCTGCGCAAACGGTGAAAACTTTATCCGTGTCAATCCTGTTAAGATTTGAATAAAGGTATTCTTGCGCTTGCTTTTATGTCATTAAAGTCGCCAAAAATAAATTATATTGTCCTTATGGAAAAGAAGACACTTACTTTCTGTCAATAACTGACAAAGCAATGTGTTAAGTTATTCATATTCAAAAGCAAATCCAGCGTAAAGCTGTCTCGCTCAACCGAAGAGCTGAAAGATTAGCAAACTTAAAGAACAAAATATTATTTACACTGAATAACTCTTCGAAGAAAAGGTACGTCTTGACTATTATCCATGGCAACGTGAAATTATTATCGATTTTTCTACATCAACAGCGAAAATTGTCTGACAGTAATCTTTTTCGAAAATTTTCTGACCATTTGAAAGCAATTTAGGGCTCAGTATATGCACGAAAAGTACAGTTCAGTAGATTTACAATAACTATGTTAGGATTGTTTAGTTTGGACATAACACATTGAAGAAAAACCTTGGCAAACTGAATAAACATGGTGAAATATTTGTAACAGTTAACATGTCTATTAGGTGGCGGCTGTCCAGTTGCATATAACGCTTGAAGTTTGACTGAAAACGTTGTAAAAGTATAATATCTTTAGGCTGTTAACCTGTTATGTTTTTAAGCCTTGCTTCTTGTGGACAAGCCATAGAATTTTGCCGTTTTTCCTCTATTTCCCCGAAATGAATTTATCCTAAAATTTTCGCACGGAAATATTTTCGGGCATGCACATTTCTTCGTCCGAAAGTTTATCCGTCCAAACGTTTTTAACGTTAGATAAATATGCACAATGAGACAGAAAAAAGTAAGTTAAGAATTACTATATGAACCGAACCTTTCATTCTGTTTACTTGGAGATAGTATTTCCTTTAAATATATTTAGTTGCCCTGTCTGCTCCGCGTAGAGGGCAATTGCACGATTACAAGCAAGCTAGGAAAAGACAAGAAGAAGACATCGCAGAAGGCCAGCCATGCAAGACATTTGCTTTTGTTTCTCTGGCGCCAAGGCTTTGCCTTACAAATTATAAACTTAGATATACCATTTGAGCAGAATGGAGCAGAGCACAAAATACAACTTTTCGTTTTCTTAAAGACCAGATAATATTATGGACACGAAATGAATTTAAAAAACTGTACTTGTTCGGCCCACTGTACTGTCGCGTCATTGTCTGTACCTCTGTTCTTAAAACAACAGAGTACTTCCATCAAAAGCATTATTCTTTGCGGATTAAGTCCAAAATGACAGAGAGACTATATTTGTCAGCTGTTTGATTGAAGACCTTTCAAAGTAGTATTTTCGTGTTGTAATTTTTGAAACTCGCATGTGTATGGCCCTATATGGATCAAAGGTTCAAATTTCGTTAACAGCTGATTAAGTTTCTTTTGCTTCCTGAGTAATGTACCTGTAGAAAAATGCTTGTTTCTAAAGCTGAAAGTTGCTCATGAATATAGCTTGATCATTCAAATACACTGTTAGAGAGTGGGTCGGAATGAACTCAGTTTTACAGTAGGTTTCGTGTAAAAAAGACCTCAAGCATTATTTCCCCCGCAGTCGTATACTATTGTTAATTATGCTGCTCTAAATGATTTAAAATCTTGTATCCTTTGATAAAACTATCGAAGTAGGTTGTTGTCAGTCAAAATTAATGAACACTACTGCTCAATCGGAATATCAGTTATCGCAGAATTCCATCCTGATCAGATTCATGTCGGGTTGTTCGCAACGCAATCTGATTCATAGTATTTATCAATTGAAAGCACTTTCACACTTTCTTCCTCTGGATTAGCTAATTACGATGTTTTTTTAGTCGTGCGAGTAACACACAGCAATTAATGATGATGTCCTTGATGGCGGAAGTGTGCTTGTTGTCGCTGCAATGAAGAAGGCGCTGCAATGAAGAAGGCGCCTTTAAGTCCAGTTTTGATTGTAAATTGTTTTGATGCGAAATGTATATTTTTCCTTAGTTTTTTTAGTTCAACGGCATTTTCAGAGACAAATAACTTGTGCGAATTTCTATAAACCGCGCTCGTTTATATAGTGTATTGTGTATTTGTTTCACAAAGTGCTTACCCAGATAAAATTTGCATATCCAATACAATGAAAACCGCTTTGGGTTTAATGAACTTTTCAGTGGAAAATTCATTTTGTGAAATGATCAAGGACACCATTCAAAACTGATTCTTAGTAAAATTTGTAAATTGATAAGAGTTTTTCGCTGATCTGACATTTCATAAACCTAAAAAAGAGAACTTTATATTTTTGATAGCTATCATGTGGATGAGATAACCAATGAGAGAAAAAGACAAACTATATTAAAATAAGATTAAAATGACACTGCACGTACCCCTACTCGGGCAGGCAGCGCATGCAGCCAAGATGTACACAGTTTTGATAAATGAAAAACTTTCATATCAAAAGGAGTCTTTCAAATTGAACGAAATCTGCTTCACTCATCAGTTATCATATTAAATGATTTTTTTACTCGCAAGATTTTTAGTTTTTCCGCATCTGATAAGTGATGCGATCGAGTCCTTCTACAGTTTATCTCTTGTTATAAAATAGTAATAGTTCTCCCTATCGACAACTAAGAAACACAATAGTAACAATTAAGGAAAACTTTTGTGCTAAGCTTGAATTAAACGGGCCAAACTGATCGTGCTCAGTCATCCGTCGATGTTTCTTTTTAATTTTTTTTAGAGCTTCCCTCACTCGATGTAAACGTTAAAAAAATACAAATGACACAAATTACATACTATTTTTCAATTATACAATGATTCGCCGGCGGACTAGGCATCTCCACATCAGTGTCTCTTGTTGAATAGGCTTGTGTAAAGTTAGCATAAGTTCAGCAGAAGAGGGTAATGTTGTTATTACATTCTTATTTTGTTTTTCACTGATCCAGGGGGAAAATGTCTGTCAATTAGAACTCGATAAGTTCTACATGCATCATTTCTTCCCTCTTTGTACGATAAGTCAATGAAAAATGCTGTTCATCGTCTACAATGAGCTCACCTTTTTTCCCAAATGCTACATGTGGCGAACTTTTACGCGTACATACGACTCAAACCTTGCCATTGGTAAGGGGAAATTATGTCTACAAATGCGTCACATAGGCAGACAAGTATACTGTTTCTCTTGATTTGAAAAAACGTACGCGTACCACATAGGCCAATACTTTGCCTTATCACGCCGGAAATAGTGGGTGGTAATTGTGTTTGACAGTTCTCTGACGTATTCTTTTGTGATGCAAGCTTACAGTGATCCTGTGCTCTTAAAATGAAAGATTTGCACCGCTTAACTGTTAAAATCTCTTAAGCCAAAAGCTGCCAGTGAAGTGAAGCAAATGCTATAGTGCCGTACAGAACTTGTTTCACGCCAAGAGAATACTGAATTTATACATGCTGTGTCTTTTCCATAAAAGACGGAGGTGAGCTTCATGATCTAAACTTGAATTTACTTTGGAATCAAATACAAAAAGACGTTTTTGATATCTCAACCGACAAGAAGTGTACTCAGGACGTTTTATGTTGTTAGTAGCATGTTTTACAGGTACACACAGTAGATCATCAGTGCAATTTTCTCTATAGATAAATGTATGCGTATCAATCGCAAGTCAAGGAAGGATCAGAGGCTCTCCACTTAAAAACTCATTGAAAGTGACCGGCTCTTAGATTTAAAATAGAACGTGGTGTGAATATTCATTAATGCATGTTAGACTCTATTGAGCCCGGAATTTGCTCTAATCTTGTCCCAAACACCGAGACTCAAATATTTTCGAAATACGTATCATTGCAAGATAATTATATTTGCAACATGACGGATTATTTCTAAGGTGAAGCTGTTGGCAAAAATGTAAAATGGAAACGTCTAGACTTGAAAAGGAAACATCGTGATCGTATTCTTACGTCATTTCGAGTGTTTTCGTCAGTTTCCTGTATTTGTTATTCAAATCAAACAACAAACAACTCTAAACTCAGGTGACGTCACGAACGGATGATATGGATTTTTAATCAGTCATGTAGAAGTAGAGGAATAACTAACTCCGTCCATTAATAAAGCATTTTTTTACGCTGGTAATCCTTGTTTACAAAATGAAATGATCAAATACAGGAATAAATAAGAAAAGAACGATCAAAAGGAAGTGATAAAAATATCACCGCATTTGTAGATAAGCCGGTTTATACCAAAATCTTAGCACTCAGGCGAAAAAGTGAAAATATATCGTGAAATTATAAGCTGAAAGTTCTTATTCTTTCTCTTTTTATCGTTTAACAAGACTGAAAGAAGTATGTATGTCAGCTGCTCTATCTGTCTGTCTGTCAGACCGTGAGTCCGTCAGCCGGTCGGTCAGAAAGAAAGTTAATGAGTTTGTTTCTTTCAAACAAATACAGACTTACCTGTAGTACACAGAAACCCATGGAAAACAACCAAACGAAAACGATGGATCAAGGCGTCAACCTATATTTTTTTTTTTAGAAGAAAGACGGTCTTCACTCTTTTATTGCAGATCCCCGCAACCTAAATAAAGTGACGTCATGTCTGATTATGAGCGGACACGACACTTCCGTTCCCATTCCCTGAAGCCACTTAAGCAGCCTAGCTTGCTTACCCAGCGTTCAAAGCGAACCTTAAGCCTTCCAACCAAGCCCGTCATTCCACCGCTCATTCATGTTCAACGTTACTATGACAACTGGGACAGCTTCAGCGACGATGATGAGGTGAACGGAGTGACAGAAGAGGAAGCTATGGGTAGGTGTTTTTAAAATCACTTTAATTTGCTAGTTTGCAGTGATAACTTGTCCATCACATGAAGAGTTTACTATAAAATAACAACTCGAGGAAATTTTAAGGAAAATTTCACTTCGTTTTTACCCCCCCCCCCCCCCCCAAAAAAAAAAAGAAAGTTAATTCCCTTAGCACTGAAAATCAGAACGCCTTAAGTATTGCTGTGTTCAGTTCTGAAATAAAGTAATTTTTCTTGGCATAAGTACACTTTACTTTTCTTAAGGCTTGAGTGTACTTTTTCGCCCCTTTTGTTTGTTTTTTTTTCTCGTATTTTTGTATTATTTTTCTCATTTTTTCGTTTTTGGACTTGCACGTTCAGCCTTATCTATTTTTATCCTATGTAATGACTATTTCTCTGCTTTAGTTAAATTGTGTTTAGTTGAATTGTCTTGCCGATACCAGTATTTGATTTATTATATAAATGATATATTTTTAAAGGTTGCCTTTTTATAAGCCTTCAAAATTGGCTTCCTTGGACTCCTTTGCCTCATGGCTCTGAATTTTGTGTAAATATTTAATTTAAATGGCTAAAAGATAATGAAATAAGTAAATATATAAACTCAAGCCTGACTGTGAATGTTTTTTTCAGCGTGGTACACACCTGTGGTTGGTTTGTCCTGCAGTCTCGTGATGTATTTCTGGTCATGCGTACTGGCATACTATTCAGCAAGTTAATGGTATGTTTAGTCAACGGTTGTAGATGATTTTAATTATTTATTTATTTACCAATTAAGTCTTCACTCTCAACAGAGTATTGCAGACTGCTTTAAATAATAATAATAATAATAATAATAATAATGCCAACAATGAATACAATAATAACATAAAATTACTAATCAATATGTAAGATTACACAGGGATTGCCGAAATGAACATGGCGAAGTAGATGCTACAATTTCTGGTGGGAGATTGTTCCACTGTGCAATTGTCCTAGGGTAAAAAGAGTTCTTATAATAATCACATGTACAATGTGGCTCTTTAAATCGATGCCAGAGAGACGATTGCCTGGTGTTCATTCCGCTCTTATGTTCTCTCGGAAGCTTGTCGCGTTCGTAAGTGGCTAATCCATTACACTGCTTGTACAACATACAAAGACGTGCGTCAGATCGCCTGAGCTCCAGAGATCTCCATTTAAGAGAAGATAACATATCAGTTACACTGTCTCAAATCTCAAATCTCAAATCTTTATTTTAACACGGTAAAAAAAAAAACAAAAAAATTCATCAGGTTTTTTTGTTACATAATTATGAAAGATAAACTAGTACATAACAATATTTAATAATAAATACATATCTAAAGATTCTCTTAAAAATACTACTCAAAAATACACTAAACTACACCTGTTTTCCATGAATGCCGTGTATCTAACTTAATTAACTAAAATGAAAGTTTAACAATTGCTTAAAACGATTTAGAGATTTTTCTTGCCTAAGATTGCACGGCAGACTGTTCCAGAGAGTTGCACCTCTATAGCTGAAGCTCCTTTTTAGGTAGTTGGTTTTTGGTAAAGGGACATTCAATTTCTTCGTAGAGTCCCTTAAGACATAGCCTGACGTACTGCGCTCAGTAAACATAGAGGATAAATGGTCAGGAGCCAGATCATTAAGAGCTTTGAACACCATTAAAGCTACTTGAATTTGACGCTGGGTGATCAGGTCTTTCCAACCAAGTTGTTGTAACAAGAAACGAGCGTCAGCATATAGGAGGAGGAAGTCAAAATGCGAGCAGCACGATTCTGCAGTTTCTGTAATCTTTCAGAGAGCGTTTTGCCGCAATTACCCCAGACAATACTACAGTAATCGAAATGGGGTTGTACCAAGGCATTGTAGATGTAATGCAGTATTTCTGGCGAAACAAAAGGTCTAATTCGCTTTATGGCGCCAATGCCGGAGGCAATCTTTTTGGATAGTTTATCGATATGACTATGCCATGCCATGTTATTATCAATGAGAATCCCAAGTGATTTAGCAGTTGAAACTTGCTTTATAGGGATATAATCTATCGAAAGTTCAAGGGATTCAGATAATGTACTCAGTTTTTGTCTAGACCCAGCGGGCTTCTCGGCGTTGAACCATTTCAACCTGTTGTATGTTCTTAGCTACGTGAGGGTCCCAGACAGTGGCACTGTATTCAACAATCGGTCTCTAATGGTTTTCCCGCGAAATGACAATGTTAGTGAACTTAGGCAACAGGACGGAAGAGGAAAGAAGACGGGAAACCTTGTGTGACAAGCGTGACAATAATTTTGTTTGAAATAACCTGTCGCCAAACTTCACTCTTCTTTAAAGAGAGCCTTTTGTAAGGACCAGAAAACATTATTGTTAGGTGAAGATCACGACAAAACACCCAGTTAATAGCCATGTCACGTTTGTCACGAACAAGCGTTTTGCCGTCCTCTTCTTCCTGCCGTCCTGTTGCGTAAACTCACTATTAGAGCGACTTTCGTATGACCTTGAAAAATGGTTTCGGTAAGTGTTTTTTACTTGTTTTATCAGCCAATGGATGAAAAGATCAAAACATGGACTCTTCGTTTTCCCGCCAAAGAAATCCCTAATATGGCGAAGGCGTTGTTCAATTGGCCAATAGTGTTGCAGTGACTGCAGTATGACGTCAAAGCGAAGTATCGATTGATTTATAGAAAGTTCTCGTGCAGGAAGTTTTTCACCTGAGCCTTGGCTTAACCAATCAAAAGCCAGGCGCGTTTGTATCCGTTCGATAAACCAATCAAATCGCTCTATTTCCGTTAGTTTGTTGTTTCTGTTTTGTTCGTGCGTTTCATTTCACGGTCATACGAAAATCGCTCTATTCTTAGAAACGACTGCCGAAACACTACCCAGAACTTGGTAGAGCAACCTCATCAGTATGGAATTTCTGTAGTCGTTCCCCAAACAGGACGGTCACAATGGGGTGGTTACGTAGCTTTGACGGTTGATGGTTAAGAAACGGTCCAGATAAGAACGATAGCAACAACGGCAACGAACATGCTGGAATGCAAAAAAGGTGCTAACTTTTCTATTGTCTATACTTACTTCTGATTGGCTTAAACAGCAAAAGTTAACAAAACTTCATAAAGCGGTACATATATTCATCCTTACTTTCCAGCCATCTTCCATATAACAAAATCTGGTCTCAGTTTGAATAACAAAGAAATCCTATATGGGGAACATCTAAAATTGTAGACTTTTCTTGGCTATTGTTTTCAACTCTTGTGATTGGTCAAAATCTTTTAACACAAAAAAACGCCCTTTCAAAGTGGAGTGTAAATGCAGTTTATTGCGTAAACGGCCTTTATGTAGGTTTATGCATTCTCTGTGTAAAAATGAGAACATTCCTATGTGGGGAAAGCACAGTTGCCGCATAACAAAAGAAATTGCTATCCACCTTACCCGGATCATTACTTAAATTTAAGAGCATTTGACGGTTGATGGTTATTAAGTGGAATTTAGTCCAAGAGTTTGGGTAAATGTTAACTTCTGCATAAATTACTATTAAATGCTGTATTTTGGAAGTTGTCTTGGCCTTTCCCTTGTAAAATTTCAATTATTTTCAGATATAAGCAAGTTGTGTGGTCTTGTTATATCTAGAATGAGTGTTTCGAGAACATGGGAACTTGTTTTTCCAGTTTAGAGATTCTTCAGTAGCCAGAATCCCTTGAAGATCAGCTGAAACAGTGAGATTTGAGAGACCTTAAAACATTTTTACGGTTAATATTAATCTGCATTTTTAATAACCTGCTAACCGCAGACGTATTTCCGCTCGTCGCTTCTCTCCCTCCGAAAAATAATATAAGGTTTTTCTCGGCGGGTGAAACTAAAGCCGAAAAAACCGGATGCTCTCGCAGGCTACATTTTTAACTACTGGCAGTAAAAAATAACCACTTTTGACCGTTAACGGTTAAATTTTATGCCGTTTGACGGCTGACGGTTAACCCTTTAAGTCCCAATAGTGTCCAAGATCAATTTTCTCCTTACAATTATCCATAAACTTTGAAGAGATTAGTTATGAGAATCAATAAAATGATCACCCAAGAGAAAATACTTTGATCTGTGAACAAATTCTCTCAACTAATTCTTTAAGGAAATGTATGGACTAGAGTTTGGAGAATTTGTGTGTGGATACTGGGGCTTAAAGGGTTAACCCATTGACGCCCTCATATACAGTCATTTCGCGGAGGAACCAGTGGTGTTGGTGGTGGTGTCGCAAAATTTCGGCTGTTTTCTGAAATATAATGGAGCCATCCCAAAAAAGGTTTGAGAAGTTTTTCTATCTTGCACTACCCAAATGATGTATTTAATCAAATTTGGATTGCACTTGGCCAAGGTTTAGTTTGTTATCATAACACTGGTGCGCAACCTACTAAAGAACGTTATAATTGAATTTATAAATTACAATTTGTTCCTCTTTCAGGTTCTTCACTGATTTGCTCAGTTGTCATAAAATCAAGCATTGAACTGAGTTTTAAAAAAAAGCAGGAAACAAAAGAAAGAGAAGAATTTAGGAAAGCATACTGCCAACAGAGCAGAAACGGAAAGCGATAAGTTCCACAAAAGACTGAAAAAAGAACATGGAGGGAATCGGGCGCAGTGGACTCAGATTAAAGAGAGGAGCTGCCATGCAGGGGATCGCCATTTATGAATCTTTACAATTTATGGGACTGTATCCATTGCTTCCTCTTTCTAAACATCTGGAGAATCAAAAATGACGAGTGAAGGGAAATTTCTAATAGTAAATTTTGTCAAAAGATAATTTATCTAACGTTATTATCTCTTCGCGCTCAGTTTCACAGGCTGTAACGCACTCCCTTCATCTACTCCTTTCCCTAGCAACCAGCCTCGCCCCCTTTCGTGTATGCCATCACTGCGTGTCCCTCTCTTTACACACAGTCCGTCCCTTCCTTCCCAACTCCACACATGCACTCACACACGACTTTAGGTCCGAAAATAAAAGACCAAGACTGATAATAATAAGTAAGCTGCAAACACTAGATGAACGTCAAGCGAAGCGCGTTATATTTTTTCTTTTTCTTTCTTTCTTCTTTTTTTTTTTTGACCGTTGTTTTTCGAGCGGTGAATTTCGCAGACCTTAAATAAGTTGATCAGGGCTACCAAGCAGTGGCTTTCTGAGGTATCATTTTCTGCACTGCGGAATGTAGTTTTCATGATCGGTTCGACTCTGAGAAGAATTAATTGTACGTGTTAAGTTGTCAAGGTCAAATACAAGACCGTCTGCTGGCACACTAATGTGTGTCCACCTTTGTGCTCACCCACAACTGTCATCAACATCTATTATAGGTCCTTTCCACGCTTGGTGGAGTAAAGACGAATCTAACACTTCCTTTACCATCGACAGTACAAAAGGAAGACAGTTGTTACTTTAAAACGCTTTCCGTAACGATTGCCCGATTTTTTGTAGAGGACGTTCTCTTTATTATTGTTTATTTTTAAGACAACTTTTTAAAAAAGTTTGGCGACATTCAGTTGCCATAGTGGCGTCATTAGAAACATGGTCGAGCCATTTTAAATTATAATTAGTGTTTTTTGCAGCTTTCAGGGAATAAAAATGTGGGGAACACGTGAAATGACACTAAGTGGGCAAAGTGTCGAATATAAGTGTGTGGAAAAAAAGTCGACGGTGTAAGCATGGCGGTTTTAAATATTAATTTTCGTTCCCCGCAAATTCGCCGTTTCAAATCAAATCCAACTGTTTTAAGTGGAAATTGTAGTGGCTTGGATCATTTCGCTCGCCCGCTATATATGTTATCTTGGTTTTTCTTTTCTTTTTTTTTTTTTCAATTAATATGACTTTAAGAGAGTTCTGAATACCTCTCACGTCGGAAAGTTACTGTTTTTACAGACTCAGTATTTGCGTGATATTTTGCTCGATTTTCATTCAGCCTAACTGCCATTACAAAGGGGGACGTTGTCAACCTACAGTTCCTTAAAATCTATCACTTTTAAGGTAATGACAAGAAATGCTTTGTGATTTGTTTACGCGGTTTTTCATCTGTCATGTCATATCCACGTGAATATTATGCTCGAAAACATATGGCCCGCAGTGTTTAGCGTCAAGAGCCTTTTTTATGCGGGAGATCTGGGTTTTTTCCATTTGAAGCGTTATTGAACTCGAGGTAAGGCTTTTTTTACATGCACATGATGTTATTTACACACTTTTCACTCTTTTTATGAGTAACAAAGCCTTCAATCTCAAATTCTTATTTTTCGTCTAACTCAATTAGTTCGTGATTGCTATTTTCAGCTTGCGTGTATGTAATTCACGCCATATAAAAACATGAGATATATGTCATATATCTTTTGCCTATTCTTGAAACTGCAAATCATATTCCAAAATAAGTTTCAATCAATTGTTTCGCTCGGGAAACCTTCTTTTGACGAGCGTCTTTCAGTAACAATGGGCGAATCAGTCACTTTAGGCATTCTCCTAAAGAAAATTCGGCCCTCAGTTTTGGTGTTGGTGGATAAAGCCCCCGGATACGGGGATGTCAACTGGGCGTAAATACTTGCTGAATTCCAACAATGTATTTTAAAACAACATCATTCATTGCCTAACGGACTTAACGGAATTAGTTGTTGCTTGCAATTTTCGTCGTTCCATTTTAATTTCTATTTTACTTTTTAGCCCGGTCCCTTGTTTATTTGGATACGTTTCTACTTTCGGCGCCGTGGCATAGTTCACAATGACGTCATATCGGAGGTAAATACAGATGTTATCACACATCGACGTCAAAAATTAACATATTCCTCTACTCGGAGAAATAAATTAAATCAGAAAAGATAATTTCGGAATGGCACTTTCCGACATAAACGACAAGACTATGTTCACATCGAGGGCTTCAAGTAAATATAATACAAACGAAAATCATTTCATTTTGTGTAAGACCTTAAAGTTGTACCTATAATCCGGAGCTGATACACCACATTATTTACGTTCTACTTATAATATTTACATTTTATCTTTTTGATGGGTAATTAATCTATTTTTGCCAGTACAACAACACCTTTCGAGCTTGAGGAAGACCAATGTTTTAGTCACAGCGCTCCACCGTGTCACGTTGAGATAATGTTTCAGAGTTTCGAGTAAATACTGCCGTGGGAGGAAGATTTATAATTTTAAAAAAGCGTTGAAACTTTTTTTCACTTGAAGAACCAAGTTAAGTTCCTCCCTTTGCTTTTTAACGCTTTACTATATGACATTCAATGCAATCGCAAACACCCGAAACAACGCTCGCGGTTTGTTTCCTCTTTCGAGGAATTAGTTGTATTATCGTTCTCATTTGCTCTTTGTAGAGGGTGATACCGCAAATTGCTTCAAAGAAACATGTCCGACCGTGTGGCACTTCCTCTACCCTCAGGCAACGTACAAACACGTGCCTTTCGAAGCAATTCTTTTAACCCTCCTCCACCGCTGGGATCTCATCGCTCTCGAAGAACGCTAAGCCTTCCTTCACGAGAGAAGCCGCTCATTCCTCCGGTAATTTCGGAAAATCCCGAATGTTCCCGACAAGAAAGCGAACAGTATGGTGAGGAACTATTGACGTCGCCGCAGCCGCAGCAACCGCAAATACCAACAGACTGTTGCGACCACGAAATTGGTGAGCAATTTTATATTTTGGGTTGATATACATGTAGACAGTGAGATCTACCCAAATCCCGTGCGTGCCAGAATGTATGCAATTTCATCTTCTACCTTATAGTAGAAAGATTTTGTACGTAATAAAAGACATTGCGTTAAGAAGTAGCTTGAGTGAATTTAGTTAAAAGCACGACCACAAATGCATAAAGAAGGCCTTCAGCCGCAGGGGTATAACTAATTCCATAGCTAAGAAGCCGTCAAAGATTGCAAGCTCTAAGCGTCGACATGGCGCGTCTGAGAGAGTGGGTTACAGCTAGGGTTAGCGGGATGAGACGGTTCACATTTCAGACTAATTTACAAAATTCAATTACGTATTGTTTTTCGTTTAGGTTGGTTTAGTCCTGTCCTAGGATTATTCTTCAGTGTTCTACTGTACATTTGGGCGTGCCTACTCTCTATATCTGTTCAAGACAAAGACACATTTGCTGTGTAGGAAAAATAAAGCTGGGTGCGGGATATGTTATTGAGTGAAGGCAGCATCAATGCAAGTTCACAGACCATTGCAGTTCCTGCAAGTTCAAACATAAAGATTTGATCTGACAAACTGATCTTGTTCTCGCTGATTGTTATTGTTTCCATCGGATTCTGATCTCTCATCTGCAGTCCTAGGACTGAGTTCACATGACGGGATCTGATCTCCCAGGCTACCGCTGATTTCGCTGTGATTTTGTTCCTCGACTTGCGATCCCAGATCTTCTTTTGCCGGAAGTCCGCATGGAGGGATTCCGTCTCTCTTGTCGATGCTGATGTCATCTTTATTTATTTCATCAGTTGCCAATGCCAAATTTGTGTTTCCTTGAAGTGTACACCCAGTGTCTTCATCATTAATATTAATCCTGATAATTTAAGTACAATAACATGTTAAAAGAAAAGATTAAGATTGATCCTTTGCAAAATGCATCAGTCATTATATACCGTGTACTTTCAGGGACGTAGCGTGAGATTTTGAAGATATACGCACGCGGGGAAGAAAATTTAAAGTTGTAGCGCCGAAGGAGGCCCAACCCGGCTAGATGGGTGTGGGGCATGTGCCCCCCGTCTCAAATTTAGGTTCTCGGAAATGCTATTCCCCCCATTTTCCGTGGCACATTTTCAGCAAATTAATTCGCAGGAAAATGCAGTGGTTAGTTTATTTTACTCATCTCTAGTGTTGTCGGTAAGGTACAATGTTCGTGGGAAAAAAAACGGCCATTGACGCCGTCAGAATTATGGAATAATAATAATAAGATAAGGGAAATACTAACAAACACACCAATATAATGCGAAAAATGTATCAGTCATCACGATTTAATGATAAAAAATACTTTTTAAGAAAATAATTTTTTTTTCATATTTCAGTTGTACATGTACGCACGGCGTACGTATGTTGGTATATGGACGCTACGCTCCTGACTTTCAGGACTTTAGCTCCTTTTAAGGATTGGTTAATGGATATTTTTTAAATATATTTAAAGAATGGTGGGAGCGTCGGTGTCTCTGACGAACTCCTTTGTTGGCTACTTTTCGGTTGATGCCATATTCTTCTGGACGTCATTTGTGCCTTATAAGTGAACTGACCTGCAGTAAAAAGGGGTCTATTTTGTTACCTCATGGTCTGCATTTTGAAAAAAAGCCTTAATTGCAAAAGTTGTTCATTCTTAATCCATGTTAACTTAAACCCATTCTCTCTGTTTCCTTGCCCTTTCTTTCGCTTTCAGTTACTTCTCAGTTGTTTTTTCTTTAACTGGGAATATACTAGGCTTCGTTTCAGTGAAAAAACCCTGGCCAATGGATTGTAAAATTATTTTGTAAGAAGTAAAGATGGGTGGTGGGAATTTTTTCTGGACTAAAATACTTGATTTTTTTGCTTTTTTCTCTGGCCTGCTTGACTGAATTGTGCTCATTTGCGTATGTTAAAAAGTTCTTGTCCCCCCCGGCACAAGGAAGGTGTCAGTGACGTCTTTGAACGGTAACTTTGATGACGTCACAAGTGATACACGGACTGTTGAGATGTGAAAGTTAAGAAAAACACGCACCTTATTGCTTGCAGTGCTTGATCCAGTGACGCAACAATCTCGCTGAATGATGGGCGTTGTGAAGGGTCTGAATGCCAGCATGACGTCATTATCTCAAAGCTGTTGAAGCAAAAACATGTTCTTAGTGACTCGCGTCAAAAAGCAACTCAAATCTTTTATCATGAAACTGAAAAATTGCTGAAAAATACATCTTATCCGGACAGCCATTAGGTTGTTTCAGTCTCTGTCCTGACTTCAGAAAGTCTACAACCTCCATTCCTCCCAATCCTGAATACGGCATTAAACCTAAATTAAACAGTAGGAAAAGAAACTATATTAGACGAGTTATCCCCCATTTCACTCTGGGATGGTTGTGAATATTAGTGTCCCGTAACTGTTAGCCCGAGATAATCCTTTAATTAAAGAACTTACCTCGAGATTCTATTTCCCATAACACTATGCCAAATGACCAACTGCAAAAGAAAGTCATTCTATCACCAAAGTAAATAAGCCATTTCCGAGTTTCCCCGGGCCTCTGTGTCAAAACGAGGTTAAATGCTCAGCGTTTGATTTGGAGATGATTTTTCATTCTCGAGCAAGTAAGCCTCATTTTCACAAGAAAGGTTGTGCGCTTGGCCTCATTTTGAAAGTGAAAGTTTTAGGAACCCGGAAGTGGCCTATTCTTCTAAGTTCGCTGATATCGACTATGGATTCTTCCATGTTGAAAAACGTAATTACTGGTTAAACTTACACGTCAGCTTTTGTGTTGTAGGTGTAATCTTCTAAGGATTCAAGAGCCATCCAACGTATTGGCAACATGCCCTGAAATAATAACAAGAAGAGAGAAACAAGGTGAATGTGTGACTTTGTAGGATTAAATATCTAGCCGCATTAAATGACTCATCTGATTCTCCCTCCATGTGGGGATGGGATGGCGCGAAGATTGAGGTGGTTTGTTGTAGCCACACACAGGGTTTATTGTGTTACAGCACTTTGCAATCATTAAAGCATCTGATTGTCAATAATCTTGTGTCCTACGTCTTCAGACTAAACACCCAGATAGTGAGGAGAATTAAGAGGTGGCGGAAAAAATGATCTGTTTTGACATACACTGTAAACACCTCTAGGATGGCATTGAGTTGATAATGACTAGATATTCTATAGATAAATAAATAGATAACAAGACAATATTGTCTGTGCCGTCATAGACCATAGAAATGACTGTCAAATGTCAGTCAAAGCTTTGCAGAGAAACCACGAGCCGCTTTGGTACATATATATAACAGAGTGTATTTAAATTACGTACCCCAGTCGTTTCGTATTCACCACTTTCGTACACATCACGTGACAAACCAAAGTCAGATATCATGGCCACAAAATTCTCGTCTAAAAGGACATTTCGAGCTGCAAGGTCACGATGAACGCACTGCAAAGAAAAACCATAAACCGTTCCAGGCGCCCATCAAACCAGAACATCCATTTCTCCAATATCGTAGGACTGGCCCCAATTTACGAGGCTATCTTGAGCTAAGGTGTATCCTTAGTACATAGTATTGCCGCATAACGCTTATGAGAGATCGTAGCAAATTTGGCGGGTCCTAGTCACGGTTATCACTCATGTGGCCAGCAGCTATGCAAATTAATTGCAACATAAGAAAATGTTTACAACTCCCACGAATTGGTTTGGAAACCGTTTTATTATTTTAGGACATCAATATGACGGACTTGACGCCTGATGGCGGGGGGCTTAGCCTATGCCAGAGATCAAGTGAATTTAGCTACCCTATACTAGACTAAACTCCCCAAATCCCCCCTCCTATCCTAGAGTAGCTGTTTTCCAGAAACTACTGAGGTCACTAGCACAGTCCAGCCAAAACAAAACCGATTTGTTTGTTTGTTTGTTTTTTTTTAGTGGCAATTCCCTGTCTCCCTGGTCTAGACTACAATCCTTAACCAATTGATCAGTTGCCTGGAAAATTGTACCCTATTCTAGACCTAAACTCTGATTTATATACCTTATCCCAGAGTAAACTTCTTGAAAACCATCCCCTTCACAGCGGCAAATATCTATATAACCCATATATAGCAGTACCTCCTACCCGGGACTTGACGTCGAATGAGAAGGGTCTATAGATTCATCTTTCGAGCCAAAACACTCTTGGACAACTATAGCCGAACAGGATTTCAAGCATTGGTGGATGAGCTCAGAATAGACAAAGAGATCCGGCAATAAATGAACAAACAAAAAGTATGAGCTCCTGGACTATAATGAAATCCAATTTGCACTTCAACTGAGGTCTACTTAATGACTTAATACAACACAACGAATGACATAATGATCTCACTGACCCACCTGGCCCTCCCAAAATAGCCGACCAGTCAGAACACATAATTCGCCTGATATATCGATTGCAGCGAGATCGAGGATACAAAATGATCCTAACTGTCCTAATTTCTCCGTTCCTAAAACTTCTTACCCTTTTGTTTGATAGATGTAGCATTCCATTTGCAATATCTCTTGCGATCCTTATATTTTCATCTCTTGTAAAGCATATTCCCGGTTGGTTTTCATTTACGTGAGGATTATCTCTGCTCTTCTGTAGAAAATTTAACAAGCAGCCATTTTCAGCTAGGCGTACGACCACTAATACGGGTTCTGTTCGAAAGAAAGTTCATTGCTCAATTTTTTAGCACGGTTAATCATCACAGCCTATTACACATTACAAGATACTAAGAAACTCCCCACCTGCCCCTCCCTTAAAAAAACGTTGACACTAACTTCTCACTCAGGACGAAATGGTAAGATAGAGGAGAGGTGTTATTAGTTGTCAATAATTTTGAAACTCAAAGGTCATATAAAACTACGGTTAACCTCGAGAGGCTCAGTGTTTTTTAAAAAAAATTATCGAGCGGCTTCAAAATTATTCGCCCATTTGTTAAAGTAGACCAAAATGTTTTAAAAAACGCCAACAAGAGCGCTTCATTGCATGTCTATCAAATCTCTCTTTCTTGCGATCGGCTAAAGCTATTTCTATGATCTTTTCACGCACGTTTTAAAAGTGTATGAAACTACTTTAAGGTAGATAAACTTGTATTTCAAAAGCGCCTCGTTTCCTAAGGATAACGGCCTAACATCGAGATTGTCCAGTTTTAAACTGAACTGCCAACCATAAAACTTCATCTCAAAGGAAAAGCTCGGTGAACGATTTCCCATGCTGAGAATATACGGCTACAATAAAGATAGGTAATAGCGTTATCTCCTTGCTATGACAACTCTGATGTCATTGTAACCCTGATCATAACAAATTTTCATCTTTATCTAATACGACTCTTTTCCAAATCTTTGTTAATGGCGACGTAGCTAATGTTCAAACATGGGAGCCAGGTGATCTGTGACGTCACTGCGGGGGCCTGGGGAAAGAAATTTTAAAGCCGTATCCCATAAACCAAAGCTGACGGGAACAGATTGAATTGAATTGAATTGGTGCGCGCGTTGGTTTATGGGATACGGCATTAAAATTTCTTTCCCCAGGCCCCCGCAATGACGTCACAGATCACCTGGAGGTATTGACCCCAAAAAACCCCAATGAGCCACCTTCATAGCGTGCCTGTCTATATGCTCATGAAAAGTAACTTGATGGACAAAATTTACAACCATGAGCAAGTTTAAAATTAAAGTTAGAGATACCTGTTTCTGTACAAGCTCCAATAAGATTTATAACATTGGGATGTTCACCAACTGTAGCCATTATCTCCAGCTCATTCCTCAGGTCACGCTTATCTTTCTCTGTTGCATTCTCTGAAATTTTACAAATATTTTTGCTGCTGTTAAGAGTCAGAATATGACATTTTTCATTCCAAATATCGCGTTATATTTGCTAAGCAATGCGATTCGAATTGCTGTACTGTTAGATAGTTCGATCAGTTATGTAAGTTATTAGAAAAACATAAAGTTTAGTAATTGAGGCCTTGGTCAAATAGGAAATTATGTTCTACTATGCACTATTAATGGCTTGGGCAATGTGTTGTTCCCTCAATCATAAACATAAAAACGTTTACCAGAGATTACCTTTAAGCTTCTTTATAGCACAGCCCCTAAATTTTCCGCTGATCGTGACCACGCCCTTGAAAACTTCACCAAATGCCCCCTCACCTAACTTCTCCTTGAACGCGACAGCTGATCTGGGAGGTTCAATCCAATTGCCGCGCTTCCCTAAAACAATCTAAAGAACATTTTCGCTCACATTACCGGGCTTTGATTGTTCAAAAGGGGAAGGTTAAGGCATTCAAAGTTTTACATTAAAATCGATTGTCTCCAAGCGTTGATGAATGTCGCGAAAAAGATCACTGTACCGTTTCGTCTTCTCTCGGTTTTGTTTGGCAACATGGCCGAAAAACCAGGCACACGGTGATGATGAATGAGAAAGCCAAACTCAAAGGGAGCACAATTGTGAGCATCAAGTTCTTAATAATGTCATCTGCAAGGTACAAGACACAATAATCATGAGAGAAACCTGAATTAGTCAAGGTTCTTGTCGTATTGTATGTAATGTTTCTGGTAAATGGAAGAGACAGTTGATGGAAGTATTTGAAGAAAGTGCACTAACCATTTAGTACACCGTGTGAAGAAAATGGTGATTGAAGAAAGAAAACGGACACATTCGCCTTCCCCGAGGCCATGCTTGCTTTTGTCTACTTTACTGAAGTTGGTACGGACTTTACCTTTTTATGTCAAACTTCATATTTGTTCTTTATCCTGGGAAGTTCCTTAGTGGGAGAGGTGATCAATTATTATTTTTATTAATTGAACAATTATAAGATCAACTAAGCGCGAGGGAGTAGCTAGCCGGCCTACCAATAAAAACCCTTTCAGTTTCTCCTTTGCATGTGTGCATTCGTCCCCTCTCCTCAAAAAAAAAAATCGGGAAATGTTCCTGAGGGAATGGGGTGACTGTGCTCAGCCTAGTCTTAAATGTCAATGCTCTCATATTCGTATATACAGCACAAAAAAGCAAAATTCCAGTACCCTCCCTTGTGTTTTGCGTCAAAAGTACACCATCAGATGTCCCATATTTGTTGATGCTTGACAATCTGATCATGTACTCAGTGGCTGGTTCTAAGTCCTCCACAACCATTTCAGTCTGTGAATAGGACAAGACTGCCACCTTGTTGAAGTTTTTGGAGCCTTCTTTTCTGCGTTCGACTGAGTAGCTTTGAATCTGGAAATCACTTCCATATTTTGGTTTCTCCCACGTTATTACAATGTAACGTGTCTGTACATTTATTGCCTTTAAACTTCCAGGTGATGGTGGTTTCTCTTTTTAAAAAGTAAAACAAGATAAGATTTAGAAAATCGGGTAAACGCATATATTAATATGTTTTCTGAGGATTGAACCTGAACTCCGCAGCAGAAAGTATGCTGTCGTCTCATAGTCATCGAGGTTACGTACCTTCAATAATAAGAGCATCGACGCCCAAACTGTCTTTGAACGAGGGATCCAGTCCTTCCATAAAATGAGTCAAAGCCTCAGCTTTTGAAGTAAGTACACTTACTATAACCAAAACCAACATCTGGGCAATCACGCTTCCACGACTAGTACAGGTAATTCAGAAGAGAGAATTGATGAGGAAGAAAACAACAATTAATAGTAACTAGTAGATAGGTAAAAAGTAGATAACGTTGAGAATTAATCCCGTTTTGATCTAGATAAGACTAGTTCAGTCACAGAGAACGTAACATAACCCAAGCACACCCACTCGCAGGAGCAAAGGACAGTGACATTTCTTCCAAGGTGAATAACGTTTCGCTTAAAAAAAAAAACACTATGACAGAGTGCTAAGGAACTTTTCTTCTTCTTTGTCCGAAAATGACCAAAAGTTATAATTCAATACTAGGAAAGAAGAGCACTTGAATGACGCCACAAAAACCTTTTGGCTGTACGTGAATTGTCGGAACCAACAATTGACTGATAAGAGGGCAATACTACCTGAAGCTCAAAACTCTGACTTCGTAAATCTTGAATAGAGAAGATTCATTGAATTGAATAATTATCTGCAAAGAAAAAGTAGTCTTATTATTTTTTATCAAATTAAACAGCGAGAAGTCTTTCCATCTCCTTTCAGAGTGCGCGCGAGCGAGTGCGCTTAAGACGACGCTACACGAATGGCGGAAACGTAAATCAACTGCCAAATAACCATTGCTTGCCTTCGATGTAATATTCCTTTCCATCATTGTGAACTTTTCGCTACTTCTATTAAGTAGATCACTTTGAAAACCAGTGTTAATCACAAGCCTAAAGTTTATGTCAACAACCATTCTACCTGAAAAGAAAGAAAATCCAGTCTTCAAAATGTAACTGCAACGTCTTTCACTTATTAAGGTCAGAAATTAAGAGCGAAGCTCATGAAAGCGAAGTTTGTATGGGATAATGCGATGTATTTACTCTCCGATATTCTCCCAAAAGAACCCATAAGGAAATAAAGATAAAACTGTGATCTTTCACTAGTGACTGAAAATTTGGTAGCACCTTTCCAGAAACACCACGTGAAAAGAGGGTTCCTCACTTTAAAAACTTACTCAGTAACATGAAAGTTCAAAGAGCTTACAATATCACTGAAGCATGCATAAATTGGGCTATCTTCTTTCCGCTGTTTTATGCAAGGATAGAAGTGATAGCGTCACAGATTAAACAAAATTTGTGATTATGGAATTGTTTAGCATATTCAGAGGTTAAGAACAAGATATAAAAGCCCCCTTGCTAACAATCAGCCTGTTTTTCGCAAATTGGTGCACTAACCTTCTAACGGGTTGATCCACTTAAATAGGCCTGGATTTATATGGAGTCATAAGAGCATAACCGTGCTTATATTTTCCCACCGATGTGTACTAGCAGGCCGATTTTTGGCAAGGGGACTTTTTATCTTGTTCTTTCTGAATATACCAACCAATCCCATAATTTCAAAAATTTGAATTTTTGTGACGTCACAATTGTTCTCTATAACAATATTGAAAAAATTAAATACAGAACAAGAAATCTAAGAGTGCAGAGCCAGATTGCATATACTTACCCTTTTGCAAGGTTTGTACAACAATGACGTTTCCAGGTGGTCCGTGACCAAATTCGTTAAAGCCATTTACTTTAAATTCATACGAAGTTCGGAAGTAAAGTCCGCTGATCACAAATTCTGTGCTGTTACTAGTAACATTCTTTTCAGCATATAACTGGTATTTAGGAATTCTGCATATTATGCGGTATCCCAGGAGCTTTCCATTGTGAGAGGGTGGAGGGATACGTTCCCAGGATAAGTGAATTGCAGTTGAGTTGAGAGGATATCCTCTTAGGAATCTCGGGCCATCAAATGGAACTGGTGAATGGAAATTTTCGTAGACACTCAATTACACAGAAATGGAGAAGGAAGGGAGGGATAAAGGAAGGAAGGGAGGAGAGTAGAGGAGGAAGAGAGGGTAAGGGTGGTAGGGAGGAAAGAATGGGAGGAGCAAGGAAAGGAGAGAAGGAAGGGAGGAAGAGTGGGGGGGAGGGAGGAGGGAAGGACGGAAGGCTGTGAGCGAGGGGGAGCAGAAAGGACGCTAAGGAGGGCAGTTAAGAAACAGGAGAGGAAGGAAACACATATTGAGGAAAGGAACGATGCGATGGATCAATCAGTGTACTTCTTGAGCTTTCCTTGTGAGTCTGTTGGCAAAGTACATCCTTTGGTGTAACTAATCAAATGTATCTCTTTGGAAGCATGCATATTTAACTTATCTTTCTTAAGTTGTAAGACAAAAACAAAACTTGAAAAGTACCTCTTGAAGGGCAGCGGGCTATGTTGCAGTATTCCCATCGAACCTTAGGGTCAGTCGTATAACACCAAGGTCCATCCGGGGCACTAGCATCCGGGTTACGACACATGTTGGAGTCATTCTGACCATCAACAACATCTTCAGGAATCCGCAGATGACGATGAGGGCATTGCGAAATCCATCGCTGACACGGACGGCCCGAACGGGTGATACTCACATTGCCACGATATCCAACGCCGCTGCCATAGTAACAATCTATGAATTGTTTCATAAATTCATTCGTCCCATTTAAGGGAATCCAGATTCCGGAATGCGGAAACTTTTTGCTTGTGGAATCCGGAATCCTGAGCTTTGGATTCCAGAACATTTTTCAAGGAATCTGAATTCCATTTACGATTGGAATCCTGAATCCAGTTCCTGGAATCCAAGACTGTCTTGGATTCCTTCACATGCGAGGGAGAATTCAAATTGTGCTAAGTGAGTGCGTCTTACCATCTAATGTGAAATATATAGAGGATAATATAGATTTAGCCAGGGCTAAAAGCGAAGCTCCTATTAACTCGAATTTATAATTTAAATAAAACAATAAACTTGTTTTCCACAAATCAGTTAACTTTAGAGCACATTCATGTGACATTTTGAGGGAAAGGCTAAGTGATTTTAGAGAAAAATAATTTGCAAAGAGTCCAAGCTAAGAGTGAACTTAATCTTACATCTAGTTGATAGCCTTATATGTACACCCAAAAAATAGCATAGCCATAATGGCTCTCGATCACAGTAGATAAGGCCTGGAAAAACAAATTCTTAGAAAACAAATGAGGCCGAAGTTTTTGCGTTCGACAAGTTTACTTTACAAAATCTTGCCAACAAGTCTGGGGACGTGTAAACCAACCTTTTATACTTTTTATACATCACATCTGAGGTGAAACAGTACCACGGGGCGCTGTTTTTATCATACAGACCTCGGACAGAATGCAGTATTTCACAGTTTTGCAATACAAATTGCACTCATTCAGTATTCAGGAGGATCGAAGCACGCGTGGGCTTTTAGCGAAACCGTTAAAAAAATTTCCAAAATCACCTATACGGCTAGCCGGTTCTCACTTTTGACAAGCGCCATAGTGGACTGTTTAAATTAACATTAATAGAGTTGTACGCTTCAACATAATAAAGAATTTATTATGTTTATTTTTTATCTAATGGTTTTATAAAAATATGTAATCTTCAAAAGCGTTTGATACGCGTGGCATTTTGACTACTCCTGCAAGCGATGTTCATGAGCGGCTGAAAACAAATGGCACAGCGATTAAAATTGCAAAGAGACTACTAACAATCAATAATAAAAGGAAAAAAAATTCGGTGAAACATATACAGAGACAACAATTTTCATTCACGAAGGCAAGTATTTCAGAAAAGTGTCTCTGAAAATCCTTGTTTATGTTTTAAGCCGGCTTCCCGGTGTTTGCTTTTTTCACAGATGAACTCGAGGCAAGAAAATCGCTCAAAGCTTTCTTTTACAGCCAGAATCATAAACAAATATTCTTTGAAACGTTTCTTTCTATTTGCGGTGAGAAAATGTCGGAAGGCTTTTTAAAGTTCTATGAGCTTATAATCAAACTTGATACACGGTCAGATCATTGTCTCAAATCTTACAAACGTGCGTAAACTAAATAGCTAAATAAATGGTGTACGGTCACGTGATTACCAAATTTTCTGGGATGGGTAGTTTTTCAAAGCTATGGGGCTCCGCCCACGCGCGCGCGCGCTTCGCTATTAAATGGCCGCTTGGAGATACGAAATTTCTCTTAAGTGTTGAGAAAAATAATTTACGAGTGAGGGCAGCGAACGAGTGAAATATTTTTCAACACGAGAAGAGAAATTTCGTATCTCCAAGCGGCCATGTAAAGTTCTATTTATTATATAAACACCAATGAAATATCAACCATTTCACTTTAATAGTTTTTTGGTGTGAAAGGCGCGATTTATTATGAAGCCATAGCAACGGTGATATTTTCACATGTGAAGATAACATGTTATTTTCACAAGTGAAGATATCACGTTTTCGCGCGAAAGCTCACCTGATATTTCATTGGTGTTTATATAATAAAGTGAATTTCTTCAGAGGTCAAGTGACAAATATGGAATGCATTTTGTGTATTTCAGTGTCCCAAATTAGTAGGTCGTCTTCACTTTCGCCCCATGTAAGGTAATGGGCCATTCTGAGTTCACCCGGGCCTTTGTATCAAAACGAGGTTAAGTGCTCAGCCTTTGATATGGAAATGATTTTCATTCTCATGCAAATATCTCATTTTCACAAGAAAGGTTGTGCACTTGGCCTCATTTTGAAAGTGAGGGTTTTTGGAATTCGGAAGTGGCCTATCCATGACGGTCTTTGCTTCCAGATTCCTTTGTGGATTCTGTATTCCTTGTCAGTAAAACCTGGATTGCGGATTGCAATGGTTAGCGGGATTCTGGATTCCTTGAGCTGAATTCCGGTTCCAAAGCCCAGGATTCCTGATTTTACAATAACAAATTTTCCCGATTCCGGAATCCACAAGAAAAAAATTAGCCCGATTTCGGAATCCGGATTACTTCACATGGCGCGATCAGTTTGTCCTGCTAGAGATTTGACGCTTGAATAAACTGATTTGGAACTGAAGGTGGTTACTGTTGCTACATCCGTGGAAACATAAGAATTTGGTTTAATACACTGATTTCTTCAATAAATTTTGACACTATAAAGAAATTCAAAAAGTGGTATTTCGAGCGTCAATCCCTCGTCAGACAGAAAAAAAAAAGAATTGCATTTACAAACCTGTACTTTTTGTTTCGTCGTCACCTTTAAAAAGGAGAAAGAGAGAAGAAATCTTTAAGCTTGTCTCTTTTTTAAAATAAAAACTTGAGAGCCGCAGGAAATAAAGCAAATAATCACCTGGTAATGCAGGGAGTTGGTAGCATTCTGGTGCCTTTCCTCCATTAGCAGCGGGATTTGAGGTGCAATTGAACATATTTGCGTAAAAATGAGAGTCTTGTGCCGCAATTACCCTCAGCATTTCTAAGTGAATGACGCACTTTTCATAGGTCACAAATTCACAGGTCTTACGACAAACCTTTTGGGCAAGAGGCTTGTTCAGGGAAGTATCGCACAAAGGGAACGCATAGCGGCAGATCACTTCCTTGATGAATAATTTGCATTCTCCTGCTATAAATCCTAAGAAACCTTCGTACTTTGAAATGACACTCTCGCTTCTGCTCAAAGCACCAGAATCCCCAAAAACATATCGATTACTAATGATGTCTCCACAGACTCCGGCTAATTGAGGGTAAAATGTACAAGATATGTTCCTTGAAGCAGAACTGACTGGGGGTTCCGCAGGAATACAGCTGGAAAGAAAAAGCATATGCTTGTTGCTCGTTCCACCTTGGGGTTTATGCTGTGTTACAGTAGTCTTCGATTATTTTTTGTTACAGTAGAATTCCGATTTCTTGAGCTTTCAGTTTCTTGAACGTGACAATAATTAAAGGCAAAACTGATTTTCCTTTCTTACTTAAACAACTGCAATTTTATGACCAGTCTCTCAAGCCTCTTGATTATTCAAGCCAATTTTCTTTTCCCAAGAGGATTGAAAAATCGAGATTGCAGTTGACGAGGGGTGCGCGGGTGAATGTGGTCCTGAATAGGACTAATGTTTACAGTGATCTATGTTTCGTCAAGCACTGCGTAAGTGGTTGGTTGTAGAGGTTTTTTCACGTTAGTAGATGCTATGAAGCCACGTCGTCTAAAAAAAAGTGGCTAAGGTGCTGTTAGAGGCTGGCGAGTAGATTTTGACACTTAAATGAAATTAACGATGATGACGTTGATGGCAGTAACGACGACGACGATTATGATGATAACGATGACGATGTCAACTACAGCTGGTAAGTTAAGATGACGCCGTCATCTTCAATTATTCTGCAAAGTCATCTTTACTATAGCTGTGTTCAAACAGAATGTTTTACATACTTGACTGGCAAATATTTTGCAGTTAAAGTTAGTTTTCATGCTGAATGCACTAAAAAGTGTAAAGTTTCATATCTTGTAACTATAGCAACCCCCTTTCGTCACAATTAGCCAAAGCTAAATATCGATCTAAGGGGTTCCGTAAAGCTCAAGTTAGCGCCCTCCCTCAAGTTAAAAAATAGCAATAAGCGTCCGTACCGCTCCACCAAGAACGAAATAATAGTGAGCTTATTAAGCAACGAGAACACTGACGTCCCGGACATCACGAATAGTAACAGGAAGTTCGATGTCTCGCTTGATGGAACACTTTTGTCTCACACAACGAATCTGAATGCCTTTGTTTTATCTCCCGCTGTACGAATTTGTCGAGTAGAGCACTGAGAGAGAGAAAATAGCAACTTTCAGTTGCCATTTTTGACGTCCGGGACGTCACCGTTCTCGTTGCCTAAGGTCCCTGATCACTGAATATAAGGTACAGAAGGATTTTCACCCCAGAACTAACAGGACCTTAGAGGTAAAAGGACTTTGAGAACAACCACACACTGATTTGTGTTTCTTGTTACAGATACTTTCTAGTTTACTGTAAGTTACAGTGCGTACTTACCGGAAATAAATACAAGGTTATTTGGAAGCCAAACTTTGAAAAACGAAGTAAGCGCTCTTCCCCTCTCGAATTTAAAAAGAATTTTTCGAATTTTTCAATTTAAAAAGTTAAATAGTATTTACACGCCCTGGTCGTCAATTCGAGCATTAGCGGTAACTGAAGTTAAGTAGTTCCTTTGACACCACGACGGTATATGTTGAGACTTACCTCGAGTTTGTTCCTTGGGAAATCGACACGTTCTGTGATGCTAAAAACAAGGATTAAAACAGGCAAGTATTAATTCAAACAAGGATTAAAACAAAGGAAAAACCTTTGTCTTTGGTAGCTGGCCCACAAAGAAAATTTGTGCTTACAATCGATCATCGTTTAAAGTATCTCAATGTACCACTTTGTTTCAGTGTATATGGCTACTACGAAGTCAATCTACCCTAATGTCGTTTTGATTTTCCCGCATTTGTAAACGGTTCTTATTTTACAACCCTCTCTCTCTCTGTCTTCTAATGTCACAGCCACCTGGTACGGTTCATATATATATGTACACATAACATGATATCGACTGTTGAAGTTCGCAAACGCATACAAACTAAAGCACGTTTACCCGACTTTCGTCCGCACATGACCGATCGTAAACGGGTATCATCGGATATCAATTAAGTTCGTCAACGGGTACGAGCACTGAAAGTGCATTTACACGACCTTCGTCCCACATGTTACAGATTTTAAACGTGTAGATGCCAATGGTCTCAATTTCATATATCAATTAGCGTACACTCAGGAAACTTCACAGCATTGAGACTGCTTTAATCCCTGTCTATAACGATATCGCAATTGCCTTAGATCAGAAAAGATCAGTGATTTTGCTGCTCCTTGATCTTTACGCGGCATTTGATACTGTGGATCACTGTATCTTACTTTCACGCCTTTCTCGTCGATTTGTAATTGGTGATACGGCATTGGAATGGTTTCGATCGTATTTGGATGATCGCACTCAGTTTGTAAATATCAATGGATCGACTTCCAAGCATCGTGTTCTGTAGTTTGATGTACCCCAAGGGTCGGTCCTCGGCCCTCTTTTATTCTCATTGTACACCTCTCCACAAAATGATATCGCCAGTAAGCATAAACTAAGGTTTCATGGAATTGACACCAAATAAAGACAAAACTGAACTTCTTTTGATATCATCTTTACACCTTGCTCGACCTCCTTTGCCACATATTCATGTTTGTGACGAGAGAGTGCTGGCTTCACCAAGAGCGGGTAACATTGGAGTTCTCTTCGACGAATCTTTGAGTATGGTTCCTCAAGTGATGGCAATTTACAAATCCGCATTCTATCATCTCCGTAAAATTAGGCTCATTCGTCAACATCTCACCTTTGATGCAGCCCAGCTTCTTGTTCAAGCTCTCGTTACATCAAAGCTTGCCTACTGTAATTCGTTACTATATAGTTTACCTAAGCACGTGATTAAAATATGTTCAGAACGCGCTGCTCGTATTATTACTCTTTCGCCCAAGTTCTGTCTGTTCCTGTTATTGTTACCTACAAGACTCTCCATGGACTTGCTCCTGCTTATACTTGTCTAAAGATTGTCTTCAAAGTTAACTCCCAGCACGGGATCTCAGGTCTTCAAAGAAACATCTACTTGCTGTGCCTGCTTTTAACATAAACAGTTATGGCCGTCGTGCTTCTTTTGAACAGTCTTCCTCAGCATATTACGGATGCTGGATCAATGGATATTTTTGAAAGACAGTTAAAAACTGTCCTTTTTAGACGCGCCTTTTTAAATTGATTAATTATCTTATCTTTAGTTTTTGTAGTTTTTAATTGTGGCTTTTAAATTTTAACTGATTGTAGTTTTAACTTTTAATTGAAAATAGGGCCTTTGGACCCTTGGAAAAGAGCGCTTTATAAATGTCTCATTATAATTATAATAAAATTATTATTATTACTATTATTATTATTATTATTATTATTATTATTATCATTATTATTCCGATATCATTGTAAACAGTCTCCAGAGTAGACTTGCCCACAAGTCAACGTTTTTTGAGCGACAAAAGTCAACAAGAGATGTCCAACCAAAACAGACTTTCAGAAAGTCTATCTCCTGGTCCAGAGTGGACAACTTCGTAAACGAACAAAAAGAAACTCAAGAGGAAATAGCATACCTTCCATTCGTGGTATAATGGTCAAAAGAATTGCAAAATATTTGCGATACGAAGTTTAACTTATATTTGTATTCTGTTCGTTTTGGGAACCGTTCATTAGTAGCTGTCGTAACGGCTTGGGTGTTGCCCGGTTATGGTATGCAATCTCTTGGGTTTTCTGTTTAGTGAGTATTTAAGGAGTGGTTTGTTCTTATTTTTTTCTCTCGGCGTGTTACCAGCACTGATTTAGTTTACTTTTTTGTTTGTGCTAATGGTTCGTTTGTTTTTTTTTTCCAGTGCTGGGATTTTGGCAATTTAATGCTTAATTATCCCAAGTCTGTGTCCAGTTCTTCGTCTTCAGACCGCCCGCCCAGCCGGAGATGACTTTCTAAGGACACTGTTTCTGACATTGATGTGGACATTGTGAAAAGGTTCGTTTTTTCACGTTCAAGGTCCTTCCATTTGGTTTCAGCTCTGCTTTTTTCTGTTTTACCAAGTTGCTAAGGCCTTTAGTTAAGCGTTGGCGTTCGATGAGCCATTGTTGTTTTGTTTATTTGGACGACGGTATCTCGGGGCTTCTGAAGAGGGTTTCTGCGATTGTGGCTAGTTGGGTGCATCAGAAGGACTTGAAATTGAGTGGTTTAAAATTGAACAAAGAGAAGTCGATGTTGGAGCCTATGCAAGTGGGACAGTGGTTAGGCTTCGTTATTGACACGGTTAGAATGCAGTTTCAAGTTCCTGCTAAGAAAATCGCCAAGCAAAATAGCAATCTAAATTTATAATTTCGTCGCGTACCATTACTTTTAGAGATCTCGCTCGGGTGGCCGGTTTCATCAACTCGTTATTTTAGCAGTCGGTACCGTCGCTAGGCTGTTTACCGGGCTGATTCATTCCACTATCCAAGCGCGGTCTAGCTGGGACTGATCGTTTTCTATTTCTGGTCCTCTGTTGGAGGAGCATGCGTTTTTGGTTTGTTAATATCGAGGCCTTTAACGGTTACGGGATTCAGCCGAAGTTCTTCCCCGGAGCTTTTGGCGGTTTCCAAGTTAGCTTCAACGATCAGCCTGTCAGTGGCATGTTTGCTGAGAGCCAGCAAAGTTCGACTTTCAGGGAGCTCAAGGCCATTTTCTATGTCATTCAAGCGCTTGTTGTTTCGCTGAACTATACGAAAGTCAAAGTTTTTACTGATCATGAGAACGCTTTGAGAATTGTATCAGTCGGCAGCCCCAAGCAACATCTTCAGTCGTTAGCAATCGATATTTTCCGGCTATGCTTAGAAGTCTTAGAAAACGACATTCAGATACGATGCGCAGTGGGTTCCTCGCGAGGCCAATATCAGAGCCGATCTTCTCAGTCGTTTTGTTGATAAGGACCACTGGTCTCTGAATTCGGAGGTTTTCGCCCAGTTGCATGGATTGCAAATGGTGTCCGCATTCCATTGACCGTTTTGCTTCTCATTACAATGCTCAGGTTCCAGGATTTATTTTTAAGTTCATGTCTCCGGGCTTTTGCGCCGCCGATGCTTTTTCCCTGAATTGGCGAGGAGAGAATAATTGGCTTTGCCCTCCTGTTTCCTTGGTCGTGGATGTTAAGCACGCGCGTGAGTGCTGCTCGGTTGGTACTCTTATCGTTCCTGAAGGGCCATCTGCGTTCTTCTGGCCTTTGTTGAAGCCTCATGTTCAGTGAGATTTTAAATCTTAGGGTTAAGGATATTACTATCTTAGACGATTTCATGAAAATTAGTTTGATGAAGCGTAAGAATGATCAGTACAGAGACGGGCACGTTTCAGTTGTAGCAAGGTCTCTCATAACCTACCTTCTATGTTGGGATTACAGAGGGATTTTTTTCTTTGTTGCCCGATACCAAGAACTCTTGTTATCCCGTTGTTCGCCGGATAGTTAAATTTAATTTCTCAGAGAACTTCTATAAGTCTTTAGGAATTAGTTACTCCACTGCTTTAAGTTGCTTTAGATCTTATATTTCTCCATTTGTTTCGGATGCGCGTATGTATGGCACCCATAGCATTAGAATTGATGGGGCCAACGATCCGGAATTCCGTTCTCTTAACTCTGTGCTAACTGACCGACACGTCGGTTGGAAGAATCCTAAATCTAAGTTTCGTTACCTTGAGGCTCTTCCTGAGAATCTTGTTGAGATCACGCGTGCTATGAATATCTAGGTATTTTTTCGGTTTAGGGCTTCTAGGCCTTTAGCCTGTTTTTCATTTTCTGACCGAGCCCGGCCGGTCGGGAAGTGCTGTCCATAGGGCCGGGATTCTTCCCCGTTGTCCTGCAGCGAGCGCGTTGGGTTTTTTCATCCTATGGATGCTCGTCGGTGCTTCCCAAGTTTTTATTTTTGTCTAGCTCATTTTCTTTCTGTGCTTTCGTATTTACTGGAACCAAGCTTATTGCACGAGGTGGGGTGTCCAGCCCCCGGGGAGTGTTTTTATAGCTTTGCTTATACTTTGTATCTATTGTTTAATAAATAATAAACAGTGCTGGTTGCCCGCGGCACATTCATTATTCTCCATTTACATGGTTTTGTCTTTTGTCGTTGGTTAATGGTAGGGCAAATTAGCACAGAAATTTCAAAACGCGCAGAATTATAATCCGACACGCCTGATTTCTAACCTCTTTCAAACCATCGATTTACATGTAACCACGACAACACAGTTTGTCGCCCTGAAAACATGATTACGTGTTTTAGAAAAAAAACTCTGAGGATCCAAAAACTGTGCTTAAAAAAAGTTATCTTTAATTTCTTGCACAATTTAATGTTTTTCGCCCGGAGTGTTGAACGTTTTACAATCTGAGAGTGAAATATGACACTACTTCCTCATGGAGTAATTCATGTGAAACATTACATGACACATATTTTTTTTTTTTTACCATAATAGTCGTGAATCAGCAATTTCACTTGATAGCTAAAGAGATAAAGGCCAGTTTCAAACGTCGCGCCACTGCCGTGCCGAATTCAATTGATGGAATTAAATTCGACCAGTTAGCACGGCAGTAGCGCGGCTTTTGAGACCAAGTCGTGCTACTGCCACTTTGCCGTGCCACACGGCAGAAGTGCGACTTGGTTTCAAACGTCGTGCTACTGCCGTACCGAACTCAATTTATATACTACAAATGCATTTAAATAAGAAGGAAACATTTTAAAAGTTGATTAACTGCTTTTTTTTTTTTCATTTTTATGCTTTCTTTTGGACAACAGCTACTTAATTCGACAGAATTAAATTCAATGTCTGAAACCAAGTTGCATGCTACAGTCGCTCTACTGTCGTTCTACAGTCGAGCCAGCTTTGCATGGCTGAAGTAAGACGTTTGAAATAGGCCTAACGTTTTCTTTAACTCATTATACCATAAATTCCAAACTTACCACAGAAAGACAAGGTTACAACGTACAGAGCAGCAAGAATATGAAGGTCGCCTGTAGCCATTTTCATCAACGCTGCATCAAATCACAAACCCACCTGAGAGGAGCTCATGCAAAAAAGGCTCGTACTAGTTTTCACGCGTGGGGAGTTCCACGCGCGCACATCTCACTTGGTATGCCCAAGATTATCAAACAAATGTGGCGGCGTGCGGCTTTTTTTGGGTACGGTTACTTTTGGCCTATTTTTTATAAAATTCGCATTTATCAGACACTATAAATGCTGTAAAGGCCTTATTTAACTACATATTTTTAAAAAATATATAATACTTACAGTTAGTGCGTAAGTTTGTAAAGGAATACTCTCAATCGTACTGCAATCGATCGTGACAACATCTGTGACAAGGAATGGGAGAGCAAGGACTCTCTAGCTGTAAGAAAAACTACAAAAACAATGAACCAGAGTACTATAAACCACGTTAACCACACTTTATCTTCTTCCCTAAATTGGATTTGAATTGGATTTGGATCATGTTTAATCCACGACTGGTTTGTAGAGTCCTTTCAAGAGCGACGAAGAAAACTGAAAACTTTAGGTCCATTCCACGACAGTCTATTGCAAACAATTTCGTTTATGCCACTTCGTTTTGTCTCTTAATGTTAAAAATTGAGTCCAGAAGGCGATATTTTCAGGCTACCAAACATTTTACTGAACGGGAAACCTAATAACAACGCGTAAATTGAACGCCATGTACATTTTTTCTTCTCTGCAAGGGCTGTAAGCAAAATCGTTAGATGCTCGCAAGCGTATTAGCGAAACAGTCAGCGGTAGTCAAGACAGCGCATGAGTAACCCGCATTCTTGTAGAGTTCAGATTTTACAAGCCCTTAACCGCGCTTGAGAGTTTTTGAAATCTAGAATCATTTTAATAATAATAATAATAATAATACTTATATAGCGCCGATATCAATATTGCTATTTTCATCATTTTACAAGAAAACGAGACTGGTGACCCCTCCTTTTCTTGCTTTGATATTGTTTGAGAGTTGCCAAAAGTTGTCGTCAAAAAAAAGGGGCGATTACCAACTTAACTTTCTAGTTTTCAGTACTGGAAGCTGAAAAGTTGGTGTGAATAACCCTTAAGATATGTTGCCATGGTAACCGTTAATAGTGGAATCTGATAATTGGACAATTTAGCCTGAAATCGGATTAGAATAGACTGGATGAATACATTTGAATAGAACCGCCATTATAGAACTCTTTATAGTTGTTAAGAACTCGTTGCGTTTGTTCATTTCGGTGGTTGGTTTCGTTGTTCGCTTGTGATTTCAGACTTTCAATCGATTTCACACATTGCATAATCGAACTCAACGAACTTTTGTGCTGCTATGGGTTTGACTTGCCTTTTTCTTCGATCTGTCCTTTCAAAGTTAAAATCGTCAAAAAAGGAGAAACTTGTACGAGCCACCCTAAAACAAAATTCTACTATTAAGTGAATGATGTTTTGATGAGTAAATCATGGGTAGCAGGATACTTTGTTTTCACTTTATTTCCATTAAAGACTCTTTTGATAACTGGTTCACCGGATCCCTTGTGGAACAGTAAAGCTGACGTTTTGAGAAAACTCCCCAAACAAAGATTCAAGAAGAAAATAACCAAATCCTTATTTCAGATCTTCCTTAAACTGAGGACAGTTATGTTGATATAGATACGTTATTGAATGAAATGAAAATAATTTAAAATATATTTTCTAAGTGCTTGTGACTTCGTAAACCAGTATTCCTACGTTTTTTTTATCCTTCCTCTAGCCTCTTATTTATGATCTATATATTTATAGTAATTATTGTATTTAATCTGTAATGCCATATTTATTATCTTGTGCCTTTCTTTGTATTATATTGTAATTTAAGTGTAAGTGATACGTCTCCATACTACCTGCCTCAATTAGCTTCTCTATTCGCAGGTAGTCTGTACTTGTAATTTGTCGATTTTCGTGCAAAATAAAGTTTTGTGATTGTAAATTTTCCTTAATATCGAATAGTAAGAAACCCAATGATTTTGTACAGTAACCACAACCTCGGGTGGCCCTTAAGGCGCGTAATTTTGAGATCGATTTTATGTCCTGTTTGACCAATTTTTCGTTTTTGTAACCTTGTTCGCACCTGAGTCACGCCAAAGTTTTCGTGTAATCAAAAACGTCAATTAAAGGAACTATAATCGGTCACGTTCGCGAAGTAAGATGACCCGACGAAGGACCAGAGGGACAAAGGGTTTTGTCACCTGAAAAAAAGTGTAGGCCTCCAAATCTTCTCGCGACGGCATCTTTCAAGTTTGGTGACACCTGAGAAACTGTTCACTTGATAGGTGAAAAAGTCGTGGCTTTCCTGTTGACAGATTTTCTTGGAAAACAAACAAAATTTTGCCTAGTGCGAACAGGGCCTAATTTACAACGTTATGTACAAATGCATTTTTATTGCGTATTGTTCTTTGTCAAGTTGGCTTTGTCCTGTCTTGTGATTACTCATCAGTATCCTACTGTACTTTTGGGCGTGCCTACTCTCCGTATCTGTTCAAGACAACAACACATTCTTCGCCGTGTAAGAAAAGTAAAGCTGGGTGGATGTTTTTTTTTAGTGAAAGCACCGTCAAAGCAATTTCACAGACCACCACTTTTCCTAAAAGTTCAAACATAAAAATTTGTTTTCACAGACTGATCATGTTTTCTCTGATTCTTATTTTGTCCATCGGATTCCGATCCCTCAGTTGCAGTTACAGGAAATTCACATAAAGGGATCTGATCTCCCAGGCTACTTCTGATTTCGCTGTGTTTTTGCTTCTCGGCTTCCGATCCCAGATCTTCTTTTGCTGGAAGTCCACTTTGAGAGATTTCGTCTCTCGTGTTCATGCTGATGCCATCGTTATTCGTTTCATCAGTTGCCAATGCCACATTTGTATTTCCATCAGTTAGATTAATCCTGATTATCAAGGGATAAAAAGTAAAAAAGTAAGAAGCAACTTTTTCTTATTAAGTGCCTTAGTCATTCCATAAAGTGTTGTTTTTGGGACTGTAGGTCGATAATATTAACAGTTCTATACTAGTTGAGTGGCGGCCTCGAAAAGTTTAGCAAAAGGTGATGACAGAGAAAAAAAGGAACACAGACGTGAGATACTATAAAGAACGTCAGTGACGAACTTCTTTTTACGTCTGTCTTAGTGACCTTTGTGTTGATACCACATTTTTCGGGACGTCATCTGTGATTTAGGATTAAAATGACCTGCGGCAAAAAAGTTTTTTTTTGTTGCATCATGGTCTACATTTCGAAAAAAAGGTAGAATTGTACAAGGTGGTCATTTGTAATCCACGTTTATAATTTAACCCATTCGCTTTGTCTTTTCGCCTCTTCTTTTACTTCCAGTTAATTCCCCTAATTGTTTTTTCTTTTACTGGGCATTTGTTAGGCTTCATTTTGTTGGAAAAACCATGCTTTGGCGAAAACCCCTAGGATTGTAAGATTGTTTTAAAGGAAGTAAAAGTGAGCAGTGGGACAAGATGTTCATCGGAATTTTCTGGTCAACATTTCTCTGGCATGATGGACTTAATTGTGCTCATTTGGGTATGTTAAAATCTTGTCCGCCATCATAAGGAAGGTGTCAATGACGTCACAAGAAGTACAAGATACGTTTTTCCAGAAAGGCGGCTACGGACGGTTGGGATGTCAATGTGAAAGACACACACGCACCTTATTGCTTGCAGTGCTTGATCCAGTGACGTAACAATCTCGTTGAATGAAGGACGTTGCGAGGGGTCTGCATGCCAACATGACATCATGATCTTAAAGCTGCAAGAAAGAAACAAATCTTTTAAATAGAGACCAATTGCAACACGTTACAAACTGTTTTCTTGGCTAATTTTTGTCTAAGTTGAGGACATTGTGTAAAATAATGCGGCCATTGCTTTTTGTCTTCTCCTCGTCCTTTTCACGGCCTTGATGTCCCTACTTTTCCTCTTCTTTTTCTGCTGTGATGGAATTTTTGCGCCTGTCGGACCCTCAAGTCGCGTTTTAGCCTTATTCTGGTTAAATAGCTGTACTTTTAACAGCTACAATTTCGTAGGTATGAACCTGGCACGGGATCCGGCCCTATCATAATAACCAGGCCTATAGACCTCTCTCATAACGGTGGCCTATTAACATAATTATTCTTTTATATGTAGTAGCCTTTCTGATCTCGTTAGTACGTGAAAAATACAAAAGAATTCTTACTTTTATACGAGGTCAGAAAGGCTAATTATCATACATATAAAAGAATACATCAGTAAGCTGCCATTATGAAAGAGGTCTATGGTAGTTTCGAAATGAGCTGTTATATTTGTGGGTCATACATATTATCAGGGCATCCATCCGGTTGTCTCAATCGCTTTCCCGATCTCAAAAAGTCCACCAACTCCATCCCACCCAGACCTGGATAAGGCATTTCACCTGGAAAACAACGGAAAACACAAATCATGTCAGTATCATTTTGCACACACTCCTCATACTATGGTATGACAATACAGTAAATTGTCGCCTATAAGCGCTGGGCTTATACATCTTCGTTAGGGGCTTAAGGAGAGCGTATAAACGCAGGGCTTATATCCGAGGGGGCTTATAAGGAGACTAGAAAAAACGCTTTGAAACAAGCTTTAGCAGTGCTGATCAAAATACGTTTTATATTTTACTGGTTTTTTATTTATCTTCAATGATAGTCATGATGGCTACAACAGTCCAGTACTGTCGGACACCCAGAACATATTCAGAAGAGTTCAGTGTAGTTGTACCTCCAGATTCGATTTCCCACAATACAACTCCAAATGACCAGCTGAAACGAAAGAAAATATTTTAATCAGTTATTGTTTTTTTTTATTTATTTTCCATTGACTATAGCCTTGTCACAGCTTGTATGGATGACTTGTATTTAAGTCATCATGTTCAAGGGCTTTTTAGCATGAGAATAACACGATTGCGCATAGAAAGCAGGAAGGTTTGTAACAAAACAATGTCATCTTCAGCAACCCTTCTATTCAACAGCCAGGGTACTAAGCACACAACTGTAACGGTCTGTTAGGGGTGACAGATCATTCAGGAGTCATTCTCGTGATACCGTAAAATTCTGAAAATAAAGCCCCTCCAAATATAAGCCCCCCAAAATCATAACGCAAAAAAACCTTCCGTTAAATCGCCCCTCCGAATATAAGCCCCACCGGGGGTGTTGTACTTGAAATTTGCCCTAGAATACAAAGTAAAACAAAGCAAAAATGGTAAATTTTCTTCCCACTACAAGCTAGCCTGATCGATTTTGAAACGTAAATTTCCCTCCGTATATAAGCCCTGCCAAATATAGGCCCCTCCAAAAATAAAACCCTTCAAAAAGGCCTTTGAAAAATATAAGCCCCGGGGCTTATTTTCGGAATTTTACGGTATTTTAACAATTTCTCCCCACTTCTTCTATAAGAAAAGTATGGAACAATATATTTCAAAGGGTTATATACAACTTACACGTCAGTCTTGGTGCTATATGTATAATCCACAAGAGATTCAAGTGCCATCCAACGAACTGGCAACACACCCTGGTGTGAAATTGAAGCAGAAAACGGTGAATTAAGCCTATGCTTACAGTTACAATCCATAATGATAAAACATATAGAATCCTATGTGGAGAACTTGTCAAATTGTAAATTTTTCTTGGCTATTGTTTGTAACTCTTAGTCCTTATTATTTCTATTTTTTTAGTCCCCATTAAAGGCCAGTTTGTGTTGCAATTGCAAACCGAAATATCGGGCGCTATCACTCTTCCTGCCATAAGGGTCAGTTTACTGTTTTTATTTTAAAATTTGTCATTGAAGATTTTACCGATCCAGGTCTGCTTAATTTCCGACTGACCCTCACTTGTAAGTGTAAGGGAAAGCGTATTGCCGCATAGTGAAAGAAACTACCGTGAAGCTTCTTTAATACAAAAAAAATACTACAACTAAGTGACAGGAGAACCCTCAACAAGAAACAAAGTCTCTCACTGAAGGGCTACCTAATGTTCACAACAAATAAAAATTAAACAGGTACTAAAAGCATACATGCATAATCAAGTGGAAAATATATACGATATTAAAGTAGATCATTACTTAAGTATAACCTAAGTTTAAGTAAGAAACAATACATTTCTAATACATAACTTACCCCTGATGTGTTCTCATAAGCGCCGCTTTCGTACACGTCACGTGACAAGCCAAAATCAGAAACCATCGCAACGAAGTTTTCGTCAAGTAGCACATTTCGTGCTGCAAGGTCACGATGAATACACTAAAAAGCAAAAAGAATAAAACACTAGAATTCCCCATTATAAGTTAATTTAACCTCAGGCTCAGGTAATATTGTGCTCGGCAAAAATTTGTTAAATATCATGTCTTCGTCGCCATTTTGGAATCGCAGCAGCTGATCGCATCATTTTGTCGATTGTACCATCATATTAGAACCACTCTATTAACTTGCTGAATTGTGAGGGTCTGTTCATTGTTTTTATTTACTGTCTTATGGAGTAAATCCATCATGAATTAATTGTCCATTTTGAGCATTTTTCAAATGCATCGTACCTTTTTGTTCGAAAGATGTAACATTCCACTGGCAATATCCCGTGCAATTCCTACTCTACCGCTGAATTCAAAGTTGATTTTAGATTTTTCCACGTTGATGTAGGGAGGTTCTCTGCTCTTCCGCAGATAATCTAGAAGACAGCCATTTTGAGCGAGACGTACCACCACCAATACAGGCTCTAAAGACGAATCGCAAATCAATATATGATAAGTTATATGTGTCTGAGACTTCTCTCAATTTTTTTCTAAAAAAAACACGTCCAAACGGATGCAACAACTCCCAACGTCGTTGAGCCAACAATGTTGGGAGTTGTTGCGTCCGTGTTGGCAGTGGTGTGCAAACGGATACAACAACTCCCAACAATGTTGGGACCTGCATCGTGGGAAGGATACAACCCATAAGACTTTGTTAACCTTTTGTAATGGGTGTAAACGGATCCAAGATTGACTCAAAAGTTTGACCGGTTTGAAACTTTGCGCAACAACATGCAACATGTAACATTCAACAATGTTGCGTTAATTTATGAAGCTTTGTAACAAATTTGTAATCAGAATTAGTTAACGCTTCTTACAACTTCACTGACCCAAAAACTGGGCTAGGGTGGTTTATTATGTATAATCTTTATTTAAAAAATATCCAGCACGAAGATATCATCTTGTTATAAGAGATTTTGAATAGGCACGATAAAAGCTAAAATTAAGTGCACCCAGTATAAGTTGCCTCTGCACCAAGAAGAGCCTGATCGTTTTGAAAACCCCGTATGTAATGTAGGTGCAAAGTTAGAAGGGTCATCGGGTATTTTAAACAAGGCAGTCGCTCAATTTTCGGAAGAAGACGTCTCTTGACTATTTCCTAAATTCAGACCGTCGGAAGTCGCTTGGTCATAACGCCTTCCTACATTCACGCTAGAAAATTTCTTTATTGCGAGTTATGTTACCTACCTGTTTCTGTACAAGCTCCTAGAAGACTTACTAAATTGGGGTGTTTACCAGCTGTAGCCATTATCGCGAGTTCATTTTTCAAATCACGTTTTTCGGCCTCTGTAGCGTTCGCTGTAAGAAAATATAAGATTCAAGTATAAAGTTAAATTAACTGTTATGTAGGGAAAATGGAGATTCTGTATTCTATATTTTATCTTCTTTGACAACGCAACATCATCATTTAATAGCCTACGGGACTCAGCAAATCCAGGCTAATTTACCTTTAAGTTTCTTTATCGCACAGATTGTAGATTTCCCGCTGATCCTGACCACGCCCTTGAAAACTTCACCAAATGCCCCTTCACCTAACTTCTCCTTGAACTCGACAGCTGACCTGGGAAGTTCAATCCAATTGCCGCGCTCTCCTATTACCATCTAAGGAAATGGCACTATCAGTATTGCTTATCGCAGCTGCATATGTATTAAAATAATAAATTAAAGTAAATATCCTCCCCATTAGGCCATAGTAAGGACGAAATGAGCCCAAAAATAATGGATTGACTCCTCATTGGAAGCCATATGTTGGATCTTGAGGTCTGTAAGAGCAAGAAACTGCAGAAGATTGCATTAATTTTAACCCATACTGATTTACCTTTTCCTTTATCTGTTGCTCTGACCGTGAACAAGTTGGGCGAAACTTGAGGCAAACAAACGCGACAAAGAAAATAGCTAAGCCCAAAGGCAAGATGATCTTAAGCATCAGCTTCTTGATAAACCAGTCTGTAGAGAAAAAAAGGAATGTGAGGACCAGGAAAAACCCTGAATTTTTTCATGTTTGCCCGGTGTTCTTGACTGTCTGATTCTTCCGTATTTTTTCTTTTTTCTCTTCTCCTTTTTTTTGTCCCCGTATTTTTGTAGTCTTTGGTGTGATTAACATGATGTTAGCGTCCTTCGCCGAAGGTGGCTTATTGGACCAATCCTTATGCTAGCATCTGAATTAAACCTCACATTCAGAGGACGTTTTTGTCCCGTTATAAGGTTATACCGTTGCTATGTTTAATGCCCAAAATTGCTTTAACTTGTTTCATGTAGAGGTAAATGTGGCCTTTTTTAATGTTATTTTCATAGCGTCATCTGATAAAACGTCACATTTGAAATACTGAAAACTGCTGGAAAACTTTGATTACGTTCTCAGAAACCCCCGCTCATATGGTCCCAACTATACTACTTTTCTTCGAATGAATGAAACCATCAGCTGTATTTTCAGGATAGAATCCTTTTCTAATATCTTTGCAGGGAAAATTGAAGTAACGATTTGATTGTATTTATATTCTTTTTTTCCAAATCCCTTACTTATAGGAGCACTTACTAGGTAAGGTGCTTAGCGTTAGCGATGCGCCATCATCAGATCTGCCATATTCGTTGTTGCTTGAAATTCTTATCGTGTACTCTGTGGCTGGTTCTAAATCTTCCATTACCATCCCAGTTTGGGTGTATGGTAATGTTGCCCCAACTGTAAAGCTTTTGACGCGTTCTTTCCTGCGCTCAACTGTATAGTTGTAAATGTGGAAATTACTGCCATATCGTGGCCTTTCCCAGGTTAACACAATGTACTTTGACTGAACATTTTTTGCCTTCAGGCTTATGGGCGGCGGCGGTTTTTCTGTTGATAAAAAGAGAGCCAAAATCTGTTCTTATTCTTCTATTAGTTTATGAAGAGGCGAATACACCTGCAGAAAATGGTGACATGACTTCGCTGAGAAATGATAGTCCATTGCCAGTAAGAGTATCATCAACTCAGGTAAAGTATTTTAAGTTTTATTTTGAAGTGGCTTTTACTTCGGCGATATAAAAGTCGCTCAATGTGGCATGCTTATCAACAAGCCTTAACAGGCTTATGCATTGCCCCATATAAGGGAATCCGAGATCCGGGAAATTTTTGCTTCGGGACTCTGGAGTCCAAAACAGAGACTTTTTACCAATTCGGCGGCCGTATTGAATTAATTGGATTTAAGGAGTATTATGGGATGCCCAGGGGGCATGAGCACGATCCGATATACTCGCATCAGTATTTACGCGCGCTTTACTGGCCAATTTTTTTTAAGTTTTCCTGCTTATGGAGTCCGGAATCCTGAATACAGCTCAAGGAATCAAGAATCCCATCAACAATTAGGTTCCACTGACAAAGAATATGGAATCCACGGTGTGGAATCCAGAATCCAAGTCTCTCTTGGATTCCCTTACATATAATTAACAATTATTCCTCGAGCCCGAATGGGATATTGACTCAGAGGCCATGAGGGCGAGAGGAATAATTGTTAATTATATGTAAGGGAATCCAAGTCTCTCTTGGATTCCTTTACATATAATTAACAATTATTCCTCGAGCCCGAATGGGATATTGATTCAGAGGCCATGAGGGCGAGAGGAATAATTGTTTTAGTAAAATCCAACTAGTTGGTCAAAAATATCGAGACAAAACAACTTTAGCTAGCAAAACGCGATTCAGCTGCCATTAGGGACTTTAAGATCCAACGACGCGGACGGCGACGAGAACGTCCGAAAAACAATAGGTTTTATAAGCAAAACAACAGCTTTGCACGTGCATCACACTTTTTTTGTACATTTCTTTCCCGTTTTTGCACGACTACGACGTGAAAATGCCTAATTTCGTGTTTTATGGAGGACGTAAACAAGCAACGACGAAATTAAATTTCTCTTTCTGAGCTTGGATATGGTCCCTTGAAATTCAGCTTCAGGAGGGTTCGCCTACATTTGACAAAGTATTTAGGTACGAATAATCCTTATAAAGACCAAAAGAACGCAAATACACTTTTTTAAGCGACGTTCTCGTGGCGGTCGCGTTGTTGGATCTTAAAGTCCCTATTGGTTTTCAAAGCCGGCACTTTTCGCTACTAGTGGGCTATAACATATAGCCTAGTAGTAGCTCAACCAATCAGAATGCAACATTGATAATAGACCACCAGTTGGATTTTTAAATGAACATAAAATTATTATCCGTTGTTGACCACTTACCATTAACAATAACAGCAGAAATACCGAGTCTCTTTTTGAATGCAGTGTCGAATCCATCCATCAAACGAGTTGTAACCTCGGCTTTCGAAGTGTGCTCCTCAACTTTGGTTAAAACCAAAATGTCGGCCTTAACACTTCCACCACTGATGATTACATGTAAGATAAGAATCAAAAATAAGTTAGGCACAGTAAATAAGTAAGCATCTCACTCATTAGCATGCATGAACCTTGCTTCCTCCTTCCCTAAGATGAGATTTTCATCTTTTATAGCGCATTCCAAGGAGGGAACGGTGGTCAACGTGGAGGAGACATATTGAGAATCCAGTTGATAAAGTTAAAAGGTTTTGGAGGATTGGTAAGTAAGATGTGGATATTTTCAATTGGTAGATTTAGCAAAGACGACGGAACGGCAAATGACGACGGCGCGCGTAGATCTAAAACAAAGCATTTACCAACGGGCATCGGAAGTCGGGGGTTCTATCCTTCCCGCGCCCATTCCCGACGCCAGTTGACGTTCCTGTTCTTTCGCTAAATCACTCTTAATTTAAGACACCATGGTGTCTCCTTCAGGCATTCGTTTGTGGGAGTATCCTAATCCAAAAACTATCAACATCGAGCAATGGGTCCCGATCGCGACATAAGCATCGAAAGAGCATTTGCCAGCAACAGTTATGTATTAATCTTCAGAGTACAGGAAAGCTCTCTAATATAATGCAGTAAATTGTTTGAGAAATAGTCTCAAATGCTTGATGAGTACAGACACCAAAGAGGGATTTAATGACTTTCTGATACAAACTACCTGAACCGTAATACGCTGATATCGTATATCTTGAGTAGGGACGAGTCATTGAATTGGAGTTTTACCTGCAATGTTAAACGTTTCAGTCAACCAAGATGTCTATACGTTAAGTATCGGTTAACAAACTTAACCACCTCGCAATCGTTTACAAGTGAACGGAAACCGTTAAACGTTGTAGCTGAAGTATGTACGTGTAAGAAAACGTACAGACCGGTATGAACTAGGCAAGCAAAATGATGAATTCACAAACCGGCTTTCGGTGTCTGAAGCCCGTAAGAGTCCCATAACCTGGAGAGAACAACTCCCATAGTCGGGCCTATGTCACAGCGTTTTCACCGACCAGTCTTCTTTTTAATCATCTTTTTCCAACGAATATCCAAAGAATGAATTATACGAGAAGAATGAGACATCCTGGCTTAAACTCACTACCTCTGGAACTAAGAGGATATCAGCACATTGATCGAGGGTTGAGACAAAGGTGTTATCTTACCGCAGCTGGAGTCAAAAGATCGTGTAGTACGAGATGTTAGTCGATAGGGGATAGCGAAAAACACCAACGCAGAACCGGCTTTGTACTATTTTAGTAAATGACTTCAAAAAAGCTTGTACTCACTGAAACTCGTATTTTATCTTCCATCGTTCTAAATGCGTTGCTACTGCTATTTAATAGCTCATTCTGAAATTTCGTATTGAATATAAACGTGAAGTTTACATCACTGAGAATCTCTCCTGAAAATGAAACAAAATCTTTTATAAATTCTTATCAAGTAAAAGTTAAATCATTTCTCCAAATATCTTGGGCACGAAAGTCCATACCGACCTAAATCTTTGCAAAATTGCTTTCCTATTTTTCTTCTCGTATCCCTTAGATTCTTGACTTAATTTATAGAATGGTGCCCATTTTTACTTTTTATAGCGTAGTGACTGTGTAAACCAGCAATACATAAACACTTGTCTACCAAGACAAAGGTTGGAGTAGTCGGTAGAATTGTACTACCTTCTTGCAAGGTTTTGACCACAAGGATGTTCCCGGGCTGTCCATGACCATTCTCGTTAAATCCGTCGACTTTAACCTCATACGAAGTTTGAAAATCAAGTCTGCTAATAACAGTCTCTGTGAAGTTGCTGGTAACATTCAGATCACTGTACAACTGTGACCCTAGGCGTCTGTACTGTATTCGGTAACCAAGCAGTTGTTCTTTGTGTAAAGATGGAGGAATGCTTTTCCAGGATATGTAAATTGTAGTCGCATTGAAGGGGTAGCCTTCCAAAAACCCTGGCTTTTCAGGAACTGCAGGTTTAAAGATACTGTTTCAGTTACAAATTATCAAAAGCTTAAGGTTAAATAACCGTGCAAGAATCCGCTTCGTTGTTGTTTCCAAAAGAGTATGGTGGTTACCATATTTTAACTTGCAATTGCTCATAAGGTCATTCTTACTATTAATTTGTTGTTACAATCAGTGTTTCATCAGTGTTCCTATTGACCTTTGGACTTTTTTCGTTCAGTAGAGTAAAAACTATAGATAGCTCTCGACCAACCAGCGCGCGAGAAATCGCTCAGTTATTGTTTTCAACAAAAACCATGCCGAGGTCCACCCAAGCTCTCTCAAGCGGTGAATGCCACGGTTTTCTTTTTGCTAATCCAAATTGAATGAGAAACAAGAAAATACTTTACATAAAGACCTCTCGGAGGACATCGGGATATGTTGCAATATTCCCATCGAACGTTAGGGTCAGCAGTATAGCACCAAGGTCCATCCGGGGCACTAGCATCCGGGTTACGACACATGTTGGAGTCATTCTGACCATCGACAACATCTTCAGGAAATCGCCAATGACGATGAGGACATTGAGAGGCCCAAGGCTGACACGGACGGCCCGAACGGGTGATATTCACATTGCCACGATATCCAACGCCGATGCCGTAGTAACAATCTATAAATAATTAGTAGTCAAATAGATTATACTTATGAGGATTGGGGAAAAGGAAAGGTATGGGTCGTCCCGTGTCATGTAATCCGGATATTCTGGAATCTGTGAAATATTTGTTTGTGAAATTCAGAATCCCTATTCTTGGGAATCCAGAATCCCGCTAAAGTTTGGAATCTGGAATCCAAGTTCCATCGACATGGAATCCAGAATCCACAGTTCTACCGACAAGGTATCTGAAATCAACTTCCTGGAATCCAGAATCCACTGTGACACAGTCACTGTCGTGAATCCCTTACATGGGGCGATATGGGCTAAAGACATGGGGGTCAAAATTACTTGACGGTCCTCTTGATTATTAAATGTTCCAGAAAAAGTGGTTTCTAATTAGGAGAGAAAACTTTTTAACTTGAAATAACTGACTGATTTTCCAGTTTTTGACTGACAAAAGAACGAGCGTAGTATAGTTTCAGTTCATGTACAAGGCGGGGATTTCTTAACAACATTAAATTACAGTTATCTTCGACTATTGTTGCTACATCTTTCTGAAATTACACCCTTAATAGCAGGTAGTGGGAAATATGAATTACCTGTTCGTGACAATGAAATTAAAGATACAGAACCAATCTAGTGATATAGAAAAACATTTCTATTACAAACCTGTACTCTTAGTTTCATCCCCTGTCAGAAATTGATAAGAAATAACAACGTTCAGTCTTCTGTTTTTAGTTGAGACGTATGCACAGATATAAGATATACACCTTTATGTTTGACTGAATGTGTAAGCTTGTAACAGCGCACTTAACCAGGCATATCTCATCAATGATCAATGACATCAGTGAGTAATCGATGGATAATCAATGAGTAATCAGCTGATTAGTCATTAATAATTGCCGATGATCAATGAATAATCGATGACTAACCGAAAACAAAATATTTTATGGCCTATTGATTACTCATCGATGTCCCTGATTAGTCATCGATGTCATTGATTACTCATTGATTACCTATTGATTACTTATCTATTACGAATTTCCCGCCAGTTTCTGCTATTAATATGAAGAAATATCCCTTTTTTTATTGAGAAATGATGTTTACCTGTAAATGAAGTTATAACGCAGGCGAGACTGATTCATAAGCTATCTCCTCTTACTATATAGACATGCAATCAAAGCGGTGATCTCAACGAATACTTTCATTTTTGATTGTACGTTTTCATTAATTTCGTAATGATAACAAAACAGCTTAGCGATAACAACATTGCGACAAAGATGTTGACTCTTACGCGTATCAAAAAGCTAAATGGCGTCATATTTCCTGAGGTAGCTGTTTATTTACAAAAAAAACTGCTTGAACGTTGGAATACTGCCGTCGTAAGCAGCTGCAGTACATGGCAGCGTTGCAACTGGCACTCTCACTTTCAAGCAGCTAGGTCTACCAGAGGTACGGTGAGCGGCATTCAAAAATTCGACAAGTTCCGATTTTTTGGCATTTGAACTGAAGGCAATTCCTTTATCTTTCAATAGTTCCTTCAAAACGAGGGGTTGGGAGAATTCTCGACAGTTATGCAAACCCTCGACTTCGTCTCGGGTTTGCATAACTGTCTCGAATTCTCCCAACCCCTCTCGTGTTTATATCAGGCTATGCAGACATGGAAAACGTTTTCTAGTGCTTAAGTAATCAATGCAATCAATGACTAATCAATTCAATCGAAGAGTAATCAATGACTGTAAAGTTTGTGGCCTATCGATTACTCATCAATTACCTATTGATCATTGGCAATAATCAATGACTAGCTAATGACTAATCAACTGATTACCCATTGACTACTCATCGATTACACATTGATGTCATTGATTTCATTGATGAGATATGCCTGGACTTAACTCCTAGCAATATAACAGGCAGTCACGCCTCTTATTGTTATCATACTGTGCCGCGGGTTGTACTATGAGTGTATAAAAACACTGTTGTCAAGTGGGTCAGGCATGTACTTGTTGCAAAAGCCTGGTCAAGAATAGGTTGATCTGAATATGAAAGTTAGAATAAACCGTGTTTTTGGCTATGAAATAGCTTTATGTAGAGGTTTAAAAAGCGTGCCAAACACACGTTAAAGACTTACCTGGCAATGAGTGATACTGGTAACATTCCGGCGCTTCTCCTGCAGTATCCAATGGATACGTGGAACAGTTAATCATGTTTGGGTCTAAACCAGAATCTTTTTCCGCTATCTCTCTGAATTGAGCTAATTCTCTTTTGCACGTGACGTGAAGGGCAAACACGCACGAAGTGCGACAAATTAGGCGAGGGTAAGGCTTGCTCAAGGAAGTATCGCAGAGTGGAAGGAGATAACGGCAATATAAATCTGAGAGAACTGATTTACATCCATCAGAAATTTTATACAGAGATATGTAATTTTCAAAGTTTCCCGTTAATATCTTGCTTAGTCTCAGATCATCTCCATGTACGTCAAAAACATATTGATTACCGACAATGTTTTCACAACTTTGTCCTGTTTTTGGGTAAAAAACACACGATGCTGTCTTTTGAGAAAGGCTGACTTCGGACTCTGCTTGGACACAGCTGGAATAAAATAAATAATAACATCTTCACAAATATGGATGAGATACTAGGCTGAAAGAAAACATATAACGTAAACGGGGATATTCAACGTTGTTGTCAAGCATAATATTAGAACTATGAACGTAGGTTTTTTGGGGGGGGAGGGGGACTCGTGGAGGAGGAGTTCAGGGAGGACAGGTTTGTAATTCAGTGTACAAATTGGACTGTTAGGTCATTTTACTACAACTACCACAATCATTCAGTGTGACGTTTTCTTTTGCAAATTGCCGCTATGTTCAAACCTTAGTTGAATTCAAATGAATTCTGGTAGAAGTTGCTGTAAAATCCCTGAACGCTTCGTGACCTATTAAATAGACGTATTGCAATGTATAATGAAACGTTGCTGGAGAGTTCTGATCGCCTTCCATGCTCCAGTTCACAACAGGGGAACCCAACGAGAATATAGTTCAAAACCACTTAAACATAGCATTGTGATATAGGCATATTTTTATCCCCTAAAAATTTTTCATCTGTTCGGATTTCCTAGCTGAAAGTCTAGTGATCCGAAAATTATAGGAATCAAAACTTATCTTTGCGAAAATTTCAGCCAGAAAAAAGGCTATCGAAAATTCTAGGTGACCTTTTTAGGGTAAAAATCCGTTAAAAATGGGCTATTATACAATTTTTCAGAGGTTCGAAAATCCTAGGAGAGCCGGGCAAGAAAAACATTTTACAACAAATGTTCCGAAAATTCTAGATGTCAAATCGTCTTCCGAACAGATCTTTTCCAAAACTTGACGTTGGGTGCCCCTGTTCACAATTTGTTGTAGATGAGCCCTGAAGGGGGGGGGGGGGGGTACTTTAGTTCCGCTGGGACCCTGGAACCCTTAACCTACACCAGAGCTAGTTCAGCTGAATTTTGCTACCCTATACTAGAGTAAACTCCCCAAATCCCCCCTATCCTAGAGTAGCTGTTTCCCTAGTCTACATAAAATCTTCAACCAACTGATCAGTCTCCTGAAAAATGATACCCTATTGTAGACCCAAACGCTCTGATTTATATACCCTATCCTAGAGTAAACTGCTTGAAAACCATGCCCTTCACAGCGGCACATACCTATATAGCCCATATATGGCAGTATTCGCACCCCCCCCCCCCCCCGCCCCCCACGGGTAGATCAGTAGATATTTCAAATTGTAGCATAGCGTTGAAGGCAGAAGGAACTCACCTTGAATTTTTCGAATTGAAAAATGTATCTTGTGACACTAATTAAGAGAAAGAACAGCACATAAAGTCAAGGAGATCTTATCGACTGTTATATTTACAAATAAATTACTTTTTTTCTTACCATTTTTATGTTCACTTTTTTATACTTGATGACCATTACCTGTTTCAAGCTGCAACTTAGTGAAAGCAATTTTGTTGGACTTAAAATCTCCAGAATCAAAAGGTTCTGTGAAAAATGATCAGTGCGTTGCATAATCACACCGTGCACGCCACGTTTTGACAAAAAGAAAGCGAGTCGCTACGTATAATCATATAATCAGATGATAACATATTCACCATAAATTTCACATATATTTCTTACTTACTACAAACAAATGCGTTTATAACTAAAACACACAAGATCGTGAAGATACGAAATTCTTCGACGGCTTTCATCAGGGCTACATCAAATCACAAATCTTTCAAACTAGAAAAAAAACGATGAACCAAAATTTAAAGCACTTCCCTGCTAGCAGAGGTCCTTCAAGACGATTCATTACAGTTTTGCCTCGTCGTGAGAGACCTCTGCTAGCAGGGAAATAAAGCACTTATGTTTGTTCTAAATGGGAGACTTTATATAGAAAAAAAGGGAGCCCCGTTGGTGGACAGAGCCTTCAAAATTCACAACGGGTTGGGTTTCAAAAGGACATTATTAATCTTTCCACAACTTTGGGTAGCAGTTTGGTCCTCTCATATGTACTTTAAAAGTAAAATATATCTTAAGAATCTCCACATCCTCCCAGGATACCATTCACAATAACTAAATAGTTTATATTTCAAATTACAGTATATCGGCCCCTTTTCAAGTATGACGCAGACTTTAAGTAACACTTGTGGTTATACGTGAGCCGTTTCAGTGTTCTTAAAATATTTGTGAGATTTCGAGTATTTTTGTTGCCAGAGGGTTTTGCTAAATATGGGCCATAGTTCAATTTATTTGCATCCAAATTATAACGATACTAATGCTGCCAATTTTAACCATGGACTTGACAAAATTGCCATTTTCATCTCGGAATTAGATTTGGAACTCTCTATCAACCTAATGGCTTAATTAGATTCCGCTCTAACAGAAAATGAAAACAAATCTTTGGCCAGATGATTTGTAATGACCAGCAAGACGTCGATTCTTACCCATTAAATTTACCCTATTGTTGAAAAAGAAAATTGTGACTGGCATCATAGTCAATTAGTCACGACAGCATGACATACACGGTCCGTTACGACAGTGAACAGGGAATGATGTGAGCCACAAATTCAGAAATATGTCGGTTAAACCAGTTTGGGCTGGTGAAATTTGTTTGCACAAATTGCCTAACATGTGATGTTATAAATCTTGGGAGACAAAGGCAGTCACCGTGACGTTTGTTTTAATATTGAATCCAAATTGGAATGAACCTTTACATTGAATTTCTTTGAAAACTGTTGGTCATTTGAGAAGCTACTTCAAGCACTCTATAATCAGTGTTTCATGTAGTCTCCAGATACCTGGAAGATGGTTTAAAACGGTCAGCTGCGCCTCGATTTTTCAGTCCACTTCCTGGTGTCTAGATTAATTTCAGATAAAAACCTTCTCCTCTTCAGTAGTAAAGTTAACTGTTGTCCCCATATTTTTGAAATGAATTCGGCAAGGGAAGGTTCGATTGTAGCAGACCAGAATGTTTGTAATGGAGAAGTGGATGACAAACCTACCTTTTTAGGTGGCTTTTGTTGCAATAGGCATCTTTATCTTCCGGCAACTTAGCATCAAACAATTTTCTAAGTTATTAATGAAGGTCGGGGCACCTTAACTCTGTCCGGATCACCTCATTTACATTTACAAATAATAGTACGCGCGCTCTGATTGACCGAGAGGCATGTTTGCATGAGAGTATGCAAACATGGTTGTGACGTCAAGATGTTTTGCTTTTCGTGCGCTAATCACGCAAGCACGAATTTGAAAAAGTTTTATTCCTTCGTCGGCTGAAACTTGGAAAATCTTTACGAACATGCTGTGTCAATTTTTTTTCGCCTAAGCTGACATTTTAAGCAAGAAAAATCCGTATTTTGGAAAGCATCTTTTTTGCAAAACAAGAACCGATTACGCGAGTAAGCCGTTCGGGTACACAACCTCGCGACTGGTAACAATTTCTCTTTTAATCAGTGCCATAACAAACAGTTTTGCGTTTTTCCTCGGTAAAGTTAATTTATTAAAGCAAAAGAAAACTTTTTTCCTGTATTTGCATAGCAGGCTATGCAAACACGCAGAACGTTTCCTATTGCTTAGATCGAGAATAGATATGTAAATACCTTTAGACCTGCTGGATCACAAACACAGGATGTTTTCAAATGTCTCAAAGCCACAAAAAGGTTGAGTCATTCATCTTAAGGGCGTGTGATCACTGACGTTAAATATCGCACAAAACATCATCTTGAAACTTCCACTATAACGTTTAAATATCTTCTTGTTAAAACTTTAAAAATCGCGAAATTTCTTTCTAAATGTGCCGAATTTTGTCTTGACATCCTTTCATCTTTTCTTATTTTCATACAAAGGGAACAGACGCTTCAGTTGTGTGTGTTTTTAGCTTCTGGATATTTCTTAGTCTGATTCGTATATTAGCCCTGTACGGCTTCTAAGCTGTGTGATTATTAGCTTTACGCTAAACAAAGCTTTAAAGAAAGCTACCCGTTTGTTTCATATTAGCCATTTTCCATATTTAACTAAGAAAGCTACCAATTTGTTTCATGTCAGCCATTTTCCATATAACTGAAATAATCAAATTTGCCAAAATCGGCACGAAACAGGTCTGTACAGTGAAAATGAAGAAATACCATGGTCTATGTCAAAGTTGCTGATTTATTATTGAACAGGAGACTGGTTGTGAAAGCCACCAAAAAGTAATGACATTAATGACCGTTTTCACACTAGAGAAGTATTATCTGTTTCAGACTAATGCATCAGTCAATTCGACCTGCGCCCAGCCCCCCCCCCCCCCCGGGCAACCGCGGGGCATTTGCCAGCCTTGTCAGTCCCGGGGGAGGGGCTTTAGCTAATTTAGCGCGACCCGGGGGCCGGGCATTGGCCAACCCCGGGGGCACCCCCGGGCTTTTGACACGCACGTTGTTAACTTTAAAACGTGGTCAACATGGAGAATTTCCGAGATAAAGATCAGCAGTTTGTGGCGGATTGGCTTGTCCAGCAAGGGCTAGAAAAACTTGTCGACGTTTTTAAAGATATGTTTTTTTTAATTTCAATATGTACTGTAATCTAAAAAGCCATAATTTCAAAGCAAATAGCAAGAGCGTGAATGAATTGTCGCGTTTTTCGCAACAGGCCGCATTTGATTCATTCTATATGGTAATTAATAAAATTCCGGCTTTTGGAAATATTAAAAGCTTGCAAATTTGAAATCAAGGACTACAATATGTATAATTAAAAACGTCTGTGTTAGAAAATATTTACGCCTTTCACATCAGGCCACAATTTTAGCGGTGTTTTTGTGCCTGAATGGTTTTTCATCATCGATTTGCACCTGCTGCCAACTCATTCAACTCATTTTGCGACCTTCGAACTCCAGAAAACGTGAATTGGGCCTCAAAACACGCTTCATTTCTTTGCTAGAACAACTTTGCGATCTATTGCAGCGTACGAAAATGAAAACTGGGATTAAAACGATCCCGGGGGCGGGGCATTCGCCCTCTACTTTCGTCCCCACCGCCGGGCATTTGACAGCTTAAGTGCTCCAGCCCCCGGGAATTTGCCATCCATGAGAAAAAAAAGGCCAATTCCCGGGGGTTAGCCCGGGGGGGGGCTGGGCGCAGGTGGAATTGACTGATGCATAACTTGCGTAGCTGGCGGTTTTGTTTGCCGGGGTGATTACGAGTGGCGAGGCCGCAAGGCAGAAGGAAGCTTAAGGTAAAGAGGCTCTCAAACAAAACCGCCAGTCACGTAAGCTATGTTAATGGATTCTCCGTGTTTAAAATCCGTCTAAAAAGAGTGTTAAACAGACGGGTAAAAGCAGACGGATTGTGTATTAGTCTAAAATGAACTTTGTCTGTGAAGGATAATACATTTCTGGTGTGAACACGATCAGTGTTTACCTCGCGAGCAGAGTTTTCTCTCTTGCATGGCTCTTAGAGTTTACGAAGTCATTCGCGTGGCTTGTCTGTCGCGAAGTTGGTTTGCATGTTTACGCCCCGTTATGACTTTGCAAATGCTAAAAGCTATGCAAGAGAGGAGCCTCTGCTCGCATGATACAGTGTTTGGTTGAGAGCTGCACAAAGTCCTTTCCTTTTTCGTTTACACATATTGCATTGTATCTGACGAGATTTGTCTAATTGATAAGGAGGATGAATGTTTTTATTGGTTCGCTTCACCAACAGGGTTGCAATGCTATTGTGAGTTGTGCATAGTCAACTCCAATTAAAAATGCTCTAACAAAGACATATAAAACAGCAATCTTCCTCGTTCATATCAATTGCACTGTAATACTAGATCCAAGCAGCAGAGGTCTATGAACAGATCTCAATAACTAATTTACTATCCTATGAAATTACGTTTTAGTTTGAAACGGATCCGAAAAATGCCGGTTATATCGGTTGATTCGGCTCACTGTTGTTTCAAACGCTGGATAATCAACGGTTGATATCAAATCCGCTCGGCGAGCAGCAAAAAATGCATTTTCTTTTTTCTTCTCGGCACCTCGTCCCTCTTTTGAAAAGTTTGATTTTCGAGGGCGACAACTAATCGATAAGATATCGGCTACAAGTTAACAAACTGCTGGCTTAAGATGATACGACATTTATTAACTGACTCACGATAATCCCCACTGCACATGTGGGCGTGCCTACTCTTTCTATCTATACACGTTCAGGGGATATTTGCTGTTTGAGGCAAATAGCTAGTGGAATGTATTTAAGTCAAAGAGGCATCAAAGCTAGTTGACGGACCTGCGTATTACTGTTTTGCACGTGACGTCACGGAGGCCATGTTGGTGGAAAACGACAAGCATTTCTCTACCGTAGGAACTAAACTCCATTTTTTGTTAATTCATCGAAAACGTTTTTAGTGTAATATGTCCACCAACATGGACGGCTTGTCAGGCGGTTGCATACAAAGAATAAGCTCACAGGGATTTGAACTTAGAACCTGGTTCTATTTTTATGGTCTGTAATTTTGTCAAACGTCGTCTGATCTGTCAGTTTTATTTTCTTTGCGATTTTCTTCCTTGGCTTCTAGTTCCGATCCCATATCTGTGTTTACTGGTGGTCGGTATTGGGTGATTCCATCTCTCAGGTTGATACTGATGTTATCGTTATTCAGGTCATCAGCTCCCGATGCCAGATTTGTGTTTCCTTGAAATTCACTCCCAGTTGTCCCATCAGCTAGATTAACCCTGATGGTAAAAGAACAATAAGCATTTTGTTAAAGGTAAAATAGCTACAGGCAACTTTTGCAAAATGCACGGGTCATCATGTAACGTGTAGTTTTTAGGAATGTGGAGTGAAGGCCTTGAAAATGTTTACGCTTAACAACGGCTGATGACAAAGAAAAATGAGAGAACAAAGACGTCTTAATAACAGAACACCAGTGTGGGACTCCTTTCTTGGTCAGTGTTGCCAGGGTTCTATCTAGGGTATTTGAGGGGTAGAGGCGTCCCCCCCTCCCCCCCCCCCCCCAAAATGCCCAGCTTCCCCCAAAAACTACTGTTATCATTTCAGTATATAAGTAGCTATATCAGAAAAATTATCCAGACGCGACCAAGTCGGTGCACACACTGTAACATTTCTCAAAATTGTGTCTCAAAATGCACCAGACTGTATCTCAGCGCATATTCATTTCAAAAAATTTTACACCCTCGCACCCCGCTAGGAAGTTCGTGCCTTCGCCCGCTGGAGAATTCTCCCCCAAACGACAAATCATAGTTAGAACTCTGGTTCGCTATGTTCAGACCACATCTATGGACGTCATTTGTAAAAAAGACGTTCAGCAAAATGGAATGTTTGCTAAAAAAGCTATATAATAGTCTTTGCATCCCCCCTACCCCACCCCATACCTTTTGGTAGCATCTAGAACTTCGTTAGGCGTTCCTCTGTTTCACCAAACTAAAATTTTGAGGTTTCACGATTCAATTAAACATATATTTGGAGCACCTTGCAAAAAAAGGACCAAAAGGTCGCTACAAAGCTCTTTAAGAAAAACAAAACATAACTAAACTATAAGCGTATGGCATATTCACCGAATTACTTGAAGTGCTTGATCCAGCGAGGCGACAATCTCGCTGAAGGAGGGGCGTTGTGAGGGATCTGGATGCCAACATGCCATCATCATCTCAAAACTACATGAGTGAGACAAAGTACCAAGTTTCAACTTGTGGTCAAAAACGTAGTTGTTAAAAGGTGTAAGCTTCCATCCAAGAACTAACTTATATTATATCCAACTGTTCTTGCGGTCAGAGTTCACGACAAAAACTCTTAGAAATAATAACTGTAAAATACTGAATTTTCGGCAGCCTTTCTGCTGCATTGGCCAGAGTAAGGCCTGGTTCAGACGCCGTACTTTTCATGTGCCGAACCTAATTGAATAAGTTCGACTTTGGAGCGGCACTGGCGCGACATCTGATTCAGATGGTGCACCGTGTGTCGAGCCTAGCTAAGTTAAGTTCGACAAAAGTTCGACAGACTCTGTCGAACTTAACGGTTTTGCCGCACCAAACTAAAACTGCCGTACCAAATTGATTCAGACGCCGCTCTTTTGCCGTACTTAATTATGTTCCATAATGTTGACAGGCCATACACGACTCCCTTTGGCCAGGTTGTTGTATATCTTTGACCTTAAAGCTTAATAGTTTGAGTTGTTCATAATGTTGACAGGCTGTTCACGTCCATCTTTGGCTCAGCTGCTGTTGCTTTGATCTTACCTTCATAGTTTAGCTCTTACGAGTATATCTTGTAGTGACTTTCCTCTTTTGTAAGATATTATGGGAGGGTCTTTAAAGATTTCTCTTAGCAACGGTTGGTTTTCTATAAGATACCATTTGTGCATGATGTTTTTTTTTAGATTCGGTACTGAGGGGCGATATTCTGTCACGAATGGTAGTATTTTCTTGTGCGTTTTTGTTTTGTTTTGCAAAGCCGACATTCTTTCGTGATGCTTGACTTCTGATAGGTGTTTATCTATCACTTTATCTCTGTAACCCCTCATACGGAGTCTTCGCTTCAGGTTCGGCACATGAGTGGAGCGGCGTCTGAAACCGGGCCTAAAATGGTCAACGTTCATGATTTATCAAAAGGATCTTAAGGTTGATGATGTGTCGTACATATTATTCGGGCAGCTATCCGGTGGTTTTAATCGTCGTCCTGATTTTAGAAAGTCCACTAACTCCATACCAGCCAGACCTGGATAAGGCTTCTCACCTGAATTTAAAATGACATCATTAAAGAAAGTTAATAATGGCAACGTTACTGTAGAAATACGCGTCCTGCAAAACCTCGTGGACCTCGGTGTGAATAGCGCCGCCAGAAACACCATCAAAACAAATTATAGAATTTTTTTCTTGGCATTTTAGATCTTATTCTAAAATGACAAAATAACCGGAGGCAGGAAGGTTTCGAAAAGCGGAATTTTTCACTCTCAAGTTATTTTTCGTATGAGAGAACTAATGAATCCGGCAGTCTTGCGTTACCAGTTTACTCTGTCAGTAACTTCCACCTGTTCTTATACCTATCAGTTGCTGTCACACACACACAGACGACACATGTAGTTAGTTAATAAGTACCTCCAGATTCAATTTCCCACAATGTTATACCGAATGACCAGCTGCAAAGAAAAAAAAGCACTTTAAACTGTGTTTTCTGTTTAAATTAATGCGTAAAATACAGCCTTGTTCAAATCACGAAGGCAGCTTTGAATTCGTAGGGGAGATGTTGCTCCTTATCGTTGTCCCAAAGTACAAACCTATTCCTTTTCTTGATGACTATTAGTTGCACGTTCTTCTTCTGTTCACGAAGTCTAACTAAGTATACAATCCGATAAGGCACGTGCTTTCTAAGATATAATAAATTTATTCCATTCAGTCACAGAGTGCATTTCTGTGAAGTTTAAGTAAAAATTAAAAAAAATGAAAAGAAATGGAAAGGCCCTTATGGTGAAAACAGTAGAGTTCTAACAAGAAAGCAAAATGTAAATTAACAAATTTCTTTGTCTTTTAATTTCAGTGTCGAACAAAACTTGCTTACACGTCAGTCTTGGTGCTGTAGGTATAATCCACAAGGGATTCAAGTGCCATCCAACGAACTGGTAGCATACCCTGGTTAAAAGTGAAAGCAGAAAAAAGGTATTAGATTCGTATTTGAAAATTAATGCGTAAAGAAACAGACGTGTTCTCTTTCTTAAAAAAAAAACTCGAATGGGATTAACTTCCACTCAAGAGTCTCGCCCCCTTGGGAATTGGCGTCATATCTCGTATCCATAACAACCGACTGTCACCACACATTGCCAAATTAATTAATGTCGAGAGAAGATGCTCTGATCTGGAGGGATGGTAGAGGCATCTAGCTTACCTCCCATCTTGTTATTCCTGGCGTTTTCTTGGCCTTAGCTTATTGAAATCTGCACAGAAAATTAAAACATACCCCAGTTGTGTTCTCATAAGCGCCGCTTTCGTACACGTCACGTGACAAGCCGAAATCAGAAACCATAGCAACGAATTTGTCGTCAAGTAGCACGTTTCGCGCTGCAAGGTCACGATGAATGCACTGCAAAACAACCACATATTTAGATTGTCCTTTTTAGTTAATCTCCATTAATTTGTAATTAAAAGTGAAGAAATAAGGAAATTTCATTTCGAAGTATAGTCGAATTTTAAGTGTCTAAGTTAACAATAGTGGCTTAACCCACCGGGTAATAATAATGATGATGATGATGGTAACGATCATAATCATGATCATGATTAAAATTATTTTATTTACCTTTTTGTTTGAAAGATGCAACATTCCATTGGCAATATCACGTGCGATCCGCACTCTCTCGTTGACGTCAAAATTTATTTCACGGACAGGGTTTTCGACGTTGATATAGAGATGTTCTCTGCTTTTCTGTAGATGATTTAACAGGCAGCCGTTCTGAGCTAGGCTTACGACAACCACCACTGGTTCTGAATGTGAGGAAAATTTTAAACATAAAGTTAAAACCGTCACTCCCAATACTTTAATGCCAAACCCCAAATTCAAAATAGAATCCTAAATCTGATTTTGCAAAATACACTATTTTCTAGAATAAAAAAAGGGCGGGGCTATTTTTCAACGGAAAGTGGGCTTGAACTATTTTGGCACATAATGCATAATAGTATGAAAAAAGCTCTGCGAGTATGGAAAAAGAGATAGCTACGAACTGACTTGAAGAAGTCGAAACTGTTCTCTGATATTGATGCCGATTGAGGTAGCTAAAAGGGGTGATGCATGTGTAGAGTTTTTCATTAAACCTATAGACCTCTTTCATGATAGCGGCTAGTTAATATATCCTATTTTAGTAAAATCCAACTAGTGGTCTATTATCAATGCTGCTTTCTTATTGGTTGAGCTACTACTAGGCTATACGTTATAGCCCACTAGTAGCGAAAAGCGCGGGCTTTTGGCGGCAAAAGAGGATTAAAGACAAGCTTTAACTAGCTAAACTTGTTTTATTCTCGATATTTTTGACCAACTAGTTGGATTTTACTAAAACAATTATTCCTCTCGCCCTCATGGCCTCTGAGTCAATAGCCCATTTGGCCTTCGGCCTCATGGGCTATTGACTCAGGGCTCGAGGAATAATTGTTAAATATGTATGATAATTAGCGTTTCTGACCTGGTTTGAAAGTAAGAATTCTTTTGTATTTTGCATATGCTGACGAGGTCAAAAAGGCTAATTATCATACATATAAAATAACATACAATAGACCGCCATTTTGAAAGAGGTCTATTGCTATTTTTTCGTTCCTGTTGTGGTTACTTGCACTCCCTACTTTGAGCTAAGAACGCGCTGACGCCGGATCTAACTGGACCATCCCCCCGCCTGAAAACACCCCCATTGTAAGGTATATCACGTACCTTCTTCTGTGCAGGCTCCTATGAGAGTTACTAGATTAGGGTGTTCACCCGCTGTTGCCATTATCTGGAGTTCGTTTCTCAAGTCACGCTTTTCGGCATCCGTAGCGTTTGCTGTAATTTAAAGGTTTCAGTCTTTGTTTAGATAGCCATCAAAATATATTGCAGTCTTAATGGCGGATTTAGCTGGGCGGGACCGGATCCTAACCTCTCCCCTCTTAATACAACCATCAAACTGGGAGAAAATTTCAATTAAAGCAAGTAAGGAATTTGTGACTGGTTTGTGTATGCAGGTCACTAAAAGGAGATGAAGTAAAATCCAAGAGATGTTAAAGCCGATTTAGTTAACTTTAACACAGTTTTGATTCCTTGCATTTCAACTCCGCCCACTGTGTCGAAAATTCCTAGATGCGCTTCCTGACGAAGAGAAAGTAGAAATTGTATATAATGTTAGAACATTAAAAGTTTTAAATATGCTAGCCGAAATAGGGAAATATAAAATAATGCCAAGATAATAAAAGGACAACATGAAAAATAAAATGTCAGTTACTGTCACGTTGAAAAAAAGAAATAAGGACGAAAGATCAGCGTCCCATTTTAATTTTCAGTTACTTCGCTGTGGATTTTACAAAAACAAATACTTCATTTGGGGTTCATACAGGAAGGTAAAGGGTTTTTCTTGCAGCCGAAATGTTTTTAACAGGTGAGCTGCCCGGGCCCGAAAATGAGTTTCTTTTAATTTGACTGACAACGTTGGTTATCAATTATTGCGTCATCAGACGTCATGTGAACACCATTGCACCAAGTAAAAACAATGCTTCCATAAAAAATAATGACTGCCATTTACCTTTAAGTTTCTTTACAGCACAGTTCTTGAACTGCCCACCGATTCTAACCACACCTTTGAAAACTTCACCGAATGCCCCTTCACCTAACTTCTCCTTAAACTCAACCGCGGATCTGGGTAATTCAAACCAATAGCCACGCTCTCCTAGTACCATCTAGAGAAAGCACAAATACACAAACAAAACATTTCATTTATGTTAAAGATTGATTTATTTCCAGCTAGGCTTTAATTTAATTAACAAATAGACAACAACTATTTTCCACGGTCTGCGCTCTTGTAAATTGTAGAAAAGGGGTCAAAATGTTCAAAATTTCAAAAGTTGAACCACGAGCTGAAAGCGACTGGTGTCACTGCAACGTTTTTGGCATCGCCTAACATAAACTTGAGATATTCAATACAACCTTAACTATAACAAACATCATGCTATATGCAAAGCAAAAGTAGAAATAAATTTGACAAATTCTTTATTTGTTAAGTTAACCCCTTCCACGCAATTTGAGTTACGCAGCAAACTGGAATGACGAATTGCTTATACCCTCTCTTTACCTTTTCGCATATTTTTTTCTCTGGCTGTGGGCAAGTTGGGCGATACTTGAGGCAAACAAAACCAATGAATAAAACAGCTAAACCCAAGGGTAAGACGATGGTAAGCAGCAAGTTCTTGATGAACCTGTCTATGGAGAAAAAGAGGACGGTGAGGGCAAGGAACAAACCTGTGACGTTTCTTGTTCGCATGGGTTTCTTGACTGTCGAATATGGTTTTTTTTGCAGTGAATTCATTAATACAAAAGACGTTATTCTAAGATTAAGGACGTCATAAATTAGTACTGGTTTTATCCTTGATAGTTATAGGGTATATTTTTCATAAAAAAACCAGGCTAATTTCGTTCCTACTATACTACTACAGCTCCCCTTGCAGAAATGTAATTGGTTACCACTTTGTACATAAATAACAAAATACCCTTCACTTCTAACAGTGGCTACTATGGAAATCATTGAAAGATCCTACATTTCATGTTGTAAAATGCACATAAACGAATAGCATAGCGCTAAAGTGCAGCTTGAGAGGATGTATTTGAGTGGTCACGCTTGGATTTCAACCACAGACTCAAAAGTTTGAAGTACCTTATACAGCGTAATAAACAACATTACAGGAAAGGACTGCTCAGTAGCTTTCATTTGAATGGCCACACCACAGGATTTCACCTACAGACTCAAAAGTTTGAACCTCCTTTCACAGCATAATGAGCAGTACCACAGAAAAGTGCTCTTAGCAGCTTTGATTTTATGAATGGTCATACCATAGGACTTCGTACACAGACTCAAAATTTAGAGCTTCATTTCTATCCTGTATAATTGAGAGAGCACTTACCAGGTAAAGTTCTTTGCTTTAACAAAGTGCTATTATCAGATGTCCCATATTTGTTGCTGCTTGACAACCTAATCGTGTACTCTGTACCAGGATCCAAATTCTCCATCATCATTCCAGTTTGAGAGTATAGCAGTGTCTTTACAGGTGAGAAGTTATCGGAGCCTTCTTTCTTTAGTTCAACTATGAAGCTGTGTATGTGGTAATTACTGCCAAATTTTGGTTTGTCCCAGGTTAATATGAAGTAACGTGTTTGGATATTTGTTACTCTTGGGCTTACAGGCGGCGGCGGTTTTTCTGTTGATTGAAAAAACAAATCCTTTAATCCTAACCCTACATCTGGCGAAGTCACTCGATCGTAGTTGATGGTTATGAACAAGATAACAGGCACTTAATGAGACAGGTACTCAATGAGTTGTACACCTGAGCCCGCGATACAGTCATATGACAGTGATCAGCGGATACCCTTTTTGACAGCTGTAGATTGACCATAACATGGATGTCCAATACCAACTCAGTAAACACAGATAGTATATGCCTGGGACTAGTAGCGATTAAGTGTGACATTTCACATGCGCTACCATAATGGGGTGATTCAAAGATAATCAAATTTTCTTATCCGTGGTGCCCCGCTGCGCGAGACCTCCGCTATGATCAACAATAAAAAACAGCGACAGACAAAGCAAGAAAACAAATTTGCGTTTTAGACGGATAAATATCACCATGATCTATAATTGACCACTAACCTTTAACAATGATAGCAGAAATTCCGAGTCTTGTTTTGAACGACCTGTCAAATCTATCCATCAAACGAGTTACCACCATCGCTTTCATGGTATGCTCCCTTACTTTGGCTAAAACTAAGATGTCCGCCTTTACACTTCCTTCACTGAAAATTACCGAAGGAGAAGGGCGTAAGTTAAGCATTGCAAATAAATGTAAGGTATTTTTCTATTGGTGATGGTGGTTGTGGTGGTGGTGGCAGTTTGGGTGGGGGTAGGTTAGGGAATGACTATCAAGGATCCTTTCTCCGAAGGCAATATCTTAGGGTGCTTACTATTTGTCAGAACTGCCGACTAGACCGGTTATTTCGGAGGGAAAATGAAATAAAGATAATATTAAGCCTTTTTCTGGAAGTCTTCTCTAAAGCCCATCGCTGCCATGCACGCTATTTAGAAATAGACTTTAAGTCCTGCTTAACAGAGCAATTCTCTATACGACTTAACTGAGGCAGTTCTGACAAATGATTAGCGCCTTTAGTCTAGAAAACCCGTGTCTAGATCCCATATGTATACATGGTCCTGACCAATTCTCGCCAATTAACCCAAAACTGACAATGGGTTGTTCATTGTTCATCAATTGTTGTACGAATGTAGGTCAAAGATAATTGGTGTACCTGAAGCGCAGTACTCTGACCTCGTATATCGTAAATAGGGAAGAGTCGTTGAATTGGCGTTTTACCTGAAACGTTAAAACATCTAGTCACTCCAGAGGAACTGTGAAATCAATCTGCTCATCAAAACGTTTTCGGGGCTAGTTTGGGCTAGTAAACGTTAGCTTCAGCTTGCCCGAATGGCAAGATGTAAACATGGCCTTCTTTGCACCCTGCGCTCGCTTGAGACATAGTTAGTAGAGGAGACTGGCCATGAAAGGACGCAAACATCAAAGATAATTATGCTGGTAGCTCCCTGGTGGTGCCAATTTTTTTTTTATAATTATGATGGAATAAATTTATGCGATGTTTTTATTGGTCAGTAAGATCAAAATGACAATAATGTTGTGCGCCATTAAGTTGACAAAAACATATGACAAACATCTTAGTAATGAGAAGCTGAAAAGCTCCTACTCACCGACAATCTAATTCTTTTTTCCATTGTCTTAAACGAGTTGCTACTACTATTTGATAGCCCACTCTCAAAAGTCGTATCGATTAGGAACACAAATTTTACGTCACTGAGGGTCTCACCTAAGGATGAAAAAAATTGTAAGTTCTCAGTTGTCAATGGACCAGTAAAAACAGGACAGACTTTTAGACAATAGTTACTGAGAAAAAGATTGTATGAGCTCGCAGATTTACTTGCTTGCAGGGTTTTAACGGTATAAATTGTTTCTCTAACTGCACATGTGTTTGGTTTTCATCGTCTTCAGCTCTGTTGTATTAACGCGACCCGGTTTTGGAAACATGTACCACACCACCGCACTAATACATAGGATGTGTGACCTACAATGGTCGGTAATTTCTTTTCGTTTGGTATAAGGAGAGTCGGAAGGTCCACTTTTGCTGGATACTTCTCCTTATCTTAGAGGCTTTCTTCCTGATTAGCATTGAGGCGGATCAGTTTCAATTTGTTCCCAGTAAATTTTGACACCATCTGTGATAAACGTTAACGTTAACCACGCAAGTGATCCCTTAACACCGGTTTGATTTGACCATAATTCAGTGGCGTAAAAGAATTGAATAAGTGAATACTAAGATAAAACATGGCGTCCACGACATTATTCTTACCCTCTTGTAAGGTTTTGACGACAAGGATGATTCCAGGGGGTCCATCACCGATTTCATTAAAGCCATTTACTTTAATCTCATAAGTAGTTTGGAAATCAAGTCTGCTAATAACAGTCTCCGTGATGTTGCTGGTGATATTCAGGTAGAAATGGGATCCAAGGCGTCTGTACTGTATCCGGTAGCCAAGCAGCTGTTTGTTATGAGATGATGGGGGAATTCTCTTCCAGAATATGTAGATTGAAGTTGAGTTAAGGGGGTAGCCTTTCAAAAAGCCTGGAGTTTTTGGAACTATAGAGGTAAAGATAATTAGATACTATATGAAACAGAAGCAAAATATTCAAAAGCCGTTAAGTTGGCTAAAAATAAGTGATAATGAATACGAATATATGAAATTTTAACGATAAACCGTTCAAAACGTTTTTTAAAGTATGTCCTCTCAAACTTGCATCCTCAAAATGTTGATCAGTGCCATCCTTACGAAATAAAAAAATATATATTTTTGCACTAAACGCAAAAAGAAGCAAATCCATTTGATGGAATGACTGATGTTTCTTAAGTCATCGCACATCTCATTTCTTTGAGATATATAAATTCAAATTTTCTGAGCTATCCGATGTAGATTTCTCTTTCTTCTAAAATTACAGCAGAGTAATAATCATGGATCACTTGTATTTCCAGTGAGGCTATAAAACGAAACATTCCTTCATTGCCAAAAAGTCTTCGCGCGATCTCCTCTTCAAGAAATACCCAGTCTTATCTTTTTTCACTCCAGCTAAAGGAACATTTTAGAGTCTTAGGAGCTACGTTAAAAATAATACCTCTTAGAGGGCAGCGGGATATGTTGCAGTATTCCCATCGAACTTTAGGGTCAGTGGTATAACACCAAGGTCCATCCGGGGCACTAGCATCCGGGTTACGACACATGTTGGAGTCATTCTGACTACCAACAACATCCTCAGGAAATCGCCAATGGCGATGAGGGCATTGGGAAGACCACGGCTGACACGAACGACCCGAACGGGTAATGTTTACATCGCCACGATATCCAATGCCGATGCCATAGTAACAATCTATAGTATGTTATAAAATAGTGTTAATGCATGGAATTGTGAAATGATTTCACGTTTCCCAGTTGAAATTTATTATCATACTATGTTTGAGTGTGAGTATTGAGTGCAGAGTCTATAAAGTTTAAAACTCTCTCAAGTCTTCAACTATGCAGAAAGCATACGAAGCATAAGGCTCTTCAAAAAGTAGGAAAGTTCTTCTTTGAGCTGGCAAATTTGCAAAATCGCCTTTGACGGCTCGAAATCATCGTTTTCTACTAGTTTCACGGTGCTGATCATGACAGTGATATTTTGGAGCTCCCACGTTGAAAATCTGAATTTGGCCTCATCCCAAAAGAATGATAGGGAAGAGTGACAAAACTGCTTATGAATAGAATAAAAGCAACAGAACTCAAGAATTGCAAGAAACAATCATTTACAATATTATTCTGTTACAAACCTGTAGTCCTGGTATCATCACCTATAAATTACAATAAACATCCTTTAGGTCCATAAATTTTGTTGTTGACACTAGCAGAGAGTACCAGCTAGCCATTACGAGGCAGTGTCATATCGTTTACCCCTAAAGGCAGACTAGGAGACGTACAATTGCTTCTAATAACTTGAGGCCTAGTCAGCTGAACCAACCGAGTTAGTTCGACTATTTTTTTTTTTTTTTTTCAGTAAGACTGGGGAACACTTAACGTGACAGTAACGAAATTGGCTACCTTTCTTTTCCCCTCTCCTTTTCCATCACCAAGGTAATTTTTATTAGTAAAATCCAACTAGTGGTCTATTATCAATGCTGCGTTCTGATTGGTTGAGCTACTACTAGGCTATATGTTATAGCCCACTAGTAGCGAAAAGCTCGGGCTTTTTGGTGGCAAAAAAGGATTAAAGACTAGCTTTAACTAGCTAAACTTTTCTTATTCTCGATATTTTTGACCAACTAGTTGGATTTTACTAAAACAATTATTCCTCTCGCCCTCATGGTCTCTGAGTCAATAGCCCATTCGGCCTTCGTCCTCATAGGCTATTGACTCAGAGCCCATTCGGGCTCGAGGAATAATTGTTAAACAGATTCGTGTTTCATTCAAAATTGATGGGATGTGAAGGGATCGCATAACGCATCTGACACTGCTCAGTAACGTTTTAGTAGGAGCTCGAGGACTGTCCTGTGTAATAACTCCTTGAAATAAAGGTAATAGCATGATTTGTACGTGACATTTGGCACAAATACCACTCGCCTAACGGCTCGTGAAATTACTTACAACAATTTGGAAATATCACTCGTGGTATTTATGCCAAATAACACTACTAATCATGCTATTACCTATACAAATTGATGGGATGTGAGGAGATCCAATAACGCATCTGACACTGCCCAGTAACGTTTTAGTAGGAGCTCGAGGACTGTCCTGTGTAATAATTCCATGAACGGTCTTCCCGAACTATCCAAGCTCTTTTGACCTCCCTGGTAGATATGTGCGATCCAAAAGGGTATCATTTCTTAGACCTTTTGCACCGAGATAAAATTAGAGAAAGAGCACAGTTTGTTTACTCCTATCTGAAACCAAAAGTCTGGAATCGAGTGTGATTTTAAGAAAACGCAATTTTTTTCATTTTCATTCATTTTTAAACCTTTTTAACAATGTGAACCCTAGCCTCCTCCGCAGGCCTTTTTACGGGAACCAAATACGAGCTCCCCTAACTTGAACGCATGCGTGGGAAGCTATGTGTTGGTACGTGTTGCGACTGAATTTTTGAGGTCAGGTTTGAGACACACACAATTTGGTCTTAAATAGAGCGATTTTCGTATGACCTTGAAAAATGGTTTCGATAAGTGTTCGTCATCTGTTTCATAAGCCAATGGATGAAAAGATCAAAACATGGACTCTTCGTTTTCCCGCCAAAGAAAACCCTAATATGGAGACGGCATTGTTCGATTGGCCAATCGTGTTGCAGTATGACGTCAAAGCGAAGGATCCATTGATTTCTAGAAAGTTCTCGGGCATGAAGTTTTTTTACGCGGGTGTTCGCTTAACCAGCCAAAAGCCACGCACGTTTGTATCCGTTCGATAAACCAATCAAATCGCTCTATTTCCATTCTTTTGTTGTTTCTGTTTTGTTCGCGCGTTTTCATTTCAAGGTCATACGAAAATCGCTCTAAGATAAGGATTTAACAACATATGACACACATCACCACCCCCTTTGTTCCCTCTCTGGGATTGAGACGTACCTGGTAATAATTGAGACTGGTGACATTCTGGTGCTTCTCCTCCAGCGTCCATTGGATACGTGGAACAGTTAATCATGTTTGAATCGAAATCGGGATCTCTTTGTGCTATCTCTTTAAACCTAATCATGTCCTCTTTACATTTGTCATGTAGGGCAAATTCACACGATTTGCGACAGATATGGCGAGGGTAAGGCGTGCTGAGAGTCGTATCACACAGAGGAAACACATAACGACAATACAAATCTGCGATAATTGATTTACATCCTTCAGAAAATGGATAAAACGGTATGTAACGTTCAAACGATCGAGCCAGGATTTTACTGTGCCTCAGTTTATCGCCAGATTTGTCAAAGATAAATTGATTACCGATGACGTTTTGACAACTTTTCCCTTCGTCCTTATAAAAAATACACGATGACTTCTTTGAAGAAGGGTTGACTTCGGGCTGCGCCTGAACACAACTGCAAAAAAAGAAAAGAAAAAGATTGATAGACCATGCGAGTTTAACTAATTTTCTGCATCATAAAGAAGACAAAAAGTCACTTTTATTCTCTAGACAACGAGTAGTCGAGCTAACCCTTGCAAAAGGACCAATTAGAGGCCAGCATTTAGGTTAGTTCTGATTGGTCGAGTGCCATAACAACCAGCATAGCTACTACACTAAATCTGTTATCAAAAACACCGTGCTATAGGTTCGCATATTTTCCCGTTATTAAATTGACGGCGCTGTGTACTGACCTTGAATTTTTATCCCGAGAAAATGCAGCCTGTGATACTAAAACAAAAGCACAAAAGTTAACATTTTAGAAGAATTCTCTTGCCAGCCGGCGTGTTTAGCAAACGTAGCGGGTAACCTATTCACGACCGATATCTTGTTGAGCCTCGATCGATCGATGTTCTGTCGTAGGGTTAATTTAGGCTAATTAGTATAGGTAATAGCATGATTCCTAGTGATATTTGGCATAAACACCACGAGTGATATTTCGAAATTGTTATACGAAATTTCACGAGCCGTTAGGCGAGTGAAATTTGAGACAATTTTGAAATATCACGAGTGGTATTTATGCCAAATATCACGTACAAATCATGCTATTATTTGTTTATACTACTACCCGCAAAAGGTTTGTAATTTTCACAAGTAAGTATTTCAAATTAAGCTGAGATACCACTGCTCTAAGCCAATCAAATTGCAGAAATTTCTCGTGTAGTAGTATTAACTACTAAAGTAGTGACTGGCAAGTAAATAAGTCATACACTTGCTCGGTAGAATGGAAGAAAAAATTTCAAATACCGCATGAGGTTCAAACTTTGCTATCACCTAGCTCTTCACCTTGAGAAATTGAGAAAAACATCCTTCCTGTCTCGTGCTGTTTCCCCATACTTTCCGTATCCTTGCATCCCCGTAACCATTTAAGTTATTGCCCTGTGGGGTGCCACCATATATGGGATTATGCTGCTACGTGACGCTGTGTTGGGCAAGGTTTTCAAACGGGTATGCTAAGATGGGTAAAGGAAATCCGCCGAGTGTTTTGGTCTAGAGCACTCGACAAGGTATCGTTTTTCAGTGTTATGAAGAATAAGACTTTCTACAGGTTAATAGTTAGTAGGCTATAGGGAAGTTATAAACATAAGTTGTACGGAAGACCGTTTGGTTAGCTGCAAAACAGAGGATGTGAGTAATACCAGAGTAAGCTACCCAGATGGGTGCTCAGTCATTTCCTTTGATCAGCACAGACTAGCCAAGGTTTTAAGGAAGCTTAATTCGAGTAATAGATTTTATTAAGGGCTAGCCTGTCCACTGAATTTTCAAAAGATTGCGAGTAGCTGACATTACTGGCCTTCCCATTAGATTACAATTTGATAGAAAGCTTATTCCATATATTTCGCAACAAAGAATTTCACACTTACAGCCATAGTGATACGCTTGTAGAACAATTGAGCTGAGGATCAGTAAACGAAGTACATCAGTGGTGTTCATGGGGACGAACTCAAATCACACTCTATGCAATCTAAACATCGAAAAACGTTAAGTCACTGGGTTATAACCATACACCAAATTGATTGTAATTATCTCTTTAAAATAAAGGGAGGTAGGTGTAATCAATACCCCGGATTTCCGCATATCTATAACAGAGGCCTTCTGAAACCTCCACCAAGTGCGGAGTGCATTGAATGCTACTGAATTGACCTCGATCTGTCTGTGATAACGAGAATGCATTTAAAGGACACTGAAAAGAGTTTTTCTTATTTGGTGAACACCGACCAGCTTAATTGGCTCAGAGAAGTTGACTTGTAGACAAGTTGTAGAAGGTTATTGTAACGATTACTGCTTATCTGTCTTACCCTGCCGGTTTACGTGACAGTTATTTATAGGTTATCCGTGTGTTCTCCCATATCAATTTTGCGAAGTTTTAGTTTGAATTTCTTGGGAATTGTTGATCATTTGCCAAGCTATCTGAAAAACTATCAAGAGCGTTTTATCTGACGTATCTACTGGATTCGTTGAAGTTGGTTTCAAGGCGGTTATCCTGCACTGATTTTTAGATCAAATGTGAACAGTTCATAGTCACAGGTTGACCCTTGTTTTCGGAATTTCCTTATAACTTATTTTCTAATAAATCAGTGATTGGATCCATCTAACCATAGGGTTTTTCTATCGGAAGGTAGCTTACAAACCTACCTTTTTAGCTGGTAATTTCGTGCAATAGATATCTCCGTCAGGCGAGACAATTTGTCATGAACATTAGAAAACCTGGGTGCAACACAAAAGGTAATACGTTTAGGGATTAGCTCTACGACATATGATGACGTAATGATGCAAAGCGGATTTAAAACTATTGTTGGTTTTCATATGACGTCACTAAAATTCAAACTAAAAAACTGTCGATCCTACCGAGATTTTACTTTCACGATGTATTAGAGCAGCTGAAAATTAATTTTTATACAAATTTTCGCTTCAAAAGGGTTCTTGGTTTTGTGATAGAGTACACTTGAATTTGTAAGCTTTTGCGTGACGCGGCATTTACATGACGGCCAAGAGAACTGTCATGTAGGTTAAAAAAATGACTTATTTGAGGACATTTTGCTATCTAAACAGTTCGCGTATTAGAAAAAGTATTACTTTAATGTTTATGAGTTTCTCGAAGAATAAATTTACGCTCTTGTAGCAAAACTTGGTAACAGATGTTTCTGTTAGTTTCCGTCCGCCATGTTGGAGCTCATCCAGGTGAGCACCAGCATGGCGTCTCCATACAAATCTCTATAAATTTGGGTAAAACATTTCCTCGGATATCTCGTAAACGAAATATTCGTCTGGCCTGAATCTTGGCGAGGGTCTTTGGTAATGTACCTCCTTTCATTTCCCAGATTCTGGACTTTATCTATTGAACGGTTTTGATTTTTATTCTGATCTATTTTGAGTGGCGTAACACTGAAAACCAGCAATAGTCAAAATATCTTCGCTCTACCTACAGAGACTACAGAAGAAAGAGTCCGGTAGTAGTCAAATTGAAAGAGTCAGTGGTAGTCAACTTGAGTCATTTTTTTCGAAAGTAGAATTAAGCTGAATGATCTGGTAGATTCTTGGAATTCGTACAAGACTGGCCTTGCATAGTTTGCCACACAGCCGTTTTTAGTGTCGTCGCGCAACGCTCCTCCCCACAAACGGCTGCTTAGAACCGAACAACATTACTTTCCCTTTATGTTTGTGGTCTAACGAACAAACCAGTACAGTACGTGAGCCGCACGGCAGACTGGGCCTTGTGAAGATCGTCCCTATTAATATCAAACACTAAGCTGTTTAGTACGGTCTGAAACAAAAAAAAGACGCACACTCATTGTACACTGAAGTCTTTATTTTAGCCCCTCAATGCAAAAAAGTATAAAATGTGAGAGCTAACAATCGTCTAGATCACTGGGGTACGTGTATGAATCATTCATTGGACTGTACCGTGCGCTACCACGGTTCTTAAAAAGAGCGGGGGAACTTTTTGTTGTGCACAACAACCGTCCATTTATAGATTGGTGGTAGGAGTAGGTCGTCACATTCTAATGACAGTCGGATTCATGGAAGCTCATTTTCAGTGTGCTGATCCTGAAGACCCTGGTAAAAATCAAAGTTACAACGGCAAACGTCAGATTCAAGATGAGAAATTCTTAAATTTGAAAATGAGCACTAAATAAAAACAGTCCAAAACAATTCTTACGAATAAAACTGGTGTGGAACTAATATTTGTATGGATAGAATGAACAGTTAACAAGAAGAAAAAGGAAACCTTGGTCACGATTCACGTGCCATTTGCCGTCAAGTGTCACTCCCGGGGGGGGGGGGCACTTGGGTATTTTTTGGGTGGGTATGTGCCGCCCGGGACTCCAAATTGGTACCCCGTTCTAAAAAAAATTGCCCTAAAATTGATAACCCGTTCTAGAAATGGCCCAATTTTTTATACCCCGTTCTAGAAAGTTTGTAAATTGAAATAGCCCTGTTTTTTAAAAAGATATTTCTTTATTTGTTCGACTTATACATCGAATTAATGCTTCTTCATAATCAGCAACAATTTTAAGCAGAAGATAAAGCCGTGATCCACAATTTTTTTAATTTCCCATCTTATTAAACATTATACCTCGTTCTAGAAAACGCCTCTGAAATGGATACCCCGTTCTAAATCAGGAGCTTCAAAATCACGACCCCGTTGGGCGGCACATACCCGTATAGGTAATGTATGGGAGTACCCCCCGGGGTGTCACTTTCAATTATAGCGTAATATACAAACTGTAAAACTACCTGGCGTTAGTATCATTTGTTTCACCATTATTTTTTTTTAATTAAACAAGAATTCTAACTCAACAACATGCATGCTACATCAAGCTGCTTTAGTTTTGGACGGCTTTTAAATTTGATTCGCCGCATGTTGCCTGTCATTTATCATACTCCAAAACTCCAAAATTTGTCATGATCCAAAATATTTTATCTAGATCCTCATCCCTAGAATCCTCAAATAAATGCTGAGAATCTAGCTAAGGAAACTACCCATCCCTACACCTCACGCAAAACCACGGAAAAAGGGGGGAAAACAATTCAAGGTACCTTAAATTCCTCTTCAAGCGAAGTCACTATTTCGCTAAATGAAGGGCGTGTTGAGGGCTCTGGATGCCAACACGAGATCATTATCTCAAAGCTGTTGAAGCAAAAAACATGTGCTAAGTGACTCTTGCGAGTCAAAAAGTGACTCAAATCTTTTGGCATGAAACGAAATGAATTGCTAAAAAAATACATCGTATCCGGGCAGCCATTAGGTTGTTTCAGTCTCTGTCCTGACTTGAGAAAGTCTACAACTTCCATTCCTCCCAATCCTGAATACGGCATTAAACCTGAATTAAAAGGTACGAAAAGTAACTATATTAGACGACTGATTCCCCATTTGTCTCAAAGATGGTTGTGCATATTTATGTCCCGAGAAAATCCTGTGATTAAAGAACTTACCTCGAGATTCAATTTCCCACAATACTATGCCAAATGACCACCTGAAATAAAAAGCCTTATAGTCACTAAAATAAATTCTTCATCGAAGTTCGGGTTTTTCCATGTTGAAAGTTTAAGTTTGTTGAACTTACACGTCCGTCTTTGTGTTGTAGGTGTAATTTTCTAGGGATTCAAGAGCCATCCAACGTACTGGCAACATGCCCTGAAATAATAACAAGACGAAGGAAACAAGGTGAATGTGTGGCATTGTTTGAGCAAATAATTAGCCATTATAAATAGGAAGTCCGATGAGCCCCATGAGAGGAAGGGGAAACAGAATAATTGAAGCCAACAGTGTTGATTTTGTTGCATGAAAGTGCTTTCGACAATTTAGCACCTGACGAAATGTGTCTTGAGGGTTAACACCCATCAGAAAATGGGTGAAGAAGTGGCAGAAAAAAAAACAGTTTGTTTTAAAATAGACACCTCTAGGATGGGATTGAGCTGACAGTGACTAGAGATTCTGTGGATAAATGAACAGAGAAGAGTACTTAAAAAAACAACGATTTGCTTTTTTCTGTGCTGATATAAACCATAGAAATGACTCCCAATATCAGTCAAATCTTTGCAGAGAAACCACTTGCCGCAATGAAAATGTTAAGCGTTCATTTCCAGTGAGTTTCCTCGGAAAATGGCGCGCCGTATTACCAACAATCGCGCCAACATTTCATCGTACGCGTGTCCATGCTTCTGGTACTCACATAAACAGGGCCGGGGAATCGAAATCACTCAGTTATTGCCATAACCAATAGTGATACATCTTTGTAACCTAGTGCGCAAATATGTTTTAATTACGTACCCCAGACAACGTTTCGTATTCACCACTTTCGTAAACATCACGTGACAAACCAAAGTCAGATATCATTGCCACGAAATTCACGTCTAAAAGGACATTTCGAGCTGCAAGGTCACGATGAACGCACTGCAAAGAAAAACCATAAGCCATTCCAGAAGCCGCTTGAAGTCAGTGCATCCATTTCTAATATACTAAATAACTGGCCCCAATTTACGAGTTCTGCCTAGAATCCCTAGTACCGTCAACTTCCTTTAGAGCGGACACTGTAGGGACCTGGAGTTAGTGTCCTCGTTAGCGAGAGTCTGTAATAGCGGGAGTTTATTTCAGTCAAACGTCTGTAATTTATTTTTACCTGGGATTTAGCTGCTGTCCGTATTATCGGGGTGTCCGTTATAGCAGGGTGTCCGCAACGTGAGAGTTGTTGACTGTATATAGTATTGCACCATAACGATGGGATATTGTTAAGAGACTGTGCTTACGAGAGATCTTAGCTCAGGACGCCTTCGAAAGTCCGGGTCTGTATTAAACGTTTTCAATAGCTCAGCCCAGCAGCTATGAAGATTTATTGCAAAAAAAAAAATTACAAATTTAAAGAATTAGGTTCAATTTCCACCGGAGTGGTTTTAAACACCAACATGACCACCGTTTTATTGTTTTAGAACACGGAGCACGTGATATCATATGATATTTCGAGCCAAAAGACTCTTAGCCAGTCAGAGCAGAGCATGATTTCAAGTAATGGCCGCAGCTGAACTCAGTCGGAATAAATAAATAAATTTGGAGCACCTGACCGATATTGAAATCCATGGCCAATCTACACAGCACTTAAGGTCGAAGAGTCCTTATAATCAATGCAACCAAAACAAAATCGACCCTAACTGTAGTCCTTATTTGTTCTTCGTACAGCCTCTTACCTTTTTGTTTGACAGATGTAGCATTCCATTTGCAATATCGCTTGCGATCTTTGTTCTTTCACTTGATGTGAAGCTTATTTTCGGTTGGTTTACGTTCACGTAAAGATTTTCTCTGCTCCTCTGTAGATAACTTAACAGGCAGCCATTTTCCGCTAGGCGTACGACAACTAACGTGGGTTCTGTTTGAAAGAAAGTACATTGCTTAGTTTTTAAACACGGTATACCATTACAATCCAACTTGGATCAGTATATGATTCTGATACTACCACCTACCCCTCCCCTAATCCAACGTTAAAACCTAAAAACTTTTCCCTTAGAGCATAGTGTTAGACTTAAGGGAGGGTAGGTGGGCCAACATTACAACTCATCGTGTCACAGGGAAGCCCTAAACAAGACTCATTAATGATGTGCAGATAAACTACGCATACAGAAATGGAAATATATAAAAAAAAAATAAGATAGTAGAGTTAAAGATATAATATTTTTAGTCACGTCATATTTCTTGTCGATATAGCCCTATTCCCACAGATTTTCTTTCAATCAGTAATTGTAAAGCCCCGAGCAAACGGGTGCAGCATTTTTGGCCAACAAATACCATCATTGTTGCCCTGTTACATGTTATGTCCGTTTGCACACCCTGTTGTATGTTGGTGCATGTTCTTGCGTGTTGTTTGGAGTTGCTGTGCAGTTTGAAACCGGTCAAACTTTCAGCTACGTGCAAACGGACGCACCAACTCTCAACATTGTTGGGCGACAATGTTGGGAGTTGTTACGTCCGTTTGCATGTAGCTTAAGGAACAGATCACCATAAGTGCATGTTCGGCCATGACGAAATTAGGCGTGGCTATATGATCATAAAACTTGATAAATTTACAACGATGTCCAGGTTTAAAATTGATTTAGAAATACCTGTCTCTGTACAAGCTGCAATAAGATTTATAACATTGGGATGTTCACCAACTGTAGCCATTATCTCCAGCTCATTCCTCAGGTCACGTTTTTCTTTGTCTGTGGCATTCTCTAAGATTTTAAAAATGCTTTTGCTGTTGTTACGAGTCAGATATTATATAAAGTTTTTAATGCCAAAATAATATCGCGCTATATTTGCTAAGCAATGATACAAATATCCAAAGTACTGTTAGATCAGATCTATAAGTTATTAGTAAGACATGAAGTTAGTTATTGAGTCCCAAGTGAAAAGAGGATATTATGTTCTACTATGCACTATAAATGGGTTATGTGACAATATGCTGTTTCCTCAATTGTAAAAAAACAACAACAACAAAAAGTTTACCAAAGATTACCTTTAAGTTTCTTTATAGCACAGTTCCTAAATTTTCCTCTGATCCTGACCTCGCCCTTGAAAACTTCTCCAAATGCCCCTTCACCTAACTTCTCCTTGCACTCCACAGCTGATCTGGGAAGTTCAATCCAATTGCCGCGCTTTCCTAACACAATCTAGAGCACAAAAATTTTCGCTTACATTAAACTGCTTTTTTATTCAAAAGTGGAAGGTTAAGACATTCATAGGCATAAATTGAAATCTATTGTCGCCTAGCCTGCGAATACACCCTTCCCTCCTCGATGATCACCAAAGAGAAAATGCTTTGAAAAATTCCGTGGCCCACAATTCCGGTATGAAGATCAGTCTGGTAAATGTTTACATGAATATTGGGGCTTTAAGGGTTAACCTTTGAAGATAACAGATTGCATTCAAGGTAACTAAACGTTTATCGTCATCCTTCTTACCTTTTCACCTTCTCTTGATTTTGTTTGGCAGCATGGCCGACAAATCAGGCACACAGTGACAATGAATAAGAAAGCCAAACTCAAAGGAAGCACAATTGTAAGGATCAAGTTCTTAATAAATGCATCTGCAAGTTAGACACAATAATATAGAGACCTGAATAAATCAAGGTTTTTGTCGCTTTGTAAGAAATGTTTCTGGTAAGTGGAACTGAGACACCGTGGAGGTAGTTAAAGAAAGTGCACTAACCATTTAGTACACGGTGTGACGAAAATGGTCGCCGTGGAAAGAAAATGGACGTAGTCGCCGTCCTCGAGCCCACTCTTGTTCAAACATATGTCTAACATTTACACCCTACACACAAATCTACGCATCTACGCAATCTGAAACTGAATTTTTACTTTTTGATGCGCATGGGAGGGAGTACTAGCTAGCTGACAACCAGGGCCCAGTTGTTCGAATGCCGATTAGCGCTTAACCTGGGGTTAGATTTAACCCGGGTTTCTTTCTCTTGTGTTCAAAAGCATTTTCTTGGATAATTGTCTCTGTTTTGCAAAAAGATGAATTTCAAAGTACGGATTCACTTAAAATGTCAGCTTAAGCGAAAAAAAATTGACACACGTGTTTGTAAAGATTCTCCAAGTTTCACCAGACAAGAGAATGGGTAAATAAAGTAAACTTGTCGAGTTTTCAACCAAAAAACCTTTCCAAATGCATGCTTGCGTGATTAGCACGCGAAAAGCAAAATATCTTGACGTCACAAACATGTTTACATACTCTCGTGCAAACACGGCTCTCGGCCAATCAGAGCGCGCGTTCTATGTTACTTAGTTATTTTATAAATACATAACAAAAGCACAAAAAGAGCAAAATTCCAGTACCTTTTCGTGTGTTTTGCGTCAAGAGCACACCATCGGATGTCCCATATTTGTTAACGCTTGACAATCTGATTATGTATTCAGTGGCTGGTTCTAAGTCCTCCACAACCGTTCCAGTCTGTGTATAGGGCAAGGCTGCCACCTTGGTGAAACTTTTGGAGCCTTCTTTTCTGTGCTCGACTGAGTAGCTTTGAATGTGGAAATCACTTCCGTATTTTGGTTTCTCCCACGTTATTACAATGTAACGTGTCTGTACATTTATTACCTTTGAATTTCCAGGAGGTGGTGGTTTCTCTTATTAAAAAGTAAAACAAAAATATGAAATTTAGAAAATCAGATAACCGCGTACAAAAATATGTCTTCTGAGAATTGAACCTTAAATCAGCAACAATAAGGACTTTGTCTTCTTAGGCAACGTTCACACTCGGTGCCCGAGTACGCTACTCGCTGGGCACTAATGTGAACACACCCTTTTTTCAAGTACCCACGCTAGAATTCGGGCACCGTGCGAGTACCCAAGTACCAGGTCTCGACCTTGTACTCGGGCGCAAAAGTAGATACCGGGTCCCCGTGTGCCCACAGTTTTTATATGAGTTCCGGGTAGTCCACTGCTTAGTTCTCGCTGCTAATCTCAAGTTTCAAAATGGCGTCTGACAGAGCAAAATGGAGTATCTATGCACACAGTCCGGCACATATCGGGTACTCAAGGTGTGAACAACACCATTTTTTGCCGGTACCCAGGCACCTAGTGTGGACAGGTCCTTAGAGTAAACGAAGTAACTTACCTTCAACAATAAGAGCAGAAACACCCAAACTGTCTTTAAACGAGGTATCAAATCCTTCTATAAAATGAGTCAAAGCCTCAGCTTTTGAAGTAAGTTCACTTACTATGGCTAAAGCCAACATCTGGGCGTTTACGCTTCCACGACTGGTAATTCAGAAGAGAGAATTGATAAATAAGAAAAAAAAACAACGATTAATCGTAACTAGCAGCTGCCATTCATAATTAATCCCGTTTTGGTCTAGGTAAGACTAGTTCGGTCACAGAGAACATGACATAACCGAAACACACCATTCGTATGTGCATAGGACAGCGACAGATTTCTCTTAGTTAGACAATTTTTCGCTCAAGCCGAGCCACTTCTTAAAAATCTAAGTCTTTGGCAATAGTTGCCACCATTAAAATTTCTAGCCAAACATTTCCAACATATGACACGGTGCTAAGGAAGTTTTCTTCGTCTTCGTCGGAAGATGACGTGAAGTTAATCGAAAAAAGAAGAGCGCATGAATGACTCCAAAAAAAGTTTTTGTCTGCGGTGAACTGTTAGAACCGGAAACATATATTGACTGGTAAGACTGAGAGCAATACTACCTGAAGCTCAAAACTCTGACTGCGTAAATCTTGAATAAAGAGGATTCGTTGAACTGGATATTAATCTGCAACGCAAAAGTAGTCTTATTATTTTTGTCAAACTAAAATCAAGGATGCGCACAAGGCAGTTAAGTGTTCATAAAAGCGAACCTAAAACCAGGCTAAACGAATGGCGAAATCCCAAATCAACTGTCAAATAACCCTTGCTTACCTTCGAGATAAGATTCCTTTCCATCACTTTGAACTTTTCGCTACTTCTATTAAGTAGATTACGATGAAAAACAGTGTTGATCACAAGTTGAAAGTTTATATCAACCACAATGCTACCTGAAAAGACAGAAAAAGTATTCAGTCTTAAAAATGGAACTGCAACATCTTTCACCTATGGTCAGAAGCGAAGCTAATGAAAGCATGTATGCGATCTCAGAGTCGCTCACCGATGTTCTCCCAAAAGAACGCGCAAGGAAAGGAGAATCTTTTTTGACGATAAAACAGTGATCTATCACTAAAATAAAAAGCACCTCTCCAGAAACACTACGTGATAATTAGGTTATTCACTTTAAAAACTTAGTAACATCAAAGTTCACAGAGTGTACAATGGCAGCATGTATAAACTGGGCTACACCCATTCCTCTATTTCAAGAATATTGCAATAATTAATGATTAAAATTAATTACAGAACAATCAATGGAAGAGTGCAGAGTGGGATTGCATTTACTTACCCTTTTGCAAGGTTTGTACAACAATGAGGTTTCCAGGTGGTCCGTGACCAACTTCGTTAAAGCCATTTACTTTAATTTCATAAGAAGTTCGGAAGTCAAGTCTGCTAATCACAACTTCTGCGCTGTTACTAGTAACATTCTTTTCAGTATATAACTGGGATCCAAGGCGTCTGTATCTTATGCGGTATCCCAGGAGCTTTCCATTGTGAGAGGGTGGAGGGATACGTTCCCAGGATATGTGAATTGCAGTTGAGTTGAGAGGATATCCTCTTAGGAAACTCGGGCCATCAGATGGAACTGGTGAATGGAAATTTTCGCAAACACACAATTACACAAAAATGAGAAAAGAAGAGAGGGATGAAGAAAGGAAGGTGGGAGGAAGGGAAAGAGGAAAGGTGAAGGGAAGAAAAGAGGGAGGACGGAAAAAGGAAGGAGAGAAGGAACGAAGGAAGGAAGAAGGGAACAAAGAAAGGAGGGAGGGAGGAAAGGAAGAGGGGAATGCAGGAAGGGGCCACAGAGAAAGGAAGGAGGGAACGAAGGAGGAAGGAGGGAGAAAGGAATGAAGGAAGGAAAGAGGGAACGAAGGATGAAGGAAGGAAGGAGGTAGGGAGGAAAGGAAGAGAGGAATGCAGGGAGGGGGACAGAGAAAGGAAGGAAGGAATGGAGGGAGAGACGGAGAGAGGGGGAGGAAGGAAGAAGAAGGGAAATTAAGAAACAGAAGAAAAAGAAAAAAACATAATGAGTAAACCAACGAAGCAGCAAAATAATACTTTAAATACTTATGAGTCTACTGGCAAAGTATATATTTTGGTGTGGCTAATCAAATGTACCTCTTTGGCAGCAGGCATATTTAACTTATCTTTCTTAAGTTGTAAGATTTTTCAAAAACAAAACTTAAAAAGTACCTCTTGGAGGGCAGCGGGATATGTTGCAGTACTCCCATCGAACCTTAGGGTCAGTGGTATAGCACCAAGGTCCATCCGGGGCACTAGCATCCGGGTTACGACACATGTTGGAATCATTCTGTATATCAACAACATCTTCAGGAATCCGCAGATGACGATGAGGGCATTGAGAAATCCACCGCTGACAAGAACGGCCTGAGCGAGTTATATTCACTTTACCACGATATCCAACGCCAATGCCATGGTAACAATCTAAGGATTGCATATTGTACTTAGCAAGTGCCTCTTTTGACACCGTAAGGAAATCCAAAAAGTGTAATTTCGCGTGTCAGTCCCTCGTCAGACAGAACAAAAAGGTCACTCAGGCTAGTGCTTTAAAAGCATGCTAAGAAATAGATTCACAAACCTGTACTTCTGGTTTCGTCACCTTTAAAAAAGAAAGAGAGAAGAACTCTTTATGTTAAGACCCTTTCTTTTTCTACAAAAGATATAGCCATGGCCCCAGTTGTTAAAAAACTGGATGGCGCTATCCACCGGATAACTCCCTCTCCAGTGGACGTTTCTGGAAAACTGCCCACCTTCCCCTCCCCTAAGCCAACATTTTGCCCTAAGTGAGAAGTACGTGTTAATGTTAGCTTAGGGGAGGGGTAGGTGGGCAATTGTTTTCCCTAATACTTATGGATCATTATACGTTTCTGGGAAACTGCCCACCTACCCCTCCCCTAAGCTAACATTAACACGTACTTCTCACTTAGGGCAAAATGTTGGCTTAGGGGAGGGGTAGGTGGGCAGTTTCCCAGAAACTGAATATAGATTTAGGCGGTGGATAGCGTTATCCACCTCTTGAACAACTGGGGGCTGAAAGCCACAGGAAATATAACACGTTATCACCTGGTAATGCATGGTGTTGGTAGCATTCTGGTGCCTCTCCTCCATTGGCAGCGGGGTATGTAGTGCAGTTGATAAGATTTTCGTCAAAATTAGGTTCTCTTTTCGCAATTACTCTCAGGGCATCTAACTCTTTTGCGCACTTTCCATAGATCACAAACTGACAGGTCTTACGACAAATCCCCTGACCAAGAGGCTTGTTTAGAGAGGTATCACACAATGGAAACAAATAGCGACAGACCACTTCCTTACTGAAAAATTTGCATTCTGCAGATATTAATCTTAAGTAACCTTCGAACCTTGCAATGAGACTCTCGCTTCTTCTCAAGACACCAGAATCCCCATAAACATATCGACCACTTATGATGTCTTCACAGGCGCCAGCTATTTTAGGGTAAAAAGAACAGGACGTGTCCCTCATGGCAGAGCTGACTGGGGTTTCCGCAGGAATGCAGCTGGAAAAAAAAGGCATTTGCAAGCAGGGTTTATGTTACTGTCACGGTACGTATTTACTGGGAATAAATACAATGTTATTTTGTGACAAACATTTGAACAACGAATTAAGAGCCCCCTTCAAACAAACGTCCCCACCCAACCCAAAATGGTAAATATGCGCACCGGACGTCGGTTCAAGCATATGCGGTAACTGTGGACAAGACGTTCTTTTGACTCAACCACGGGTTCTGTTAAGACTAACCTTGAGTTTGTTTCTTGCGAAATCGAGACGTTCTGTGATGCTGAAACAAGGATTAAGACAAGCAATCATTAATTTAAGTAAAGATTAAACAAAAAGAAAAGGAAAAACCTGGCTTGATTCGTGTTTCTAATCAACTTTTACCTTATTTCAATAAACCAGTCACTGAAACAAAAGAACACTTTGTACAAGAGCAAATAAGCCTCCTGTTGACACTAAGCGGCAGGTTTGAATCGCTATAAGCATGGTTACTACGAAGTCAGTCTAACTCACTAATGTCCTTCGTTTCACACTAATTCTAACATTTGAAAATGGACCTTATTCTACAACTCTCCTTTGTAAGCTTTAAGAGTGATCAGCGTCAAATTTCTCCTTGTAATATCAATGCTTTGTAAAACAGAGTGGTCATGAGAATTACGGACACGATCAAACAAGATGAATTTGCTTAATATTTTATCAACTTCTCCACATTACTTCTGGAGGTAATGAATAGGGGCAACAAATGAGAATTTAAATTTTGATCTTGGGGTTTAAAGAGTTAATTGTAAGCGCATACGAAGTAACACGTCTTCGCGCAACTTTTGTCCACACATAATGGATCGCGCGTAAACCGGGATATCGGTAGATATCAAGTTCGTAAACGGATACATTGCTAAAGCGCGTTCACACGAATTTCGTCCCACACATGACAGAGTGTAAAGTGGGATATCTTCGTGTTTCTGCAGCGGTAAACGCATACGAGCTAAAGCCGGTTCAAACGGCTTTCGTGCCAAGCATGACTGCTCTAAAAGGGATATCAAATTTATTAAAGCATATAAACTATATACTTTTAAAACTGTTCTCAGTTGTTATTGATTATCAATATTATTGTAATATTTATAATTCCCCTCACCACCTTAATATAAGGCGCGTTTTTTAGCTTTTGTCCACACATGACTGTTCTTAAACAGATATCATAGGACATAAAGTTCAGTCGTAAACGCATGCGAGCAAACTGCGCCTCCACACGACTTTGTCCTCACATGAGAGATCGTAAACCGGGATATCTTCAGATATCAAGTTCGTAGACACATACGAGCTAAAGCGAGTTAACACGGCTTTTGTCCAACACATGACAAATCGTAAAACGGGATATCACTGGATATCGGAAGTTCGTTGTATTAAACGCATACGAGCTAAAGCATGTTCACATGGCTTTCGTCCCACATATGACAAATCTTAAACGGATATGAACGGATATCAAGTTCAGTTCGTAAACACATATAAACTCAGTAAAGCGTGTTTACGCGACTTACGTCCAATCGATCGTAAACAGGAACATCGTGGAATCCGGAGGTTCGTTAACGCATACGAGCTAAAGCGCGTTTACATGACAGATCGTAAACGGAAATCATTGTAAACAGTCTAAAGAGAAGCCAAGATCAATGCCTAAAAGCGACGAGAAGTTAAGGAACTCTAGCCAAAATAGACCTTCGGAAAGTCGATCTCCGGTAAACGAACAATTTTATCGTTCTCGTGTCAACGACCGTCAACACACCTCTGTAAGTTTGCGTGGTTTACAAACAGAAATTGCAAAGTACGTAAGAGTCACAGGAAAATTTCAAAGCGGGTGTATATAGATACGACACGCCTGATTTCTTCTTCTGTCTAAACCATCTTTTTTCTTTAATAAATGCAACCGCAGCTTAAACAGTTTCATCATTTTGTCGCCATAGTATAAAAACATGACTACATGTCTAACAAAAAAAACTCTTTGGATCTCACAAACTATGCCTAACTTCTAATTTGACCAAAGTAGCCTCTAAACTAAAGGTTTTTTCGCCCGGAGTTTGCGTGACGTTTTATACCATGTGTGAGTGAAATACGACACGGATTTCGAAACTTACCACAGAAAGACAAGGTTACAACGTACAGGGCAGCGAGAACATGAAGGTCACCAGTAGACTGAATAGACATTTTCATCAAAGCAACATCAGATCACAAACCCACCTCGTGCGGAACTGTAACACTGCAAAGCGAAGTTAAAACACCTCTTCTGTTAAGATAATAACGTTCAGACGTAACATTCGATAAGTAATCATGGGTAGGATCCGTTCTTCTCGCTTTCCTTACAAAAGACCGCATCCGTCGTTCACCTCAATTACCTACAAAAATTTACCTTAACATCGAATATCACTGAAACCCAATGATTTCATTCAGTAACTGTAACCTTGGTTGCCCCTTGAAAGCGCGTAATTTAGCCGACTTTATCGTGCTGTGAAAAAACTTGGTTGTTGATCACATAGCGTGATAGATTACAACCGTGACATTATTGTCGTATGCGTGAGTTTTCTTTACTATTTAGCCTCGTTTTCATGATCACTTCCGTTATATCCAGGTAAAGAGGGTGGTAAAAGGAGGGGGGATGGTATTGATCACGTTTCATGGAAAATAAAATGACCGTTTCACATTACACGGACAATAAATTCGGCATTTCACGACCAGTTTTTCTTACTTTGGTTAAGAACTACACTGTGTACCAACGGTTCAATCGACCAGTTGAAGTTATAATTTCTCGCGAAAAATTAAAAATAACATGAAGAAAATCCCAGTTCACGGCGAATTAAACACCCGATTCTCGTTTCACAGATAATTATTTTCAAAAATCACGGCTCACGGTGATTACCAAAATCACGTTTCAGGAGCAATAGAAAGGTGACTCACAATTCACGGGGAAAAAATTAAAACAAGCACCACCCTCGGTAAATGACGTCCATCTAAGTGACTCGAAGAGATGTATCACGGACGACTGTCGCCTTTGATTTTTAACTGATGAAAACATACAAACAAGCAAATAGACTTACGATTGATTGAGTGACCTAAAATTGAACCGTTAACCCCTCATTAGTTCTTGCCTCAGGCAAACTCTTTCTAATGATTTATACTAAATGCTTTTTGAGAGCTAATATTTCAAATAAAAAAAAATTAATAGTCGAAATGAAAATTGTCATGAACACTTCTGTTTGAGTGCCCAGAATGTTGCAAATTACATGAAGAATTTCGAACTTTCTACTGTCACTGAGTTTCCCCCAACTCCTCAGTTTTAAAACCCGTCTGGGGATCGGCAGGAACGCTTTGTAGAAAAATTATAGAAACCTTTGTCTTTTTTCAAGGAAAAGAGATAATTGTATAGTATGTGTTTAAAGAAGCATGATGTTACACGTTTTACATCATTTTATTGAAAAAAAAATGTTTCTGTTGTATAATGAATATGTTTGGAAAAAGACCCGTGTAAAGGATTTCACCCGGGAAAGAAAAGAAAGAAAACTTCAGGGGGTACTGTTATCGAGTCGGTTATTTGATAGCCGACTGTTATTACAACGTATTATCTTGCAGCCTTGCTTTTAATCAAAACTTTCATCTGCGCCACCCTGTTCCCTAATGGAAGTCGTGTCCGTTTACAGTAGCAAGGAAACCAGTCTAAACTTGCTTTGCTGATTAATAGAGGCTGAGGATCTTACAGGCTAGCGTACTAAGAATTTTTGTGCCCTTTCAATTGATTTATCTCTGCTTGGTACAGAAAAAAGGGCAATCGTAGACGAAAAAAATTGAAATGGAAGAAGCGGATAAGGTAAGTGGGAGATCTGTTTGTGTTTACCAAAATGCCACTACCTCGCGGTTCTATAACATCCCATTTTCAGACGAATGAATTCAAACAATTGTACTTTTAATTCAATGTACATTCATGAGAAATCGCTACCAAACAGTCTTTGCTTATTTGAAAGGCTCCGCTTGGTGCTAAAGACAACAGAAATGTTCTTGAACCTTGACTTCCGCAAAAAAGAAAAGAAAATCATTTTCCCTACCCCAGTAAAATTCCGGATTCCGAAACAAAACGACTACTAAACAACTGAGTACAGCCCGGGTAAATCTGCAATTTGCAAATTGTTTCCATCGTGTCAGCTTTCAAAGCTGACACGATGGTAGCAATTTTTATCCGCGTTGTATGAACCTGGGGCTGCCGCTTCAATGTCTTGTGGCAGTCGGAAGACAATTTAAGGTGAGTTATATTGCCACGTTTCGATACCTTTGTTGCCCTAGACATGCCTAGCTTTAGACAGCAGAAAGACTGAACCCCTTTGATTCGTTCCACCTACGTCCTCCATCCTGTGGCCTACCACTGTGTCAAAAATATCGATAATCAAATAACATTTGTGTTGAAAGCTGGAACAACACAATACCACTTGGCGAAGTTCACTTCTGTCTAATGTTCTCAATACTGACTCAAAACCAAGTAGGTCAAGTAGTTGTTATACATGAAAGATACAATAGCCACAAAGCATTTGAATTTTGCAATAGAGCGACTTTTCTCTGAAATCGTCGTTGTGTTCTTAAGGGTTTAAACGACTTTCCAAACTTGTTATCAAGACCTCGCTCTGTATAATGCATTATTAAACGTTTTTTTTTACTTGAAATTCCATACAATCCGGAAATATTCACCTCTTAAATCCTAAGATTGTGTTCGTGAAAGAATGTTCGTTATATCCGATGACGAAAATTACACTCCAATAATGACAAATTATCAGTGCTGGAAAGGGTAATACCCCTGAATTTCGATTAATTTCAGCCCCTGTGGAGCTTACCGTTAAAAATATGGCTTGGGGTAAAAATATGGCCTGTATTGGTGTAGGTAAGAGAGATGGGGTTTGTAGAGTAGCACGGCAGAATGGGTTTAGCGGATCCACATCTCAAACAATGTGTCTATACGCATGATCCGGAAACTATGGAAATCTACAAACCTTATTTTCAATAAGAAGCACAATATAAAGGTTCGATACAGGTAATTTATTACGATATATTGCTTCAACGCGCGTAATATTTCCTTTAAAGTTCACGTATGCTGACTCTATGTAAATCCAGTCACCTAGCTACATCCTCTATGTTCTCTCACGGAAAAAAAGGATTCAGCAAAGGATTATCGGTTAGTAGCAAAGGGATTTTAAGTGCACGGATTTGTTCACCTGCAAATCTACCAGCCAGAAAAGCCCACAAAGTTTGTTTTCTTTTTTTGTTTACGTGGCGGTGGTTTATAAAACTTTTATGGCCGACCGCGGTGCGGTTTTCACCCAGGCACGGCTAAAAACAAAGCTACCACAAATAATTAACTTACCATACGATATATAAAGCTTTATTATCAATTTTTAGGGCAAAGATATATTTTTTACAGGTCGCCTGACCCTGAGGAATATTTGCTTTGTTGTATGTGAGTTAATGGTTTGTAATTACTTTTAAACATAATCGTTTCGAGAGACTGATAATCGAATTATCTCATTCCAAAGTCTGATTCAATGCATTTCTAACTTTTGTCACTGTGGCCGAAATACTGTGGTGTTACCCTTCTAATGAAAACACTTTAGCAGTAATTTTACTTCGCAACGCTTTTTGGGGGGATTGGTTAAAGTATCAATTGCTAACTTTTCCATATTATTATTATTATTATTTGCTATGGTTAAATATATACATTAAAAAAACGTTATTTGATAGTATTTCAGTAAGAGTATCAACAATAACCTTAGAGTAAACAAATATTATAGCAAACGCAGTATAATGAAAGGAAAACATTACAAAGTCATCAACAACCCCTTTTAAATTACAATAATTTCGAGAGCATGATTTACAAGTAAAATTAAAGAACACTTGAAAGCAATATCATAAACATTGATTGACTTTGTTAAAACCTTGCTTACTTAAATTTTGTTCTTGAAAACAAATAATTGATGTATTGTGATCCTATAGCCAATCGCACTGCATGAATATTTAGAAAATCCTTTAATTTCAAGCTTCATCGATGAAATGCACATAACTCCTACCAACCATTAAATTTCCTGTATTTTGTCGCAGCTTTTTGATCTGTGTTTGTTACAACCTATGGCTTGATTCTTATTGATAGCGATCACACTGGTGATGTTTAATGTCGTAACAATCCATGCCCTTGTTTCAGTTTTACTCGGAAGAGATTGTGCTGTTTATTGGAAAACAGAGAATGTAGCTTTATTACAAAGAACCCATTCTCTGGATTAGCATAACTACTTTTTCACGCTAACAACTTCAACGTGTTTGAGAGTTATAGGATATTCAATTTATAACCATTGCAACGACAGGTTAGTAACTAATTTCGGGAGAAAGAGTAACATGCTGTTTACTGCACTAGCAAGCAAAGAATGCCATTTCTCAATATTTCATCGGATTCACAAATGGCTGGTAGAAAGTTGAATATTAAACAGATATAGATATTATACGCTACTTCTTTTAATTGAAATATTCAATATTTGACTCTACTTTAAGCCGAAATATCTACCAGATCAGATTAATATCTGTTCTTTTTATCTGATAGACTTTGACGAACGGCACGAACTATTTGTTAGTGGATGCAATCACCTGTGAACGATTACTAAGCTTGTACGCATGCGTTCAATCCCATTTGTCCACGCATTCCTCAGGGACTGTTGTCGTGGAAATATTATTGGGGGATTAAAGAGGCTTTTTACACTGAGAGAGGAAGATCCTAGCACCAGGAAGATCCTAAAAGACAGATCATCCCCCGGGGGGGGGGGTACTCCCTTATAACGGCTTAATAGGGACGTGCGGCCAACCAGGGTATGTTTTACGGGATTTTTGTCTTAAACAGGGTATCGATTTTATCATTTTTTGTCTTAAAGAAGGTATCTTTTCTTGGACAATAAACAGCCTGCGCGTACGTTCTACGAATGTCTTAAACAGGGTATCAAAAATCGAAATTCTGTCTTAAACAGGGTAGGAAAATCAGCGATTTTTGTCTTACACAGGGTCAGGGTATGAGGAGCCGGGCCGCACCTCCCCACCCAAGGATATATCGAGTACCCCCCCCCCCGGATCATCCTCGCGCCATATGTTTTCTGTACTCAGTTTACATGCAAATTGTTATATTTGTCCCTTAGCGCTAAGATTCCTGGTACTAGGAACTTCAGTTCCAAGCTGAGAGGTAGGAAGATCCTAGCACCATGTAAACTGATTTCGCTAGGAAGATCCTAGTGCCAGGTACGAACCACACAAAAATGGCGGCGGGTTGGTCAGTGGGCAATCTTTAATTATTTCTCTATTGTTAACCAAACGAACAGAAATTTCTGCATGTAAACCCAACGGAAAGTTGCTCCGTCTTCTAAGATCTTCCTCCGTCCGTGAAAAAGGCCCCTAAGCGTACATCAAATAGGTGTATTCGGTGGTAGCTTTAACAAATTATCAAGATTCAAACAGTCATATTCATATAATAATTGCAATTTTTCAGGACCATTCAATAACGATTATAGCTACTATTAATTTGATATTTTTGGCCGAGTCAAGTACAATTACTCTGTCCTGCCTTTAGCTTATCGTAAATCCTCTATTAATCCTCCCGAAGGGGACTTAATAGAGGATTTACGGTTCCGTAGCTGTTTAAACAATCTTTTGCATACAGCAGACCTAGCTAAACAGTTTGCAGTCTTCGGTAAGACAAAGTCGGATCAATGAAAGTCTCTGGGTAAATGACCACCTACCCCTCCCCAAAGTCATCATTGACACTTACTTCTTTTTCACTTGGGGCAAAATTGTGAATTAGGGGAGGGATAGGTGGTCAGTTATCCAGAAACCTCAGTCCTTTGAGTCCTTTTTCTTGACAATTCTGTGTCACTTAAATGAGGCGTGGACTTGTGGAAATGATTTCTAAATGATGATGATGATAATGATGACGACAAAAAAGAGGAAGATGATGATGATGATTTGGTAACATTCCATTTATTTCTTTCAGCTTGTTTACTCCAAGGCAACTGACACCATGTCTGAATCGCACTTGTTAGCACCTACCCAGGGGCCGTCGCGCAACTATCGTTCCCATTCCCTGAAAACACAGAGTCAGCCCTTCCTGTTTCCACCCCGAACTAAGCGACGTACCCTGAGTCTTCCATCGACCAAACCAATCATCCCGCCCTTCACTGTCATAAGTGATTACCAAGGCAACAATATAAGTGAACGCGAAGATGGCGAATTAAGATGTGAATATCACAAGGAATGCATGGGTTAGTTGTTTTTGTTTGCGTGTATGTCTGCGTGATTTCGTTTTCTCGTTCAAAGACTGTAGACAGTAAGTTTTAGTTTTAAGAAAATACTGCTTCTGAGATTCCAAAAACATGGCACGTCCACTCTATTATGTTTGGTCAATTTTTAATGTCAAACCCGTGATTTTTCGTTATCTCTCTTCTTTTCAGCGTGGTACACGCCCGTACTTGGCTTTTCTTGTAGTGTTCTGATTTACTTCTGCTCATGCGCACTGGCCTACTATTCAAAAGCAAGTTAACCACTGGTATGTTTTCGTATTTCGTGACTTCAGATATTTAAGGATTTCCTGAAACGTCCAGTTCCACGAATTTTTGCCGCTCTGTATCGCTGGGTCATCACTGACATTTAAAGGTGAAGCTGTCATCATGTGTTCTCGTCCCAAGCACTGCTCGCCACATAATTCCACTCCGAGCTCTCACCATCTCGTGTCCAATCATGCTGGTGTAAAACCTTGACTGTAAGGAGCAGGGCATTCTTACAGGAGGATGGCAATGGGTTTTGGTCTGGGACTGGACTTGTCATAAGGATACTTGTTATAAAAACAACAACACATTTTATCGAAATTCAACATTATTTAACAATTAGTCGTCGAAGGCGACGTGAATATCGGCGAATAGTCACCGAGACGAAGTCGAGGTGACTATTCGCCAATATTCACGTCGCCTGAGGCGACTAATTGTTTTAGTATAATTACATTGATGATTATTCGAGAAAATAAAATTATTGATCAATTTCCGACCCCGAAATATCAAAAAATCTGGCTGCCATTTTGAAAACTGCTAGCCTTCAATGCTATAATCACCGCGCGGTGATTATAGCGGGATAGAGCGAAACTCCTAGCCAATCACAGCACTCTATTTTCGAGAGTGATCAATGTAATTATACTAAAACTGATTAAATCATTTTCCCAGCCAAAACAGCCTAGGAAGTAATCGAGATGGGGGAAGGAAAGATAGATTTACAATACAATGTTCTATTAGTTGGATTAAATAACAATAAAGACACTACAATACAATAAACAGAATAAACTAATATAAAACAAAGTGTGAAAGGTTTGAACCCAGGAGTCATTTCAAAAGTAGGTTGAGTTTTATCGTCCGGGTGAACGTAGTCCTGAATAGGACCGTTGTTGTTGACAGTGACTGACGTTTCGACAACCTGTGCGGTAGTCATCTTCAGAGTCAAAGTGAGTTGTATCACGTCAGTAGATGGTATTATATACTCTGGTTATTGATCTGATGGGTCAATAAAGTCAAGATGTTATTGGTCGTCTGTCAGTTAAGCCGTGGTGTTATTGGCTATGAAGATTCGTAATAGTTAGTTTCGCTTCATCTCGTCAATAAGTCGTTTGTACGGCGCTGGTAACTGTTGGCTACGATTCAGTGGCGTTTGTTCTAAGTTAGTGAACCAGCTTTCCAAGGTAAGACGTTGATGGTAGTCTGTAGAATACGTTATACATGTCGCGGAGTCCCAGTCAATTTGATGTTCCGTCTGTAAATGATGCTCAGCAATGTGATTGTTAAGCTCTTTCCCTCTTTTCCAGTCCCCTGTAGCTAGGAACGGCGGGAACGAGGACAAGAAGGGAATGGAATCGAGATTCAGCTATATTACAACAACACAAAACACTTGTCGTCCTTGTTCACCCTAGGATCATCACGCAGAATAAAAGAAGCTCAAAGAAAAGATTTAGCAAACCTAGAATAACCTGAAGATGCAATTGAGCGATTTCCCGAGCGCTGATTGGTCGAGAGCTATCGTCGCTAATAGAACAGACCATGTAAATGACGTGATGGTGGCGCAATTTGTTTTTCTTTTTATTGCGCGCACTATTAAAGCCAATCAAAAAGCGAGAGGTTTGGACAAATTTGATATTGTAGTTCTCAAATCTTGTCAAATCGTCACCAGAGCCTTCATCACCCTTGTCCGCGAGACTGGCAAATCTTATGAAGGCGGGAATTATGCAGATCTCGGAGACCCGTTATCAGTCTCGGCGGATCACAGCCTCCTCGTTGCTGGATAATTTTTCATATCATACTCAGCCTCATCTAACAAGCTAATTCTTCTGTTGTCAGCCATTTGCTATTATGTTGTCTGTCACTAGAGAGTTAAATTGTTGACCCCCTCATTCCTTTTACAAGCTTCGGTTTAGATTATAAACTTATAAAATGTGGCAGTGACAATTTTTCTTAATTTTACCAAAGTGTTCATTCAATCTGAAATAAGCGCCCGGCAAAATCGATTGTAAGTGAGAAGCATAATGTTCTCAAAGCAGAGGCTTTAGAATGAATGCCACCTGACCTATCATTTAAAACCTTCCTTAAATACAACTGTTTTTAGGAATCGTTTTTAGCTTGACAGGTTGCATGATCTTTGTCAAGTTTATCGAGACTAAGAAAAACATTTTCATCATAAAAACCTCATTTTACATGGCAAAAATCATCAATTTGATTGTTTTCCTTTTTACCCTAGCCTTTTTTTGTCAACGCGATACTGAACCAAGTTCTATTTACTTCATAGCTATCCTCACGGACCAATTTGGTCCAAAACAGATGGACATCAGTCATGAAATTTATTTTTTAACTAATGCCGCAAAAGGCATCAAAACCGACGCCACGAGATTAAACTCATCTCCGCCGTATCAGGAAATTGCGAGCAACGAAACAAAAAAGAACTTTTAGATCGACGATTAGCTCGCTTTATAGACCTTTCACACTCCTTCACTTCTCCGCGGCCTGTTGGTTTACTAAAATCACTAAACGATCTTCTCTTTTGTGAGCCATTTTTTTTAATCCTGTACGATTTTTCCCTGTTAATTTCGTTAAATGACCTAATTAGTAAGTTTGAAGTCTGTTTGTCTCGAGTCTGAACCAGTCCAATATCATCAAGCTTTGCATTCGGTAAGTACCTGTTTAAATATTGCTATCTCCGGCTCATAAGAATAAGAGTTTCACTTCCAGTCCATAATTTCATATTTATGGTTTTTTAAATTTTTTTCTCCTTAAAAAAAATACCCTCCGTTGTTTTCCTCGCGGGAGAAAAACATCATAACGAAATTGAAAATGGTAAAGAGTATTCGCCTCAAATGACTAAAGATTGACACGAAAAAATATTAAAGAATATACTTTGCAGACGATATAACATACAATTTAAGGTTTTTTTAATGTTCATTTTGCACAAATAGTATAATTTGACATTTTATATTTGGAATATTTTTTCTAAAAATGTAAAATATGAGTTTAATTGCGCCAAAATTCTCTGGGTTGATTTGTAAATAATCCAGTTCTTCTAGGTTGATTACCTTTATGTTTTGTCTAGCTTGGTCTTTGTGCAAAGATAAATTACAAAACTACAGCTTTTTCCCGCTTGAAAATTCATAAAGTAACAAATAAGCATGCATGATACGAATCGCCAAGTGACGTCAAAAGCCTTTTAAGAAGGCTTCATCCCCCGCTGTACGAAGATATTCAACTTTTAGGCAAAGAAAAATCAGTTGGTAATGGAAAGATATTTTTCAAACCGATAAAACACAAAAAATATCGCATGTCGCGACACTGGTAGAATTATCGCCAAGGGAACTGGGAGCGCTTAGGGCTTTGTTGGATATATGCGCTGTGGCCTAGAGCTACTGACGTTGTAGGCTATTGTAAAAAGCACTGAAATTTCATTGCTTATAAACCTGAAGCCAGCCGGGGTTTATTTGATTTGAGACGACGTCATAAAAACTATGGCTTACGTTAGGAGGGATAACAGGTTGAGAAGGAGAGGAGGGAAGGGTGAAGCAATGATGGCCTATTGTATTATCGTTCATATAGCTAAAGTCCACCAGCAGAGCGAAAGATATTTTCCGCATTCGGGGGGCCCATAAGTTAAAGTTGTTTATTCAAAAGGACCTGCTACAAAACGGCTGTTTTAGTACAATCGGGTTAAAAAGAAGGAAATTTGAAAAGTAAATAGAAAAAGAATCTTTTTTCGTAGCATTATTTTAATTGTTCGCTTTTGTTCATTTCAATTTTGTAATAGCTACAAGTCTCCGCCAGTCATATTTACAATTTTACATCTATCAGCGTTAATCGTAAGGTCTTTTTAAAACATTTGAAAAGTTATTTATTTTGCAATCTTTCAAAGTGTCAATTAGAGCCTTTCGTGTTTGAAATGTTAATATTTTCTGAAGGATAATTTCCTGCGATTTTCTTGAAACATTCATTACTGCCTCAGGTTTGCAAATAAAAAACGAAACCGAAACAAAAACAAGTGTATCTAAGATATTGTTTTCTGCGACACTCCTCTGAGAAAAAACCGTTTTTAGAACTTACAAATTAAGGTGTTTCCTTTACAAACACTTTTAAGGCACTCTGCAACAAAAATAACCAACAGTTTTCGCATATTTTAATTTAGCAGTTTCTCAGCTCCTTCTCGCTTTTATTTGTTATTTTCGATTTGCCGCGAGTTAATTTATTTGCAGCTGCTGTAATAACCTTTGTAGTCTTGCTTTCAGTACACAGCTTAAATTAAACAAATTTTAATAGAAACTTCGAGAGGAACACGCCAAGAGGATCTTCGCAGCTTACCAGCAGTTAAGGGAGTCCCGGAGCTTTTCATATCCTGAAAACCCGGTAGGTTGTGATGAAATAAGATTTTTGTCCTTAAGATTATCCTACACTAAAAGTAGAATATATGTGCAGCTAAACTGCAACAAAAACTGCATTAGGTAAACGTTGTTTAGAACAATGCTATGCTTAATTTGCATGAGCGGTATCAACATTTTTTTGGCGAAATCAGAGACAATGTTCCTTTCAGACACGACAGGGTACCAGCCAGTTCTTAATTTAAAGCTTGATTTAAATGAGAGAAACAAAATATATTTTTATAATACAGATTTCAGTTATCTCAACAACTTCTTTTCCTTTCCCTCGAAAGACACTCAATGTTGAATTAAATCGTTGCATATATCAGTGTGGGATAATTCTAATATTCACCTCAGTTGCAGGTTATTATATTTCTTTTTGTTCTGCATGTGTTTTCTTTTGTTTAAAAACAAGATATTCACCTTTAAATATTTTGCACCGAATAGAATGCAACGAAAGGAATTCAAAATATTGTTTAACCTTTGATTTAAATGTTTATTTTGGTTTTATTTTTCTCCTTGACGCGCTATAGAGGCGTTTTGGAGCAAGTTAAGTCGCTGGACAGGTTGGCAAACACACAAGCAGCTAAAGTTAAAAAAAGCTGTCTAGTGCTTAGGCTTTTTTTCTCTACTAGCTTGCTTTGTATGATGTTGCTGTTGCTTTGTTTGGCTATTTTTTTCCGTATATAATGAATGAACAGGAAGTCAAACATTTTTTTTATTTTTTCAGATGAGGGTAAGCCGGGCTTTTGTTTCTCTGCCTTTTTTTCAGGGTTATTCTTAGGATTTTCCCTTCTTTGTCCCCTCTCCCAGCAAAACTACTCACTCTAAAACCATCCCTTAATTTTCTTTCCCTTTTTTGTTTTAGCTTCAGTTTTATGACTACTATGTCTGACCGTGTCACGCTGTCTCTACCAACAAGCAACTTACAGACACGCTCTGTTCGAAGCCAATCGTTTAATCCCCCTCCAACGCTTGGATGTCATCGCTCAAGAAGAACACTTAGTCTTCCGGCACGAGAGAAGCCGATAATTCCTCCGGCGATCACGGAAAGTTCCGAATGCTCTCCGTTGGTTCACGACCAGTATTCCGAGGAAATGCAGAGGCGTTTACAAGGAGAAGGTTGCGATGTTGGTAATGCTATGATCGAGTCCATGTTCCCCTCCTCGCTCCTATTTTAACAGAATGATGAACACCTCCCTTCTCTCCCTTCTCTTTGTTTCATCAGCCAATGGATGAAAAGATCAAAACATGGCCTCTTTGTTTTCCCGCCAAAGAAACCCTAATATGGAAAAGGCATTGTTCGATTGGCCAATCGTGTTGTAGTATGACGTCAAAGCGAAGTATCGGTTGATTTCTAGAAAGCTCTCGGGCATGAAGTTTTTTCACCTGAGCGTTCGCTTAACCAATGAAAAGCCTGACGCGTCTGTCTGTCCGTTCGATAAACCAATCAAATCGCTCTATGTGCGTTCGTTTGTCGTTTCTGTTTTGTTCGCGCGCTTTCATTTCAAGGTCATACGAAAATCGCTCTATCTATATCAGCTTTATAAAGAGACTTTTTATTGTCAGTGTCCCGATTGAAATAACCGGCGCCCAGGGCTTTGGGGGGCTAGTCACGAGAATATTGCTGTTTTGGGTGAATTCTGTGCTGAAATAACTACTTACTGAGTTTACCTATACAGAAAAGCTCCTATAACATTATGAAGAAGATATCTAACAAATTTCATTAGGTAGCTCTAATCATGATTTCAGTCTCGCCATACTTTGCAACTGACGACAGAGAAAAGTTTGAATCCCGCCCTAAAGATAGTCGTTCATAACAAAACTGGATCTTTATTTTTGGAATTCAATTGATGCGAAAAAAAAGGTAGCAAATAGTGTAATTAACAATTATTCCTCGAGCCCGAATGGGCTATTGACTCAGAGGCCATGAGGGCGAGAGGAATAATTGTTTTAGTAAAATCCAACTAGTTGGTCAAAAATATCGAGACAAAACAACTTTAACTAGTTAAAAAATCCTTTTTGCCGCCAAGAAGACAACGCTTTTCGCTACTAGTAGGCTATAACATATAGCCTAGTAATAGCTCAACCAATCAGAACGCAGCATTGATAATAGACCACTAGTTGGATTTTACTAACATTTGATATTACATAAGCCCTGCAGTATTGTGCAGCTATGCATTGTCTCTTCTAAGCCTAATCAGCGTTTATTGTATAATACCATTGTTTGTATGCCCATGGGCTAAGTGTACAGTTCTTAGCATAAACTGTAGATACATACTCGAGTATAGGGCATAATGTATCCATTCGGAGTGTACACTTCAAGGACACAAGTCGTGTAGCTTAGTCGCTAGAACGCTAGGCTACAGACTGAGGTAGGTCGTGAATTAGTTCTCCAGACCGGAAGCACACTCAGAAAAGAAGAAAGTAGATACTGTACCACTAATTCCATGCAAACGTCTATCTTCGCGTTGCTCGCATGACTACGTAGATATGGCGGTCCCATCTGTAGTAAGAAACGAAAAAAACAATGTCCTTGAATAATATAGTCGTGTTAATTACACGTAGGTTTTATTTCCACTTTTTCTTCCAGGTTGGTTCGCCCCTATACTCGGTTTGCTGTTGAGCTTATTGTTGTTTGCTTGGGCGTGTCTACTCTCACTCACCGAGGAAGAACAAAAAGCCTTATTCTTATAAAAATGCAAAAAAAGTGCTTTGGTACTGAAGAGATTACACCTTTGAACAAAATAAAGGCTAAGTTCAAAAAGAACCTCAGGACCAGCAGAAGAAGTATTGCTAAGGAAACATTTTTCTTTTCATTAATCAGCGAGCAAACAAGAGAACGTTATTTCGTGGAAGCGAGAATGTTTATTGACTTGATTCAGTATTATTTTCTTCCGTCTTGGAAACGAATTTGCGTCCACGCATTTTGTTTTGCGCGCTGCCAAACTGGGAAATATTTTGCCGCAAAAAGGTTCATTAATTAACAGCCATGTAGGCTGTTGACAATCAGCAGAGAGGATGAAAAGAAATAGAGCCATTAACCTGTATAGGAACTAGTCTGATTAAATTTAATTAAGGTCCATAGAGGTATTAACCATAAAATCCCCGTCCCAAAAGCCTCAAACTAGACAAAGAGGGAATGATTATTTGCCTATCTATCATGCTATCTATTGTTCTAATTCTTTATCATCAACCTCTCATGTAAATTTAAATTCAGATCTTAGGAGGACTAGCCGTTGGAGTATTTTTTTTCACTGCAGCTCTGGCCCTGAGGAAGGGTACTTTTGTTAGCCGAAACATTGGCCCAACATTAATCAGCCCTTTGCTGTATTGCCAGCCTTGCATTCATTTTTTTTTTCAAACTCCTCTTCCCCCGTTCTTCGCCCTTCCCGGAAGCTTCTAGACAGCTTTCGGTCGAGTAACTCTTTCACTTTATCAGACTGCAAAACAGTCGGTTTTTTCTCAAAATCGGTAAAGCGTAGCCTAAGAGTCTCCCTAGTCTCGCTCTCCGTTTTCAGCCTCGCTGCAGACCTTTTGTTCGGCTGCTCGCGAGTACTTGAATACGCAAAAATATACGGACTGTTCTGCAGTCTATCACTTTGTCGATGCCATTTGTAATAGTCAAAACCATCATTGGTAACCAGGCCAGTTTTGTTCAGTTTCCGCATTATGTTAAAGGCCCAGGCCCAACAGGGGTCTTTTTTGCATGAGCATGCGCGACCGCTGACTTGACAAAGAGCACGCGACCAGTGACAGTGACCGTGGTGATTAGTCGTAGTAGTCGTAGGAGCCAAATTGTTCACTTTGAAAGCTTGCTTGACATTGAAATGGTAGCAGGAACTTAGGAAAGACCTTCGTTGTACAAGATAAGTAAAGATCTGGTGATTTAAAGTGGAGACTGATGCGCTTAACGAGGTGAAAGAGCAAGTTTCTCAAGGATGTCTGACACGAACATGGCTGCTTGTTATTGTTTGGCGCTCGACTCGTGCCTTGATTCCCGTTCAAGAACCGCAAAGTTTGGCGTAGAATGCATTGCTGATGCGTAGTTATTGAGCAAAATGTTCTTTATTTAGTAAGACAAAAAAGCAAGGCTGATTTTACAGTCGGGAATATATTATCTTTTGACCAATATTTCGGAAGGCACGGCCTTCCTTCTTCAGGATCTTAGTGTTTGTCTATAAATCGGATGTAAATTAGTTTCTTGATACCGTAGAGGTTTCTGTCAATAATTTGTTCATAGCTGATTGCTGCGGAGCGACCGTAGGGAAATATTTTAAGGGCGACGAATTCTTGAATTCATCACTTTTTACCACAATGCATTGCATTTCACCACACTTTTTACCACAATGCATTGCATTTAACCAGAGTGCACTGCGCCACTTTTAACCAGAGTTCTCTGCGGCATTGCGCCACGAACAACTCAAATATAAACACGAGGAAATTCGGTGGTTGAGGCCTACCCTGGGACCTTAACTCGCCTTATCTCGCCTTAACTCGCCCTAACTCGCAGCTTGAGATTATGTTCAAATTTCCTTATCTCGCCTAAACTCGCATTATCTCGCACAAACTCGCCCACCCTTGCTACTGCAAAGTGGACACCAATTTTAATACCTCATCCTAGCTACTCTCAGGGTAATTTCACAATTAATCCACAAAAGGACGACACCAAAAAATGGGGATTTCAAAAATTTTAAACAATAGTGATTTGTAAGTCCCATCCTTCTAGAATTTCCAATAGCCTCTGTGGTGAGGGTATTTCACCACTAACATTTGATGAAGTTTTTGTTAGTACTTAATGGACAGTCAATGGAACTACCAGGAACAACCTGAACATGCAACAACGAGTTACCTAACAAAAAGGCTACAATGCTAAGCATTGAAGAAATTCCAGAGGCATGGGGTCACAGGGTCCCGAGAAACCCATATTGATTGCTAGTATTTTGGGCCAGCTTGGGCCACAAAGTAAGTGACATTAAGTAAAAGTAGAAACAGTGAATGCACGGAAAAGTTTTCATGAAATAATAAATTTACTTATACTTCTAAGAAATACAAAAACATAATAACAGAATGTTAATTTTTTTTTTCTTTTAAGCTAGCTAACAATTTACAATAAAGTTTGATTGTTGTGGAAAATTTCAAAATGCAATGCAATGTATGCAAGCTGTTTTTTTATAATGACAAGCAGCAGCATAATTATCATCTTATAATATGATGAAGCTTATTCAGGATTATAGCTAAAAACATAAGTCTGGGACGTAGCCAGAATCCTTGAAATACTCCACATACTGATTGCAGTAAAAATACCTGGTACTAGACGATCTGTACATTGGTTCAACGTGACGTCCTGTTTGGCTTACATTGTAGTGAAGCTGGCAACCAGAAGCCATGATTCATAAAGACTTGTTACATTTAGCCCTTAACTGAATAAACGTTTTTACATTGCTAGCCAACTTCGTTCGCCATTTTGTAAATTACCCAGAAGATACTGGTAACTCGTGTCAATATTGATCCCAGTCCACTAGCAAGTTTTAGGTGGTGGGAAGCTTCAACGTTACGTACATGACATCAAAACACGTTACAACACGGCTCAGCCGGTGGCCATTTTTGTAAGAATGGGAAGCAGGGCAGATTCATCACTGACAACTCTTAAGAGTTTGCTAGACAAAGCCGATAATGGAGAGTATTCTTGTTCATCAACTTAAATGAGGTATAGCTCTCTGCACAATTGTGAACACTTTGTAAAATGCAAGCAAGCCTGAACAGGAAACGAAAAGAGTGAAAAGGCAATTGGTGTTTTCGTTTCTGGCAGTGAAACTAATGCTGGATTCCAAGGGAAACCATCAGTGAAGTGGAGAGAATGGGTCGAATTGAGGACTTAGAGATAAGTCTTATAACTTTCAAGGAGAAAGAAATTTCATTTCAGTTTAGTAAAATTGATTGTGTCATAAAAATTTCCTCATCTGAGATGTAGTTCGTCAGCTTCCCCGTTTTTCTATGCTAGTTCTTTGAAGAACATTGACACAGACTGTAAAAACATTTTTTTCAATTCTGGAGTTAGTGATAACAAGTCATGCCATGTAATGTGATACCTATTATGCACACCTGTCTAATATTTAAACCATAGTGTTGGTGAATTAAAAACATAAGTAAAATTAAATATCCTAGCTGTGTTTTATACTAAAATTTCATTTTCGTATCTATTCATGATTGTTTTGTTTACATTAGTTTCTTTTTTCACTAATTTATTATTCTGCCAAATATTTATGCACCTATAATAATAAATAATATATGATGATGACTATTTTTATTAGTAGTAGTATCATACGGCCACCAAATCGTATAGTTTGGTGTCTGAATGCTATCAGAAACCCATGCTATATAATAAAATTATTAATAAAGAACAGGCCTAGGTTATTCAAAGGCTGGATAGTGCCATCCACTGGATCAATCTCTATCGAGTTGATAGTGCAATTAGTTTTCCCAATACTTATCTGCTGTATACTGATTTATCCATTGAATGGCACTATCCAATGTTTGAACAACCAGGGCCAGAACTCCATACTCAACTTGTCCAATTAGGAAAAAAACTCAATATTACTAAATTTAAATAAGATTTTGCTTCAGTCAACTTTGGAGTTCATCTGAAATTTTTCGTTTAATTTTTTTTGTAATTGGGCAACACGGAGACTATAAGGTATATATATACATATGACAGACAAAGATTGCAAGGCATCTTTATATGTATGTTACTAAAACATGTATGTTTTAACCCTTATCACCTCAACATTAGGTTGATCATTTTCCCTTAACTCGCCTTAACTCGCACAAACTCGCAACTGATAGGTAAGCTCAATTTTTCCTTATCTCGCCTTAACTCGCCTAAACTCGCATTAGCTCGCACAATCTCGCGGCGAGTTAAGGTCCCAGAGTAGGCCTTGGTTGAGAGCGTTCAGGCAAATTTTCTACTGCACGGTTAGAAATCTTACCAAATTTAAGACACGCAGGAGTCTTTCAGATGAGTACGATGGTTATCTTGGGGATTGGATTTCAAAAGCCTTTGACTCGTCCAGGCGTTAAAGTTGACGAGAAGATGAGCATTTGCTCTTCGACTCCGCAACACGGGGAATATACAAATTCCAGCTTGCTAGAAGGTGATGTGAAAGTGAGAAAATGTCATGCCATGCTATTCTTAAGAACCGGTATGAGCCGAAAATGGATGTGATTTTGACCATTAGCTTCAAAATAACAGCGCAAATCGAGATAACAAAACATCTGTTTTGCGTCCTACTTTGCAGACGAGGACGTGTATCGGCGTTTTGTAAAGCATAATTATGTTCTTTCATTCATTCATTGCCATGGAATATGCGTTTACATTGTTCTTTTACTGTTAATGGCTCGGTTAATGCGGCACGATAATCTTGCTGGCGGTTTCACCCGATGGAAAAGGCATTAAATTAAAGACTTTTCCCGATAGTTGCGTAATCAGCCTCTGTAGTGTAGTGGTTAGGTGTAGTCGCGTCGAGCCGAAGCTGCCGGGTTCGAATCATACTCCACTCTTTTTTTTTCCTTCTTTCTTTTTTTCCCCGTTTTTCATGTTGTTGTTTTCTATAAATATATACATAAATAACTGTTATTTAATAAAGTGCAATGAACAGCAAGAAAAATATTGTGTTTCCAGAGAAAAGACAGCACACCGTATATTAAATATATAGAAATATATAACCGGATAACCATCTGAACTTCTATCATTTCCTACAATTTACTGTGGAAAAACCAGAGTTGATAACCACTTGATCATTTTCTAAACAACGTTCTCACGAGTTCTTTCTATGGACTGATAGTAATTGTTACTCTTTCCAACATGTAAATAGGTCATTCAATGTCGTTTTCGATTCTTTTAAGTCTCACTGCCTAAGTAATGCCAGTATCAACAGAATGTGCCGCAGCATTACTATCTTTTAGATACCCTAGTTTAGGCATATTTCGGGAGTGGATTAATAAAGATCAGCGGTAGACTACCACGCCGTTATCAGTTGGAATAGAAAGTTGTTCCCTTAAGTATTTTAGCGATACAAAGTTTGTTTATCGGAAAATTGTAGAACGTCTTGCTTTTGCGTGGACGAACATTCTAACGCATTATTAACAGGAATATTCATTTAGCCAGAACTTAAGTGCTGTAAAAATTTTTATCTTTTGGTCGGCATCACATGTTTACTGTACTTCTTGGGAAACCTAACCGTTTGTTTCATCGAAATCGGTCACAAGATTCGACTTTAATTTCGGTCCTATTGAATACAGTTTTGACTGTGTCTCATTAATATTCATTTTTTTTTTTTTATTTTTCGAGACATACAGAGTGACTACCACCAACATCTCACCAGGTGACTAATCTACGTCTCGTGTGCTGTTAATTTTGTAGCTTTTAAGTGCTGGGAAAATTGTAGAACATATATCAATTCACTGCTGAACTCAACACCGGCCTTTGCGCACTTCGAGCCCGCTCGCCGAAATTTGAGGGGTTTTTTTTTTTTTTTTTAATATTTCTGTTCCTTTCTCATTTCAAAACGAAGAAAATTGAAAGTGTTTACTTGCATCAACAAACGTTTCGGCACTTTGTTTAGACTTTGATGAGGTTAGCGCAATCCTACAGGCACTAGATATACGCGCAACGTTGTCGAGGTCAAGTGGGGAGGTAAAATTTGATGGTAGCTCGCGACGATGGCTTTGAGACGCGCCATTTTGATGAAGGCAGACCCTGTGGTGAGCCTCCATGCACATCGCTTGTTCAGCGGTCGCGCATGCTCATGCAGAAAAGACCCCTGTTCCCAGGCCCAAGATGAATTCTCGACAGGACTACAGGGGCCACTATTTTACAGTTCAGTATCATATTCACTACATTTAATTATTTTTTTCTTAGTGTGTTACCCGACAAGCTTGTGATATTAACTATTTACATCGATAAAAGATATTAATATTATTCTATTCTATGCCTTTATTTATCCTATTCTATTCCATTTTAGTAAAATCCAACTAGTGGTCTATTATCAATGCTGCATTCTGATTGGTTGAGCTACTATTAGGCTATATGTTATAGCCCACTAGTAGCGAAAAGCGCCGCATTTTTGGCGGCAAAAAAGGATTAAAGTCTTGCTTTAAGTTGTTTTGTCTCGATATTTTTGACAAACTAGTTGGATTTTACTAAAACAAATATTCCTCTCGCCCTCATGGCCTCTGAATCAATAGCCCATGAGGCCTCATGGCCTCATGGCCTCATGGGCTATTGACTCAGAGCCCATTCGGGCTCGAGGAATAATAGGCCACTTGCACTAAGAGGTCACGTGACCAATGCTTCCTTTAAAAAATGAGTTGGAATCTTGCTGATGCCAAAAATCGACAGAGCAAATAAGAATTATCTTACACTCGAAATTTGAGAGGAAACGCATTTAAGGGAGTTATTTTATGGCTCTTTCATTTTTAAGCAAAGTAGTATGATTTGTATTGGCCGCCATGTTGGAGGGCATACTCTTGCCCTCCAACATGGCGGCCAAAATTACTTCTTGCTTATATCTTGCTAAACGTTTGATAGTTACCCTCAGATGTGCTGTAAACGTTACCACATCATCTTTTCAACATTTTTCTTGAAGTTTAAGTGTAAAATTAGCGTTCAGAAAGAAATAATTCATAATTTTAAAAATCATATTTTGGTCACGTGACCAGATGCAAACTTACTCATTTTAAGAAAATGGTGCGGGTTTGAAAAACGAAATCACTCTCATTTTGTTTAAGATATGACCCACTAACTGATTTTCGAAGGTAAAATCATATAATCTTCATTTTCATAAAAACGATGTCACATTACCTCTTAGTGCAAATGGCCCATTGTTAACTATTCTATTCTGTTGTGAGCTTAGTACCCTAGTCTTCGCGAGTGAATGAGAGGCTGACTCCCTTGTTTTCTATATGGCTCAAAAATACTAATTAGCATAAGAACAACTTGATATACATCCTGGAGGGGTAAAAAAGTAAAAAAAAGGCACGCACAGACGTCACGCATAGGAAGCGGCTCAGTGGCTGAGCTGTTGGCGGTGCAGAGCAGAAAAAATGGCGGAAGATTTCGCAAAAACAAGAAGCAAGCAAGAATGCATCATATTACGTCTGGACGGATCGATGAAAGCCGTGAGTTCTATATGAAGAAAATCTGGTAGAATAAACATCCCATGATATCCTGAAGCTGCCGCGAAACAAGCAAATGTTTTGGAAAGGGCAGGAACGTTAAAAAAAAAAGGTAAGCGTGTTATAAGCTTGAATTCGACTTTCACAGGAGCCCATAAACCGCAGTGAGCAACTCCTTTGTGCCATGCAACGGCGTTTTCAGCAGACCAGTATATTTTTAGATCGATTTTCCCGCGAAGTTTGTATATTTGATAAATATCAAATAAGTCTTACAAATTAGCCGACTAGAAAAAATATTTTTGAAGTTTTGATAGCATTCACTTCTTCTTTTTGTAATTATCGCAACATCGATGCGCACTCATACGAAAGACTGCGTCCATTTTCGCAGGAAAAGTGCTCAAAAATGATGCTAAAAATAGCTTAATCTGAGAAAACGCCATTGCTTAGGCTAAGTAAGGGAGTTACGCTCTCCGGGTTATAGGCTCCTAGCTTTCATAAGAAATAAAGAAGGCCTCGACGGATGACAACTTCCCGATCTACAAAATTTTTTAATATATTGTGCTCAGCCTCATCCAATTGTTAGGGGGTGTTTACATGACACCGGGACAACTTCGCCCCGGAGCGAGTTCACTCCGGTTCCCTCTTATGGCTCTACATTTGTTTACATGATACCAACACAAAATGTCATGCCGGCGCTAGTCACCCCGGCGTGAGTTCACCCCGGTTCTTGTACCGGGGCGAGAATTTCACTCCGGTACGAAATCTCGCAACGGTATCATGTAAACACGAAACGACCACCTTTTTCGGTGTGAAATCGGTCTGCCGGTAGACTGGAACGTTTAGCGCATGCGTAATGTTCGCGATTTTGAATCACACCTGCATTTTATGAACATGAGGTGTACCTTCAAATAACGAGATGTGAAATAACCCAGTCATCATGTAAACGCGATACGAAATCAAAAAGTCATGTCGGTATGAAACTCGCGCCGGTGCGAGTTTTCTCATGTAAACACCCCCTTAGTTGTAAAACAGAAGCGTCTCAAGAATTAGCATATCGTAAGCAATTCACTCGTCTTTCTATTAAAATTTCCATTTATTTTAATATTGTAATGTCTCTTTCCGGAACTGCTTTAATTTATATTTTTGAAGGTAGACAAAAAAACGCTGTTAAGATCTAGAAAGGTTCATAATATTATCTCCGTGTTTTTTCTGTTTTAAGCGCTAATGCTTCCTATAACTAATCAACACGTTATATTTGAATAGAACTATACGATTCGAGCTCAATTGCTTTTTCGTCAATATTCTAAGTAGATATGGACACGAAATGTGTCGTGTCATTTACTATAAGTTTTTTTCTTTTTTTGGATTACCACTGATATATATTGGTGAAGAACGGAGATACCATGACAAAATATTTGAATAGCATAGCTTATCTTTGCAGAAAATGAAAATCGTATTCAGAAACCTCCTTCAGCTCCTTTCACAATGATTATCACTTTCTTATTATATATCCCTTGCCATTTCTTTAAAGTCAACTCAACAGAAAACTAAATCATTGCTTTCGTAGCATTGCCAGCTTCATTGACGAGAGGAAAATGCTGCCGAATTGTCTTGATGATCTTCAGTTAAATCAAACTATAATTATCCCATATATATCTTAAAAGTGGAACGATCGGAGGCAATTTCACACCCGGGCGCACTTTGAGTTATGTCGGTTGAAAAACGTCTTAATTTATTATTTGTGGCCGGGTGTTGTTTTATTCAAATAAAATTTCTGAGGCTATCGCCAACAAATCTTAAGACATTTTTTCCCATGTTTTTCGCAATAAAATACAGGATACGTACTGTAAAAAGTTCTCTCTTTGGCCTATTGGTTCTGAGTTGCCGGCAGAACAGCTACAGAAAATTAAATCAACATTTTATTTTTTGGCATTTTTTTGGTAGCATTTGTCGATTAGTTCGATTATTTTTTGAATGCCTGGCAACTGTTCCTTAGAAGGGCTGGACCGGGGGGGAGGGGAGCGGGGTAGATGTGAAGGGGTGACAGTTCTTTAATATACCTCGATCCTGTTTAAAGGAAATAAAATTGAAAATTGAAATCTTTTTTGAGCATGGAACTAAAATATGACATCGGTTCCTATTTAAAAAGGACTGTGAAAACTGCTAAGAAGACTTGTTCGTTCCACGCTCTTGAGATTATCCGGTTCCGCTCAGGGCAAATCGTCGTCTCTTTCTTAACAATTCAGCTTAGCGGATAGTTTCAATAGAGGTATCGGTCTTGCATTTTGCCCAAAAAATATTTCAAGGAACCTAACTAAAGGGTCCAATACCTTAAACGCACCTCGAAAGCCCGCAGAAAGGAGCCTTGTAAAACGAACCTACATAACGCCGAAGTCCTGAGTATAACGAACGACATCCTTCGCCCAGTACATGTATTAGTAAGATATATGGTAAATGACCCCGACATTTATAACAAAACTTGTTATAGTGAACAATGCCAGTAGATACCACGTCTCTTCGTTTTATCGAGGTTCCACTGTTAGCGACTGCTTGCCTTATCGTGAGTAGTACTCGTGGCTCGTTTCCTTGGATAACTGCACTACTGACATTGTCATAATATTCAAATTTTCACCGCGTCTCCTTTCAGTCAATTGTTATAGCTTTCTATACAGCCTTCCACTTAACGAGCTGTCAACGAGACTGCCTCGGGATGACATAGGTTTTGTTCCAATTATATTTAGCTATTGTTTCACTTCGCGTTTACATAAGACTGATCAAATAACTTCCATTTGGAGCTCAAAATGACAAGTACTATTAATTGACGTTTCGCGATTTCGATCAAAAATAGCTCTAGTTTATGGCTTAAATCATGATCTATCGCCATAGACATTTGCTTTGAATAAGACAGCGTTATTTCTCAGTTTTTTTTATTTTCGATTTCAAAAAGCACCTGATTCGTAAAACTGATCCGTACTGAAAGAGAGTTCAGCTTACATTTGTCCACAAACGCCTAAACGCAGCGATAATCTCGGGCAAAAACAGATTGAAATTCTGTATCGTGCGACAAAAGAAGCGATCGTCAAGTAAATGGCAGGCTCCCAGATTTGATTTAGGTAAGACAAAAAAAAACATTGTAACGAAAATTATGCTCCTTTATACTCAATTGATTAAACATAAATAATTCGTCGTGTTCCGTCTAAGTTAGGGAAAGAAGCGATCGTCAAGTAAATGGCAGGCTCCCAGATTTGATTTAGGTAAGACAAAAAAAAACATTGTAACGAAAATTATGCTCCTTTATACTCAATTGATTAAACATAAATAATTCGTCGTGTTCCGTCTAAGTTAGGGAATATTATTCCCTTCACACTTTCAGCAAAAACACAGTATTTGTTCTAGACGCTAAATGTTAAAGGAAAATATTTTTCTGTATTAGGCACTGTTATAGTGCATCAACAAGGACGCTAGAAGGGCTAATGAATTTAAAGTGCAAATTTTGTTGTTATTTTCTCCTTTTAAGACATTGCACATTAGGTATAATGCGAGGAAACTGAGGAATTTTATTTCTTAATTAAGTTGAGGCAAATTTTTCTCTACTTAAACATTTTATGTCAGTCTAGTAATCCTGTCTTGGGCTAAGGCACGTATACGTTTCTTTTTTGGCTAATAAAGCACAATTATTTTCCAGAATCTTAGAAAACAAATTTCGCCCCGAAAATATTCTTAGTTAGAGGGAGTGAAAATTTTCCTTATTAAAACAGCTCTCATTTGAATCTGTTCACGCCTAAGGTTTTCCTCTGCAAGATGCGCTCAAGGAAACCATTCGCCTGACGGTGAATATAATTATGAGTTTCAGAATACGTACAGGGTAAACTTCACAGTAGTTTTCATCTCGGTGGGTGGTGGCGTACAATATGTTACATGCACTACACAAACTCAATATTCGTTCCATCATATTCAAAATCATCTACCACCACCTAATGATAGCACCACAAAATAGTACGGCTTATTCTCCCAAATAATAATAATAATAATAATAATAATAATAATAATGATGATGATATGATAATGATAATAATAATTCCTTCATTTACCCTCGGCAGGATTTAAAACGCTTAGGTTTTTCAGATCTTAACCTTCTTGTGTTCTATCACACCAACGTAACTTGTTTAATTAAGGTCACGCTGAGCACAGTTTCGTTAGTTTGTGAGTATATGTCATTTGCCAAATCATGGCAAGAGAAAGGTTGCAGCTCACATCCTGAAACCTGGCAAATGAAAAATATACCGATGAAAGATTTTGATTGACAGGTAAAATGTGACGTTTTCGTTGTTTCCATAGCAACATGAACGATTGAATACAACCTTAAAATTTCACTTTAAGTTGCTCAATTTACATAAAATTCGCTCATTAGATTTTCCGATAAACTTACACACAGCTTACTATAATTAATCATTATCATTTGAAACTTATTGGATCGAATTTTAACAGTCGGTGATTTTTGGGTAATCAATAAATATAATTGTACTTTGATAATTAAATGTGTCACAAAATTCGTCTGTTCAACTTCCATTTTAAAGTGCTCACTATTTAAGATACGATAAAAGAAGAAATTCTTCCAATTATCACAAAGTTTTAATGAGTAGATTTTGAGCAATCGTCGTCTGTGTACCATTGCTTTTTTCACCGCCATATTTGTTAGTCTAATTTAAAACACCCGCCGTCACGCGAGTTAACGCTGACCGCCCGCAAAACTGTGTTCAGCCACCCTTAAACGAGGTTTTAAAAATGAATAAAGACAGGTTTTCACACAGCATTCAAATGGAATTCAACTTGTCAGTCAGTAAGAAGCCTGTATGAATGAAACAATTTTGAACCGTGTTTAACTAAACAAATTTTAAACGTGTTAAAGCTTTGGTGTGAATGGGGCATAAATTGCATACAATTCTCTCGGACTAACTGCTTTGACTGTATTTAACAATTAGTCGCCGCAGGCGACGTGAATATCGGCGAATAGTCTCCGAGACGAAGTCGAGGTGACTATTCGCCAATATTTACGTCGCCTGAGGCGACTAATTGTTTTAGTATAATTACATTGATGATTATTCGAGAAAATAAAATTATTGATCAATTTCCGACCCCGAAACATTAAAAAATCTGGCTGCCATTTTGAAAACTGCTGGCCTTCAGTGCTATAATCATCGCGCGGTGATTATAGCGGAATAGAGCGAACCCCTAGCCGATCACAGCGCTCTATTTTCGAGAGTCATCAATGTAATTATACTAAAGGCAGTTAGTGTCCATCTTGGAAGGATGTCTGCTTTATACTGAGTCGTCTTGAAAGAGGGGGCCGCATGGGAGAGGTGAATAATGTTATATTTAGAAATTAAAAACTACATAACGTTGTTGCTTTGCCACAGACCAGCAGAAAATCAGCTAAAATGTCCTTTGATGGAGAGACTTCCCGACTATCTGCTCGGTCGCGCAACACTCGTTCCCATTCCCTCAAACCACAGAGTCAGCCTATCATTGCTCTCAAACAGCGTTCAAAACGCACGATGAGCCTACCTTCCAAGCCTGTACTGTTGCCGCTGATCAATGTTCAACGTTGCTATGACAACTGGGACGGGGCTGAAAGCGAGGATGATGAGTCTAATAAAAATGAGGAAGAAATGGGTATGTCACGCTCAACATAAACTTGCTTTGAATCTGGTAGGAACGAAATCGAAAGCAGATATGGACTCATTGCAGATTACACTCCCTCAAGGTTTTGCTTAACTAACTCGAAACATCTAATCAAATAATTGCGTACGATTACGTGATAGCAGCCAACATACTGTATTGGTAGTCAGTCTTATGTTCCCTCCCATGAAATTTCCTTATTTTTTTTTCTCCACTGGTTCATCTTTTGATTTCAGTTCCCTTTTCCAAACAGCAAACGCCTCGTCTTGCAAACTTTTTCTGGTCATATTCAGCAGTATTTTTGTCCAAATCTGCAAGGTCGTAACGTAGTTTTCTTTTCCCGCCTCTTTTGTATATTTTTATAGCAAAGATTTTGTGCCCTTTTTCAAGATTTTTTTAAACTTTAATCTCCCGATTTTTTTGCGATTTTCATGCCACTATATGTCTTAAATAAACTTCGTAAAAGAAATATTGGGACCAATTGTTCCAATTCAGTGAGCACTAGTGACCTGTTGGCTCTAAAACAATGGATAATGCCTTCACTCTGTGGCCATCTTAAAATAACCTACCTTAACGCTTTAGACCATTGTTAATTTTTATCCCTTTGAGTCCCAATAGTGTCCAAGATCAATTTTCTCCTTACAATTATCCATACACTGTAAAGAGATAAGTTATGAGAAACAATAAAATGATCACCCAAGAGAAAATACTTTGATCTTTGAACAAATTCTCTCAACTAATTCTTTAAGGAAATGTATGGAGATCAGTTTGGAGAATTTGTATGTGGATACTGGGGTTTAAAGGGTTATTTAAGTCCCGAAGTTTGGGCGTTGTCCTTATTATTTATCTTCCCGCGGGCGCGATCTCAAAATGGTTTCCCCCAACACACTGCTAGCCTGCGCCACAGACGAAGCTAAACTCTGATCAAGTCTGTCTGCGAAACGTCGCCGAAATCTTCGTTCTTTGCCCCCTCCTGTCTACCAGGATTTGAGTATGCGCCATGATTGGCCTGTTAAAAAATCTATTGTCGATTTGCCAATCAGATTGAAGGAAAATTCGTAACGCATTTCCGGTAATTCGTTGAGTCCATTGGGGCCCCAAAACAAGGATATCGGCGCTGCTTCGCAGACGTTACTAACCGAAGTCAAATTATATAATTACGTCTGCGCGATGCAGGCTAGCATACTGCTTAAGCATTTCAATTCCAAACATATTAACTCTTGTACGCTTATCATTTTTCGATATTTTGTTCTTTCAGCCTGGTATACACCAGTTGTTGGTCTGTCCTGTAGTCTTGCTATTTACTTTTGGTCATGCGCATTAGCCTACTATTCGAAGACTGAATGACGACAATTCTCTTTCGATGAATATATAAATAATTTATTTCCTTTTTTTTGGTATTATTTTTTGAGACGAAAGATGGAATTGAACATACTTATAGCTACAAATTAAAAGAACATACTTTAAGTGTATAGTTAGTTTGTCTCTGTTTGCATTGATGGAGTAAACCTCCGCTCTAAGAGTGCATGGTTAACCCTTAAAGCCTCAGTCATATCCAAATACAAATTCTCCTGACTAATCTCCATACATTTCCTTACAAAATTAGTTGAGAGAACTTGTTTGAAGATCAGAGCATTTTCCACAGGCTGATCACTTTATTAATGCTTACAACATTTTTTTCTGGATTATGTGTTGATATCATTCGGCAAACATTGTTTGCTAAAACGCAAAAACAAATTCTGGATATTGTCCCCTGCTAGTCTATAATTTCATGAGACTAACGTTAAAACTCACTTCATCAGGAAGTTTTACAGACCTAAATATAAGCTGGTGTTGAAAAGTGCACCATCATTTTGCGCATGTCAGGATATCCAGCGAAGTCTTGGATTCTGGATTCCACGCTCTGGATTCTGGATTCAAGGTACTGGATCCCTCGGCAGTACTAACTTGGATTCCGGATTCCAATCGTTAGCGGTATTCTGGATCCCTAGGGTTGAATTCCGGATTCCAAATCGCAGGATTCCACATTCCACAAGCAAAAATTTCCGGGAGTAATTGGCGAAACGTGTAACGTGCAACACTGCCGCCACATTTTTTGACGTTGTTGAAATTCTTGGTGGATAAGTAGAAATGTATGAAAATTCCTTTATCAGTTATGTTTTAACAGCCCACCCATGCTAAGTTAAAGAAAGAAATAACCTTTATTTTAAGAGGGTGACACTTATTACTATGAAGTACTCTCCCTAGTGGCCCTCTGTATTTTACGTCTCCAACTGAAAACGGGACCGCCATTTTACGTGGTCATCCGAGCCACGCAAGGTCTCGCCGCTTGCACTGCAAAGGGAGTCACTTCACTTCTCAGTTATTTTAAGACCCTGAGTATTGGTCCGGCCCCGGGAATCGAACCCGCGAGCTCCCGCTCTGGAGTCAACACGCTCTACCGACTGAGCTAACACTAAGTTGTATAACCACCCTGAAGATTATGATCGCCGGTTCCTCGTAATTGCCCGCAAAAAATGAACTGAAATTATTTAATATTGCGTTAAATCACCCGCATTCCTAATCTTCAGTTCCGTGAAGTGCCAACGGAGGTAAGCGGTTAGGAGACAGGTAGCCTCTTACGCGGACGTTCTTAAGGGTTCGTCACGCGTTCCTGCCACAAGCCCCACAAACGTCTGCTAAATCGAGCGGTAAAAACATAGACCAATCACAACACACTTCCAGATGCAATTTCGACCTTGAGAAATCACAGTTTTGCGCGAGACTCAGCTCCAGAAAAGACCAGAAAGGTCTTGAAAGGTGAAGACCTTATTATACTTTTAGAACAAACTACCCAGTTCACTCACACGCTTTCGTACTAGAGACTACCCTCATGATCTCATTGAAAAAATTACCCCGGAGGTTTAATTTGCTGAACGGTGGTAGTCGACTTAAATACAAAACAATAAGGGGCGAAAAAAATTCTTTATGCGGGGAGGCTCCGCTCCGAGGTCCAACCCCTTACCCTTTTATTTTAGAACAAACTACCCAGTTAACTCACACGCCTTCGTACTAGAGACTACCCTCATGATCTCATTGAAAAATTACCCCGAAGGTTTAATTTGCTGAACGGTAGTCGACTTTACTACAAATCAATAAGGGGCGAAAAAAATTCTTTATGCGGGGAGGTTCTGCTCCTAGGTCCAACCCCTTACCCTTTTATATACCATTTTTCACGAAAAGGGTGCCCCTTTCGTATACCTTCTATTGACAAATGGTATCCCTTTCACATACCTTGTTTAGAACTTCGCATCCCTTTTAACTGCTGTTAATCCACTGTATTTTAACTGAGGAATCAATCACAAAAAAGAACGTTTCCTGGACTTTTTAATTAAAGCCATAAAATTCATCTGTTAACCCTTTTGGGACCCTTTCAGAGTTCACTACCCTTTTGTTTCTCCGATAATCCACACCTGAGCTCCAGCTGATATCTGGGAAGGAATTTTAAAACCACTCGATTCAGCAGACGCTCGTGAGGCAGGCCACGTTTGCGTAGGAGGCTAGGAAACAGGCGGAATATAGTTATTACAGGGTGTGACGTATTTCAGTCCTGTGGATATGTTGCTTTTTGGGCGCGTACTTTCAGCTACATGTAGCTCTCAGACTGTAGACTTACATGTATCGATGGCAGTCGTTGCACTATGTGCTTACTTCTTTAATAGTTAAATGGAGAATGTGCTAGATATGTATTACATTTTCTGATTGCGACTTTCCGAATCAAAAAAAGCCTGAATGAAGCTATGCTTCGATTTTCCGCCTGGCACGAAAGAACAAAAACTTCGTGTTATCACGAACGATCGCTCGCGAAAATGATTCGCTAATGGGTTATAAGCCTGATAAGCGTCTTTACCGCTGCCAAACATTAATTTAGGAAATTTTCCAAGTTAAGGAATTAGCTATAGTGCGCTGATACAAATATAGTTTTATTTTTCAATTAGCGTGTTAAGCAATGTTCGACAATTCCCACGTAACGACGTAAATATCGAAGTTTTGAAAAATGCTTCGTCACCGAACGAAATTGCTTTGACATTTTTACGACAAGTCTAACATATTAAATGAAGACTATCTTTATATCGACGACAAGTCTCCCATTTCAAAGACTTAATACTCCTGCCAAAAATAGTAGCAATTGGACATCATATTGGTAATGTTAAAAAACGGACTTTGAAAAAAAAAGCAGCATTAGTTTTGAAAAAGCTTGCTTCAATAGATTTGGCAATTGTTCTTTTCTTAAAATAATGGGTGGCTTAATGCCTCAGCGCGGACGCACGTAACGTACCTCTTCATGCAGATATTGGAAGACCAATTATAAATGCTTGCTGCCCTTTTTACTCTGCATAACTAAGAAAAACAATAGAAATAAGTGGCATTCATTTATACGAAAGAAGAATAATAGAATGATATTCTGTTATATTATGCTAATATTGGTCGAGGTCAATAAAGGCACCTAGCCCGAAACAAACGAGAGCTTGATGCAATTTTTAAGTCACACCTAGTTGTGGCGAAGGATGATGGTAGAGACATAAAGAGAAATGATTTTGATAAACGCAATCTTGCTTCTGCAAGTGTTATGGATGCAATTCGCCTGGAGTGAAAGTCAGAAATCAGTGAACACTTTGCAGAGAAGATATATGAATGACTCAGACGCAGTATGTAATGATAATTCCAGAGCAACTTTCTTTATCGGACTTCAGTCCAGTAACAAATGGATTCTTTTCTTTGAAAGCGGAGGGTTTTGTGCTTCGTTGGTGGACTGCAATAAGCGGTATTTGAATGAAAACTCGACGGTGTTGATGACTTCAACATTGATGCCCAAGGAAGTAATTGGAAGGGATTTGTTATCTTCATCTCAAACTGAAAATCCGTCTTTTTACGATTATCGGCATGTCCTTATACCGTATTGTAGCAGCGATTTATGGCTGGGACAGAGGACAAATCCAAGGAAACCGTTCCGTTTCGTCAACGATTCCTCTGTTGATAATTTCAGCTTTAGAGGCCAAACGATTTTCCGTAGTCTCTTTATGGATTTACTTAGGGGATACAATCTTCGAGAAGCGGAGGAAATTGTCCTTTCTGGTAGCAGTGCTGGGGGAATCGGAGTTCTAAATCACGCAGCCTGGGTCCTGGACCACGTGATTAAATCTCAAGATTTAAATGCTAAATTAAAAACTATTGTCGACTCCGGATGGTTCATAAACTTTCAGGACACTTTGGAAGCCAAAGTTAGACCTAAATTTATGTCATTTGCGAACATTACATCGGCAGCTTGTGAAGATACATCACGCGACTACATTTGCTGCCCTTCGGCATCGTGTATGATAGCGCGCGGGTATTATCCCTCGGTCGTCCCGTTACTTATAGTCTCGAGCATATACGACCTTTTTATGCTTGGGGATGTTTTCAGTGCACAAGACACACAAGAAAATACTGCAACAGATAACTCTGCAGATTACATAACCCTCGTTAGTATGTATGGTGGGGCAATGAATGAATCTATCAGTCTGATTGGAACTCAAGCTTCAAATGTGAGCATTTTTGCACCAGCCTGCTTTCAGCACATTTATCTGTCCACATCAAGTTTGTGGGAAGAAGGAGGTGTTTTGCCACCATCCGCTGAAGTTGGGCGAGGCTCGGCCAAGTACAAGTAAGTGTGAATGAAAATTAAAATTGAAGCAATGGTTTGTATCGTGGAAACGAATAGAACATTTTGTTTTGATGATAAACTTTGATATTGTTCGAAAAAAATTATTTTGTTTATTTAAAATATGCAGCACTATTGTTGCCGCAGCAGATCCCTATAATCCTATATTAAAAGGCATTTTTATGTAGCTGGAATTTTTTCCCAACGGCGCGCTCTCATTGTTTACTTCGAGGTCACAAGACATCTAACAACGAAAACTGTTTCCCGTCAAAATCTCTGATCGCCCAACATTGCAAAATCTATGACGCCAGAGGGTAACAGTGCACTGTTACCCGTAAATATTGACCGACGGACCACCGTTACAGCGAGGTTCAATGAATTTCCAGCTACATAACAAATTACTTAAAGACTGCTCCCTCGGGAAACAGTTAATTTTGTTTCCCTCGAATCTCAAAGTTTCCCATCGCGCAGAATGAGTGGACATCATTAGCTATTCATGACTTCCGAAGCGGCAAATTGCAACACACGAGCGCTTTCAATAAGCTTCAAATAAGAGAACAAAGGGCCTATTTTGGCCCGCCAGTGTTCAAAAAACTCATTTGCGCGACTTTGTAAGCTCCAAAATGAGAAATCCACTGACGGAATATGTTAGATTGATCAATCCTTAAGCCGAATACGTTTAAAATTCTAAAATTTATGGACAAGAAACACAATTCTGCGAGTTTGAAAAAATAACAATACGCTATATAGAAAATCACTCGGTTGTGAGGTAAGCCATTAGCTAGCGCTGGTGCCGCGAACTTTAAAATATCTACGAACCACTCGACTAAAGTTATTAACCCATGAATCCAAGCGTATGCGCTTCACTAGGAAATGAATAGAACGATTAAAGTTTACTTAGCAAGTGAATTGACAGAAACTATAAAAATGGGGAGAGGTTTTACTAGCGCAAACGGCCTTTGACTCTGGTCCAAAAAAGCATTGGGCATTTTGAAAACAATCTAGGAGAGTCTCCACATGACCGAGTTGGGCGAGCGTTGACAAGGAGTATAACAAGATTTCGAACGAAAACGCCTAAAACCCGTTCTACAAACACACTATCTGGTGCCTTGGGTTGCAAAGCAAACATAACTGTCTAATTTAAGATTCAGTGAAAAATGACTTAGTCACTTATAACATATAAGCTCGAAACTGCTTTCCGTTAACCGCGAAACAGTGACGACACAAGCATGCTCTTTACAGCTTGCGCACGACAAACTTTTTCGACTAAACTCAAAGCAATTTACAGGAGCTTGTTGTTCGACCCCAGTTGTGAAAGCATAGTAAGATTTGGTCCGGTTTAAACGAGAAGGTTCTTGTTGTGGTTAATGGAAAAACATATTTACTGGCCTTTAAATACTGCACGCGCTGCTAAAGGTCAGATATTTGGAAACAAAAGCTCCCATGGCCTTTGTTTCTTTGCAAGGCTGTATAATCGCTACAAAGCAAAGACCGCACAGACTTCGACCAATAAGAGCGATTCAGTTCACGCTTTACCCGTAATATTACAGACCTAAGCTTCTAGCTCGACTGTAAGTACAATGTCCCGAAAGTAAAATAGCCATTCTGCACGATGCATCGGAGGAACATTGAGATTTTCGGGAAACAAAGTTAACTGTTTCCCGAGGGATCAGTCACTAAGTGTTTGGTGTTAAAGGATAGTTATGCTGATCAGATGATTCGCCATTCTAACTTTTGCATGTGTGGGCGAAGCCCTACTATGATACAATTCAAATAAACCTCTCTGGCAAGGCTTTTGCATCCCACTTATTCTTTCCCAGTATTTTGCAAAAGTAAATTTGAATTTTTTTGGAGAAAAATTTGTTGCTTAATGGCCGCTACTAGGAGTTAAGGGTTCAAAATGAATTTAACGCCCAGAAAGGGAAGCCAGTTTCTGGTATCTTTTAGGGCTCCGACGAACACCTCTGTTATTTTTATGTTTAAATGAGGTAGTCTTTATTTGCGTCTCGCATCGATCTTCTTTCTGTTTTCAAAGCTCAATTACCTCGCTTTGCACAAATTTAATCCAGGAGCCTTCTCTCCGCCACTAACTGGTTTCTATGGTGCCTCTCGATAAATCACGTGAATGACCATAAACGGAAATCACTTCACTACAGACTCCAGTTTCCTCTCGGACACACTTCTAATGTGTAATTACCCTTGGACCAGACCAAATCTTAGCTCCATTGTACTATTATTTACGTATCTTTATTCCTCCGTTAGCCATAAGATACAGAGTGGAACGTGGGAATCAACAAAGATCCAAACGAAAGCTTACAGCAGCAGCATCAAAGATTTCATAGCGAAATGGATGCAGTCAAATGGCTCTTCTATGACTTTGATAGACAGCTGTGTTGGAGCACACTGCAACCCAACTTGTCCTGGGCAATTTGTGTTTACAGACCCCGCGCCAATGTGGAAAGACTCAGTTCAAACTACCATTCTTTTACTTTCCTTGGTGATTACAATTGTAAGCTTGGGATTTAAGGCCAACTTCTTCTTACAGCATCATTACTTGAACAGGAAACAAACACATTACCTTAATGAGTTTGCAAGTTCTCCAGTTACCAGAGAGGTGGGTACTCCACTCGACATATTTCTTTATCACGCATTGGAGCGCTTCAGTACACAGGCTTTTCTGCTAACCTCCATGTAGCCTCATGTAAGGAAATCCAACACAACCTTAAATTTTGGATTCCACCCCGTGGATTCAGGATTAGAGGTAGTGGATACCGGATTCCTTTTCTGAGTGGAACTTGGATTCCGGATTTCAATCGTTAGTGGGATTCCGGATTCCTTGGGCTGAATCCCGGTTCCAAAGCCCAAGATTCCAGAATCCAACAGCAAAAATTCCTCGGATTCCTCAGTGAATCCAGATTACCGTAAATCCTCTATTATACCCCCCCGGCGCGGGGGGGGGGGGGGCTTATTTATTTCAAGCCCATTTGAGAGGGTGTATATTTGAGAGGGGGGCTTATTTAATTTAGAAACGACAATGGTATCAGTTCTCCATAAAGAACAAGAATGCAAAGTGAGAAGCTCAAGTACCAGAATTTTTAGGTCATGCAGCCGAGGATCAGAATCAAATCCGAATTTCCATTTGGTAAATGAACCATTCCAGATCACTCCACACGTTTTACAGTCGAGATTAATTAATACAGTCTATCACTTATTAGGGAAGTATAATTAGGGTAGGAGAGGGGGCTTAAAAGAGAGGGGGGCTTATTAACTTTCTTCCCTGAAAAGGGGAGTCTGTTTAGAGGGAGGGGGCTTATTTAAGACGGGGGGGGGCTTAATAGAGGATTTATAGTACCTTACATTGGATGATCCCATAAAACAAAGTCGATTATTCATGTATTTCAGCTTCCACCATGTGCACCCCCTGAAATGACCAGTATCGCCTGCCTTTTCCTAAGTTACTCAGTTAATGTTGCGCATCAGAAACCAACTAAAGACAAAGGTAAGAGAAAACCACTTATAGCTGTAGCCATTCCTCCTGAAAAGTATGCTAGTTAAGGTAACTTGGGAACTACACCAAATTTCTCTACGGTAGTCAAAAAGTTTTCTTTTATACCATTATCAATTTGACCTTTTTTCTTCTATTACCGATCTGTAGAGTGAAAAAAAAGTTTTACCTTGAAGCGACGCATTGATAGCCAAATATCATGAAAACAAAAGAATAACTTAACAGTTGCCGCCGCCATTTTGGAGTAGAGTTATGGCTGTGGAAATTTGCTGTCGATGACATCGTTATTGATATGAAGATCCGCATTTCTTGAAATCGATGATATAGCTCAAAATGTTGGCATCCCATTGGGCTTCTCGTGCTTCTGCAGATAAAACATAACAGCTGGGTCATACATGATGTTACCGAAATTTCGTAGCATTAGAATGAATTTAACATTTCCAGTTAAGCTCGGCACGGCGTTTGAATTCAGAAAACATGTTTCGGATACTTCAGCATTCATCATCAGCACAAGTTTTACTGCAATTAAAACATATATTAATATTAATAATCTCCTTTGATTAATGTTTTAATGTTGTTACCAATATGGATATCAACAATAGATTGACTTTCATATTATTTTTGATATTGATGCTGATGTTGCCGGATATTGCCGGTTTTGCTGATGTTTATTGATTTTTAGGGGACGAGGAACTAGCAGCAAACAAAAGTGAGACAGATTCAAATGAAGCGAAGACTAAATACCCCGTGAATATCAAACAACATACCATTTGTGATATTGAAAGTACTGGTGGCAGCGGAAACCATGCAGAGCCTGTTATATCTACTCAGGCTGTTAACTTAGGCTTTGTTGCAACAACCGAGGAAAAACCGGTTAATCCTCACAAAACTACTCGTTTCAGCGAAAGCGAGACAGATTTAGAAGAATTTCACATGGCAAACGGACTCAGCAAAGGCAAAGAGAGGAGAAATAGTTTACAAACTGCCTGGAGAAAACCTTCCGATGCCCCTTACGTTAAAATAGAGCAAGGCAATCCCCGGGAAAAGAAAATTCTTGATAATGTTTCAGTTTACTTTAATCCTGGTGAACTGGTGGCAATCATGGGTCCATCTGGTTCAGGGAAGACTACTCTTCTTGATTTGCTTACAGGAAGGAGGAGAAGTGGTCATAGCCAGGTGCGTACGTAATGAACCGGCAGTGGAACCTCTATTCAAGGGACACGCGCCGGACCAAGGCAACTGTCCCCTGAATGGAGGTTGGGCTGGGGTTTGTTAATAATTAACCAAAAAATAAAATTGCTCTCTTATTCCAATTCGGAATCTGCTGCAGTCATTATTTCAAGCAGCTAGATAATGTATAAAAAACATGGTTAATTCATCTCTGTCGACGGTTGTGTCTTGAATTCCGACAAGTGTGGTACTACCGATTTAAGGGAGATAGTTCATGTTTTGAAAGCTGTCACCATTGTGACTAGTGTACACTTAAATAACTTATCAATGATTTTTGTGGTCAGTCGCTTTTCGAGTGCTAAGGTGTCCCCTAAATGGAGGTTAAACCCGGGTTTCGGGATCCAGAAAAAGTAATGACTCTTTCGGGTCCCTTCAATCGAGGTAGCAAATACAAAGATTATGTGAACATTTTTACGGGACAAAATTTTTTGTCACCTGGATAGAGGTGTCCCAAAGGAGAGGTTTCACTGTAATACTTTCGTCACAAGGGGCTACGAGGTCACGCCCGCTATGCGCAGTTTCCTATCACGTGACCGGCGTCGTCATGTGACCTGACGAGTTTTCCATCTTGAAAAAGACAACGTGAAGTTTCGAAAAGATTCACCTTTTGTATGCGGAGAAAATTTATTTTTGCATTAAAGATCCAGAGACCAAAACCGCTTTCGTCAGCAAATAAATTAGGAGGTTTGTCAATGAATATCTGAGGGTGTCATTTGAATTTTTTATTCTAAATCTGTCTTTTCAGCGGATTGGTGGTCTTAACGAATCATAGCTAACTAACCATTGCATCTTGATCACTGAGATCTTGTTCAATTTAGTTTTAGTTCAGTTTTACTTGTCTGTGGCCCCGCTGGGTTAATGAAGAAGTGCTGCGCTGAAGTCTAAGAACTTGACATAATCTTGAGTACATGTAGTCTGTGTAACGTTTAGCTCCTTAGGAATATCAGACACAATTGGTTGCCGGCTGATTGAAGTGACTCGTTCGACTGCACATAGTTGTCGACAACTTTCTTTGTATTTCTTGAGGCCCTGACAAACCGACGTTCCTCACTCCGTATACCAACAGGGTAAAGTTTACATTAACGGAGTGAGTCTGGGTGACGTACAAGACTGGTACGCCCGAAGGATTGGTTATGTGTTGCAGCTAGCTGTACCTTATTACGAGGAACTCACTGTTCGACAGAATGTCTTCTTCGCAGCCCACATGAGGCTTCCTAAGGGAATGAGCCACTCAAAAAAGTTTGAACGAGTAGAACAGATACTCGAAGAGGTAAGTTCTGATTCGTTTGTTAGTGAACCGGGTGCTCCTAACAACTCTACGCGTTCCGATAAGTGGTGACCTCTAACATAACACTCATCATCAATATTACCTTCACCTTAATAGTGTAGATAGGGTGGGATTTTTCACAATTAAGATCTTGCATTTTTTGTTGAATGTACTAGAGGCAGGTTGCTATAAGGAGTGAAATGGTTAATTTCTTTTCAGACAGGTCTTCTATCCCTTGCCGATACAGTTGTTGGTGGATCTGTTGGTTCAGGACTCAGTGGAGGACAAAAACGTCGCCTGTGTGTTGCTCTGCAGATGATCAACCTGCCTTCTGTACTCTTTTTGGACGAGCCAACGTCAGGTAGTCTCATTTTGAAGGGATAGAAAACGAAATTTTCTTATCGCAACCCAAAATATTCAAATGTAATGGATAGATGTGTAGACGGTTCTAAAATTGCACGCTCTATGATTGTCAGAATGACGGATCCAGATGGGGCCTGGGGTCTAACCCCTACCCCCCCTCCCCTCCCCCCTGCCCCCGCCCCCTTAATGAAGATATCAGAACATAGATTTGCCTTGAAACGCCTTAAAACTGATATTGCATTCACAGAATGAAAAAAGCGCTAGCAAAGCACGTCACCACTTAGGCATAAACTTTCACGAGTATAATTAAGTTTGTCTGTAATACTGAAAGCGGGAGCGAAAAGTCCATATACGCACATACGCCCGTGCGTGCATGTACATGCGTGTCAGTGTGTTAGTATTTTCCTTATCCTTTTATTATTCCATAATTCTGGTGGCTAGATATGAGTAAAATAAATAACTACTGCATTTTCCTGCGTATTAATTTATTGAAAATGTTCTACGGAAAACGCTGGAAAAGACCCTAACTTAAAGATTTTTCTGGAGGATTGCCCCAGATCCCCCCAGGGTTGGGCCACATTCGGCGCTACAACTTTTCTTCCCCGCATTCGTAGACCTCAAAAATCTTACGCTTAGTCAGGCGCCTAAACAAAGTGTGCTAAAACATGCGAACCATCCCAAACAACCGCCCTTCTGTGGTATAACTTTTAGAGTACTTTTTGTAGGTCTGGATGCATCCTCCTCTCTTGAGCTGCTGCAGCATTTGAACGTTGTAGCAGAATCAGGAAGACTTATTATACTCACCATTCATCAACCTAGACTAGAAATCTTCCATCTCTTCCACAAGATTCTTTTGTTGTGTGATGGCCAGGTGGGTAACTGCTCGCCTCACATGGGTACCTGCTCGCCACATGTGGGTAACTGCTCGTTCCATGTGGGCAGCTGTTCGCCCTATGTAATAGAATTCAACTTATCCAAAACAGTCTTGGATACTGGATTCCCCGCCGTGGATTCCTGGATTCCAGGTATTGGATTCCTGAGTTTTCGTCAGCGGAACTTGGATTACGGATTCCAATCGTTAGCGGGATCCGAGATTCCTTGAACTGTATTCTGGATTCCAAAGCCCAGGATTCTGAATTGCACAAGAAAAATTTCCCGCATTTCAGATTCAACAAGGAAAAAGTTCCCGGATTCCGGAATCCGGATTCTCTTACATGGAGCGTGACAGCTGTGATGAAGGTTGATTCATTTCAGTTCACATAGATTGTTTATTTAATACATCGGGATTAACCTAGATTAAGATAGTTTTGTTGCCGACTTGGACAAAGAAGACCAATGAAGAATCTTCTAAAGAATTTTTGAATTTCGTCGGTGGGCGAGTGTGATGTTACTGAGGTGATAAATCATAACAAAGGCGTAGTGCTCAAAACTTCAATTTCTCAATCCCCCTACAGTTCCGTGAGGATACTAAAAAACGTTTTATACGGGGAGGCTTCTCCCCGAAGTCCAACCCCTTACCCTCTCATGTAGAAATGGTACCCCTTTCATAACCTAGTTTAGAACTTTGCATCTGTTTTAAAGGCTGTAAATGTACTGTTGGTAAGATATGATACAGTTATAAAATGCATATGTTAGACAATTTGGGCCTTTTTGCCGACCAAAATGACAGATTTCCCTACCCTTTCATATACCTGAAGCCTAAAAACGTACCCCTCACGGGCGGAGCCTCCCCGTGTATACGCCATTATAGGGAGTACACCTCAACCCCCACCCCCCCCCCCCCCACCCCCAAGCCTACGTTATCAACTCCTTTGATAAAAACATATCTTTAATTTACCATGTGGTTATATCGCTATTGATCCACTTGGTAAATCTCTGTCCAGGGATAACGCAATTGGTTTCCCTAATGCGTATTCATTGGATAGTGATATCCACTGGATAGTGCTATCCAACGTTTAAACAGCAAAAGACCTGCCGTTCCATTGCGGACTGGTTTAATAATTGAAGCTAGAAACAGAGCTGATCTAGAGATAAACTTTTCCGTGATCAACGCCGTGTCAGTAGTGATATCAAAGCATTCCCTTGAAATATTTCTCTTTTTTTTTTCAGGTTGCGTTTTATGGCGAGCCCACTAAAGTCCCGACTCTCTTTGTTGAGGCATATTTGAAGTCAACAACAAAAGAATTTCGGATGAGTGAAAACGCTCCAAACATTAATGCAAAAAACCCAGCAGGTTTGTGTTACTTAATATATCAGATGGAATCAAATCATAGCCTGCACTGCAAAAACAGCCGTTTCTTCTCGCTCCTTGCCGCTGGGGACGTTTCGCTTGTAAGGCTTTAATCCAGTTCTTCCATCAGTCTACTTGCCTTCTGAGTAACGTATGTGTTTCTGGTCGCTCCTGACTCGTCCCCAGTCGTCTATCTCTCTCTGTCTCTCCTTAGTGGCGCTAGGGGTGTGATGGAAAGGAGGAAAGTGAGGGAGAGAGAGTCTCCCCATCACCCTCTGCTCCCGCCGCCCGCGTTACGCGAAGACGACTGGGGGCGAGTTAGGGGTGCTCCATGTAAGTTAATTCAAGACGGTCTATCTTGGATTCTGGATTCCACGCTGTGGATTCCGGATTTCTTCGAGTGGAACTTGGATTCCTGGATTTCAGATCCCTTGAGCTTAATTCCGGATTCCAAAGCCCAGGAACAAAAACAATATCCAGGATTTTACAATCCAGAATACATAACCATACATGTGGTAATTCAGGGAGTTGAAAGAGCATTATGTTAGAGCTTTTTTAATCAGTTCGCCTCTTATTCCATTGTTAGTGCACTGCTTCTAGCATAAGGCTAATTATCTTTTTTGTTTTTTTCATGCAGACACTATAATGGATTTACTGAACTGCCCCGAAGCTCGACGTGCCATTCTTGCTCATTACCAAAAAAGTGGTGAGCCACAGGCAGTGCAAGAAGCTATAGTAACCTCCCGGCGCCAACAAACCAACTCCAATAAACGAAAAAGAAGATTCACAAAGAAAAGGTGAGTGAAGTGTCGATAATCTCATCAAACGGAGAACTTACATAGCTTTTACAGTTGAACTTCACGTTAGGGACGCCTGCGACGCTTTTCTTCTTTTTGTAAACGGTCGAAGATACTCCAAAAAGATCAATATTGAAAGTAGAGAGCTTTAGATTTTGGCGGGAAAACGTTATAGCTGTCGTCATTCTACAACGGGTTTTAGCGAGAGAATGTCGTATCAAATGTATCATTTTGCGATCGGGAAAGGGCTTACTCTCCTTCACTAAAAATAACCGTACTAAGTTTTTGGTGAGAAAAAGTATAATGAAGCTTTCAAGGGGTGTCTTTTTTATTAGAACACACACAGAAACTTTAAGTTAAATCTCGTACTTGCGCTCGTCTTCAAATCTAAACGTTTCTAGTGCTACACAACTAGCGAACTACAGTGCAAAAGGAAATAAACGCTCATCATCCGCAACTGTACGCCATTCCTCAATTTCCTTCCTTACAACACAACTTTTCTTACTCCATTCTAATATTCTGTTGCGGTTGTTGTTGGTGTTATCGTTGTTTTATTAACAGTTTTTTTTTCTTTGTTTATTTAAGTTCGAGTTTTACTTTCAAAAATGAGTGAAATTATATTTTTATTGATTGCTCTAGGGATGCAAGCGGAGGAACATTTAACAGAGTCTTCGTTCTTGAAGCTCGAACGTCGGAGAGGCAGTCGTTAGGCCAGATGCTATATTTTCCTATCATATTCTTAGGATTTGGAGTTGTAACAGGTAAAAGATTCTTTGCACCTTGCCATTCCAGTGGTACAAAACTCCCATGCTGGGACGCAAGACAAACAAAGAAAATTATCATTTAAAATTATGTATACCCGCCTTTTGTTGGTCTTGCCCCAGTGCGACTTTTGCTTCCGAGCATGGCGGTTTTGTACCACGTGAATGGCAACCTGCGAAGGGCCTATTGAGGGTGCCCAATAGGGTTCTTCAATCCCGTAATCCCGACCTAAAATTTCGTGTAATTACGTAATCCCGAGGGTTATTTTTGGCATCTCGTTTCCCCTTCATACTTTCAATCTCGAATCTCTCCCCGATTTTGAATTAAAATGCCAAATATCAAGATTCAAATAAAGGAAATCCCGGATCCAGAAAACCTAATGGAGTTCTTATTAGCCGAAAAGCAGAACAAAGATTCCTCTTGCAAATAGCAATAATCACATATCAGAACCTGACTCGTCCCCGAGTGGTCTCTCCCAACCTCTTCTTAGTGGCGCGTGGGGTGTTATGGTAAGGAGGAAAGCGATGGTTAGGGTTTCCTTCCCATCACCCCCTACTCCAGCCGTGCACGTTACGCGCGAAGACTACTGGGGATGAGTCAGCATCAAAATTGAATTATTATTTTTTTTTGCTTTTTTTTTTTTACAGGAACTGTTTATTTCCGAGCTGAAGAAAAAGATGGAATTTTACTGATGTCCGCTTTCTGTGTGTATTGCTGCGCCAGTCCACTATTCCTGAGCTCTGTGTTAATGGCGCACCTCAATAAAGCTTTAGATGTAAGTGAAGCCTCATCATCCAATCATATATATTTGTTTTGGGATTTATTTTCCTTCTTAATTATTTTACGATGCCCCAAGAACAAAAGTCTTTATTTTCCTTTTCCTTTTTCATTCCTTTCCTTGATCTTTCTTCCTTGGTTTCAGTTCCTTTCTTTGTTCCTTAATCCTGCCCTCTTTTTCCATCCTGTACCATCTTCCCAGCCATCCCTCTGATCTGCCACCCGTCCATCTATTCACTTCCACTTATCTCCTACGCATTTATCCATCCATTCATCGACACCGACATCTATTTTCCACCCACTCATCCACCTACCTAACTAGCAAGCCATCCATTTCCCAGTTATTTATTCATTAGCCATTCATCCATCCCTCAATCAGCCCATTCACTTCTTCTATCCACCCATCCACTCATTCACCCCAAGTAACATTTCCTTTTTCTATCCCTCTCCATTCTCCGCCTATTTCTTCTTTATCTATATGCCTCCTTCCATCCAATTTTTCTCTCTTCTATTAACCCGATGTCTCCCCCTACGTTCTTCCTTTTACTGTTTAAACTCCCCTAAGCAAACAAACCAACTTTCTATGATTAAAAGACCTCTTGCCTTTTTACAAATGACGAAATTCTTCTTATTGAATTGCAGATATTTCGTCTCGAGCGCGCGGATGGTTGTGGTCGATCTCACGAGAACGTCATACAAACTTACGTGAGAATTGCTGCTGTGTGCGCACTTCCTGTGATTATTTGTTCTATCATGACATACTTTACGGTATGTCACGCAACTGCAAAAAAATACTGTCACTAAGACTCTTTTTACCCATGTCGGGACTTCCCGAAAGGAGAGAGCGTGACGTTTTGCTTTCTTTTAGACATTTGTTAACAAAACTTATCATAATGGTTTGAACATTCTATTTTCGTAGGTGATGACATCATACGACCTATGGAAATTCACACTGGTGACAATCATTTCACTTGTTTTGAATCAAACATGGATTGCTGTTTTCATGATGGTTATTTGTGCGCAGCCGCGGATCGCTTTTCGTATCTGTCCAATGGTATCAGCCATTGCTGGCTTTGCAGGAGGTTTTTTAGTTCCTAGGCCCGTGATGCCACCTGGGTAAGATGATGCTTTAGGTAGATAGAGTGTTCCATATTCCTTATAATGTGGTCTTACATGTCATCATGTGCTGATCGCACAGAAGGATTTTGATGTCGGAGATAACTCTTCAAAAATCTAAATACAGTAACTGTTTCTCAATAGAATACCTAAAGTACGCGCGATTCCACGATTGACTTCGGATTCTTTGAATCCTATGGACCAAAAAAAATATTGGAATACATAAAACTAGATAAAATACACGTCGTCCGGATGAAGTAAGAAACTTGCGCGCGCACCTGTATCCCAATGGAAAGCGAGAACTAAGGAACTAAGGGTAATAAGATGATAAAACAAATAAAGAACACTTATGAAACGGCCATTTTTCAAGGTCATACGAAAATCGCTCTATAAGCAACATAAATAGGATGAGAGAGTGTTTTTCATCTTCAGACTATTGATGTAGACTCTAGTAGTGTATCACTGTGCTTTTGAATGTAGCTCATGCATTTGGCTCCTTTTTATTCCCATAATGCTATAAACGTCGTCAGGAGCTGCCTGGATTTAAATCCTCGCCGTTCAAGTCTCTCTCCAAATCGAAACACCATCCGCTATGAATGACTCACAGAGATTTTTTTTTCAAGGTACAATCTTCTGTTCTTCATAAACCCACAGTTTTACGGGTATGCAGCTATCACTAAAGTATTATTAAAGAATAATCGTCTGAAATGCCAATACGAGTCCACTTTAAACTGTATCAGTACAGATGGAAACGCTGTGCTGACTAGATTTGGATTCCATGATGTTAACATCTATGAACATCTGGCGGTAAGTTAAAATATAATTAACCCCAAGGTGACTCTCATATGAAAGAGACCGGAAAATAGAAAACATGTAACGTTAGAACTAAAACGCTAAGGGGGATCAATTTGGGCATAGCTCAGACTCTAACAGTAGTCCATACTTCAACACAACTCTAAGCAATGAAATGCAATTTCTACCCCTTATTTCTTTGTCTTTTATTTGATTTTTTTACGAGAATTACGCCTGTTTTCACTTACAATAAAAGCATTATATTTTCAAAATCTTGCCTTTTAGATACTGCTTGGAATGACAGTTTTGTCACTACTTCTGGCATGGTTCTTTCTTGAGTTAAAGTACATCATCAGGAACCTCTTTTCCAGGAAGTAAGTTTTTCTTGGCCATTATTACAAGCAAAAAGCAACAAGCATGGACTAATCTGCTTAAGGAAAGAATTTGGCTTTGAAAATGCCCTCAAAATAGTTTAACAGTTATTTCGCACCTCTGTCCTCCCATATTTGAACGAAGAACGAGTTGAAAAGAGTGAAAGGCTCATTTAAATGATGAGTGCAGGACTAAGGTTCGCTATTATTTCGTTACTGCGCTTTTGAAAACACACAAATACTGAAGTTCACAAGCCAACTGACGTTTGCGTTTTTCGTTGCCGTCAATCATTTTAGCGGACCTCTAAGAAAACAGAACTTTACTTAGACGGGTTCAAAAGGTAATGGTCTGTGATTTGTGATTAGTGGATTTCGTTCCATTTTATGTGTCTCTGTGTTTCAAGGTTCGCTGCTTGTGATCGTAATTATGATTGACGGCAAGGGAAAACGAACGCAATTGCCAAGACGCGTGTTTGTGAAAAGCACAGTAAACACGTCAACCGCAAGTATGAATCAATTTTTTCCTCTCAGATCCTAAGCTTGAAGTGCTTGTCTATGAGTTCTATCCTACCTCGCATTAACTGCCGCCAGCCAGTTAGTTAAATTAGATAACCGCCAGTCTGCGGAGAGGAAAGCTGTTGTTTTGAAGCATGTCCGGACCAACACTTGGGCTCTTAAAATAACTGAAGAGAAAGCGATGCTCTTGTAGAGAACTCTTTAAACGGTTAGACTTTCTAGTCAGGCTATCTGGTCCCAGGGGACCCAAAGTGTCTCGCGAGGACAGACAAAAGATTTTGAGAAAACGAAGAACTTTGAATTTGCTTATTCTCTTTTGATGACTTTTTTAGGTCATCAATATTTTCAAAAGATGAGGGGTTCGAGTCTTCCAAGGTAAATCTGCACGGCCGAGAAGGGCGGCGAAAATCGACATTGCGTGTTATATCAGAAAATGATGGTTTGCATAGTGTTAGGATTCAAGGCTGGGAAGAAGCCCAGGAGAGTAGAAGGCCAGGTTCTAGAAAAGAGCGATGGCAGAGCACTCGAGAAAGGCTGGCAGAAAGAAAGCAAAGTTTAGCACAACAACACGACATAATACAAAACAAGCGGGATCACTTTTTAAGGTCTAGGAGTATCAGCTTCCACGATGCTGATCAAAATAAAATTAAGGAAACTGAGTTTAGATGCCGTATTCATTCTGAGGGAGATCTCCGAGTGCGTATTCAAGATCCAATAAAGGAGTCTCTGTTTGAAGATGACCCCGACCGAAACAAAGTAAAAAATCAAGAATCTTCGTCTAGGCGCATTCATTCTGAGGAAAACGTGCAATCAAGTATTCACGCTCCAATAGAAGAGTGTCCGTTCGAAGATGAGCTGCTGGGAAATGAAGTCTTTCGAGAGGATACGCAATTAAGCCCGGTAATCGCCCTTGAAGATAGGGGAAACGAGCAGGAAGTTATTACAGATAAATGCAATCAAGGCAGTAACGAAGAGGACACGGGTTTATGGATTAAGTTCGACAACGGTGGATCAAAGGAACGCCTGGAATTCACCTCAAGTCTAGAAACAACATTCTAACTAAAGGGAAGAAGCTGTCAGGATTTCATTTCTCTGACATCTCTGCTACATGTTCAGAGCAGGAGCAGACTAGCATGATTTCTAGCAAAAGCACATGAGATCAGCGGAGTCAGTTGAGAAGAGTGCAACTGGTCAAAAAACCTTCGAAGACTAAACATCCGATTACTAGAAGATGGCCTGCCATATTGGATTATGCGGACGTTTGTGAACATAGCAACTCTCTGGACGTTCTGCGGCAAATGCTGTCCGGCCTTTCCCTCTAGTTTCCTTCCGTCCTCCTTCCAGCGTCTTTTCATTGATTTTCTTGTCAAACACCACATGTTGTTAATAGCAACAAAAGCAAACTAGGTTCCCTGATTTTTTTTTCTCGTTCTGTTTCATTCTGTTTGTTTTTTCACTTCCCACTTTTCAAATAAATCCGAAACCTCTGCTAACAGCAAGAAAACATATCATCATTATAAGAGCGATCTTGATAGTTTTTCCAAAGTGGTTAACCCACGATTTTGGTCAAAAAATGAGCCTAAAAAAGGTTTCAAGACCTACACAAAAAAGAAACATTTTTAGCCAACAAAAATATCACCTTTTAAAAAGGTCAAAATATCCAAATAGGGTTAACTCATGATTTTGGTCAAAAATTCGAAATTGTTTTTATTTGTTTCAGAGTAAAATGAGCCTAACAATAATGTTTCAAGATATTCTACATAAAAATTAACAATTTTCAGACTATAAAAATAACATCTTTAAAAGAGGCAAAAAATCCTAATTTTACAAAAGGGTTAACCCATGATTCTGGTCAAAAAATCCAAATTTCTCTTTATTTGTTAGTAGGGTAAAATAACCCTGGAAATAGTGCTTCAAGATGTTCTACATAAAAAACCTTTTTAAACGAAAAAAAAAAACAACACCTTTAAAAAAGGCCAAAAATCGCAGTTTTCCAAAAGGGTTGACCTATGATTTTGGTCAAAAATTATAAAACTTTATTTGTATGATTTTGGTCAAAAATTTTAAAACTTTATCTGTTTTAGAGTAAAATGAGAGTAAAAATAATGTTTTATAGTCTAGAAAGGCGTTTTACCTTTCTAAATTATCATGGAAAACATTTTCCTGGCTTCTTTTGCCTAAAATAAAAAGATGGAAAAATTGCAAACTAATTTTGAGCAATACTCTGATTGCGTACTTTTCGACTTTTTTAACTTGTTGTTTCTACGTCTAGAAAGCCATTTTTACTGTCTAGAAAATCGAAAAACACATTATCCTGGCTTATTTTCCCTAAAATTACACAAAAGAAAAACTGCGGCCAATTTTACACCCAAACCTTGAACCCTTTGGAAAAATCCCAATTTTTTGAATTATTAAAGTTGTTGTTTTTATAGTCTAGAAAAGCGTTTTTTCTTTCTACAATATTGTAAAAGACATTTTTCTGGCCTATTTCAAATAAATTAAAACAGTCAAGAAAAGCCGTTTTTACTTTCTAGACTATTGCAAAACACAATTTCGTAAACTCTTTTCCACAAATTAAAACATTAAAAAAAATTTCAATTTTAGACCAAAACCAAGGAAAAACCGCTTGGGAAAAATCCCAATTTTAAAACCTTTTAAAATTGTTGTTTTTACAGTCTAGAAAGGCGCTTTATTTTTTTTTTAGGATATTGTAAAACAAACTTTACTGCCCTATTTTGATCAAAATAAAGAAAAACGGAAAAATTGCCATTTTTTCACCAAAACTGTGGATTAACCCGTTTTTTTTTTTTAAACAAGTTGTTTTTATTAATGTCTAGAAAGACGTTTTTTCTTTCTAGAATATTGTGAAACACATTTTTCGAGCCTATTTTGTCTAAATAAAAACATGGAAATATTACTAAATTTTTCACCAAAACCATGAACTAACCCCTTTAGAAAACTCCCAATTTTTCGACTTTTTAGACCTGTTGTTTTTATAGTCTAGAGAAGCTGATTTACTCTTTAAAATATCGTTAAACACATTTTCCTGGCCCATTTTCATGGTCTACATTGCCTAAAAAAAAATTTGCAAAAATGCCCAATTCGGGACCAAAACCATTGACTAACCCCTTTGGAAAAATGTCAATATTTAGACCTTTTGAATATTCATTTTTTTTAGCCTAGAAAGTTGTTTTTCGTTCTAGAATATCATAAAACACATTTTCCTTTTCTATATTGCCCCCACCACCCCAAAAACAAGGTGGAAAAATGGCCAATTTGGGATCAACACCATGGACTAACCCCTTTGGAAAAAGGTCAATTTTTCGACTTTTTAAATTTCTTCTTCTTATAGCCTAGAACGTTGTTCTTTTCGTTCTAGAATATCATAAAACACAGTTCCTTATTCTATATTGCCCTAAAAAAAAAGTTGAAAAAATGGCCAATTTTGGACCAAAACCATGGACCTAACCCCTTTGGAAAAAGGTCAATTTTTCGACATTTTAAAATTCTTGTTTTTACAGCCTAGAACGTTGTTGTTTTCGTTCAATAGTATCATAAAACACTATTTCATGTTCTATATTGACCAAAAAAAGTTGAAAACATGGCCAATTTTGAACCAAAAGCATGGACTAACCCCTTTGGAAAAAGGTCAAATTTTCGACTTTTTAAACTTCTTGTTTTTATAGCCTAGAACGCTGTTTTTTTCCTTCTAGAATATCATAAAACAACGTTTCTCCTTCTATATTGCCCTAAAAACAAAGTTGAAAAAATGGCCAATTTTGGACCAAAACCATGGACTAACCCCTTTGGTAAAAGGTCAATTTTTCGACTTTTTAAACTTCTTGTTTTTAAAGCCTAGAACGTTGTTTTTTTCGTTCTAGAATATCATAAAACACAGTTTCTTGTTCTATATTGCCCAAAAACAAAAGTTGCATTAATGACCAATTTTGGACCAAAACCATGGACCTAACCCCTTTGGAAAAAGGTCAATTTTTCGACTTTTCAAACTTTTTTTTTATAGCCTAGAACGTTGTTTTTTTGTTCTACAATATCATAAAACACAGTTTCTTTTTCTATATTGTCCAAAAAAAAAAAGTTGGAAAAATGGCCAATTTTGTATCAAAAGCATGGACTAATCCCTTTGGAAAAAGGTCAATTTTTCGACTTTTTGAACTTCTTCCTTTTATAGCCTAGAACGCTGTCTTTTTCGTTCTAGATTATCATAAAATACAGTTTCTTGTTCAATATTGCTTAAAACAAAAGGTGGAAAAATGGCCAATTTTGCACCAAAACCATGGACTGACCCCTTCGGGAAAAAGCCAATTTTTCGGCTTTTTAAACTTCTTGTTTTTATAGCCTAGAACGTTGTTGTTTTTTTCGTTCTAGAATATCATAAAACACAGTTTCTTGTTCAATATTGCTTAAAACAAAAAGTTGGAAAGATGGCCAATTTTGGACCAAAACCATGCACTAACCCCTGTGGAAAAAGGTCAATTTTTCGACTTAAAGTTTTTAAACTTCTTCCTTTTATAGCCTTGAACGCTGCTTTTTTGTTCTAGAATATCATAAAACAAAGTTTCTTGTTCTATATTGCGCAAAAAAAAAAGTTGGAGAAATGACCAATTTTGGACCAAACCCATGGACTAACCCGCTTGGAAAAACGTCAATTTTTCGACTTTTTAAACTTCTTCCTTTTATAGCCTAGAACGCTGCTTTTTTCGTTCAAGAATATCATAAAACACAGTTCCTTGTTCTATATTGCCCAAAAAAAAAGTTGCAAAAATGGCCAAGTTTGGACCAAAACCATGGACTAACCCCATTGGAAAAATTTTAATTTTTCGACTTTTTGAACATCCTGTTTTTATAGCCTAGCAAGTTCTTTTTTCGTTCCAGAATTTCATAAAACACATTTTCATGGTCTATATTGCCTAAAAAAAAATTTGGACAAATCCCAATTTTGGACCAAAACCATGGACTAACCCCTTTGGAAAAATGTCACTTTCACGACTTTTTGAACTTCTTGTTTTCATAGCCCAGAAAGTTGTTTTCTAGTTCTAAAATTTTATAAAAGACATTTTCCTGTTCTATATTGCCAAACAAAAAACAGTCTGAAAAATGTTCAATTTTGGACCAAAACCATGAACTATCCCTTTTGGGAAAAGGTGAATTTTTCGACCTTTTGAGGTTTTTGTTTTTCCAGCACAGAAAGTTGTTTTTGGTTCTAGAATATTATAAAACACATTTTTATGGCCTATATTGCCTAAAAAGAAAAGTTAAAAAAATGCCCAATTTTCGGCCAACACCATGGACTAACCCCTTTGGAAAAAGGACAATTTTTCGACTTTTTAAACTTCTTGTTTTTATAGCCTAGAACGTTGTTTTTTTCGTTCTAGAATATCATACAACACACTTTCTTCTTATATACTGCCAAAAAAAATTTCGAAAAATCGCCAATTTTGGAACAAAACCATGGACTAACTCCTTCGAAAAAAAGCCAATTTTTCGACTTTTTAAACTTCTTGTTTTTATAGCCTAGAACGTTTTTTTTTTTCGTTCTAGGAAATCATAAAACACAGTTTCTTGTTCAATATTGCCCAAAACAAAAAGTTGGAAAGATGGCCAATTTTGGACCAAAACCATGGACTAACCTCTTTGGAAAAAGGTCAATTTTTCGACTTTTTAAACTTCTTGTTTTTATAGCCTAGAACGCTGCTTTTTTCGTTCAAGAATATCATAAAACACAGTTCCTTGTTCTATATTGCCCCAAAAAAAAGTTGGAAAAATGGCCAATTTTGGACCAAAACCATGGACTAACCCCTTTCGAAAAAGGTCAATTTCGCGACTTTTTAAAATTCTTGATTCTAGAGGCTCAAATGTTGTTTTTTTCGTTCTAGAATATGATAAAACACAGTTTCTTGTTCAATATTGCCCAAAACAAAAAGTTGGAAAGATGGCCAATTTTGGACCAAAACCATGGACTAACCTCTTTGGAAAAAGGTCAATTTTTCGACTTTTTAAACTTCTTGTTTTTATAGCCTAGAACGCTGCTTTTTTCGTTCAAGAATATCATAAAACACAGTTCCTTGTTCTATATTGCCCCAAAAAAAAGTTGGAAAAATGGCCAATTTTGGACCAAAACCATGGACTAACCCCTTTCGAAAAAGGTCAATTTCGCGACTTTTTAAAATTCTTGATTCTAGAGGCTCAAATGTTGTTTTTTTCGTTCTAGAATATGATAAAACACAGTTTGCGGTTGTATATGGCCCAAAATAAAAAGTTTGAAAAATGACCAATTTTGGACCACTACCATGGACTAACCTCTTTGGAAAAAGGTCAATTTTTCGACATTTTAAAATTCTTGTTTTTATAGCCTAGAACGTTGTTTTCTTTCCTTCTAGAATATCATAAAACACAGTTTCTTGTTCTATATTGCCCAAAACAAAAAGTTGGAAAAATGACCAATTTTGGACCAAAACCATGGACTAACCCCTTTGGAAAAAGGTCAATTTTTCGACTTTTCAAACTTTTTTTTTATAGCCTAGAACGTTGTTTTTTTCGTTCTAGAATATCATAAAACACAGTTTCTTGTTCTATATTACCCAAAAAAAAAGTTGCAAAAATGGCCAATTTTGGACCAAAACCATGGACTAACCCCTTTCGAAAAGGGTCAATTTCGCGACTTTTTAAAATTCTTGATTCTAGAGCCTCAACTGTTGTTTTTTTCGTTCTAGAATATGATAAAACACAGTTTGCGGTTGTATATTGCCCAAAAAAAAAATTTGGAAAAATGGCCAATTTTGGACCACAACCATGGACTTAACCCCTTCGGAAAAAAATCAATTTTTCGCCTTTTTAAACTTCTTGTTTTTATAGCCTAGAACGTTGTTTTTTCGTTTTAGAATATCATAAAACACAGTTTCTTGTTCTATATTGCGCAAAAAAAAGAGTTGGAAAAATGGCCTTCTTGGGACCAAAACCATGGACTAACCTCTTTGGAAAAAGGTCAATTTTTCGACTTTTTAAACTTCTTGTTTTTATAGCCTAGACCGTTGTTTCTTTCGTTGTAGAATATCATAAGACACAGTTTTTTGTTCTATATTGCCCAAAAAAAACAAAGTTGGAAAAATGGCCAAGTTTGGACCAAAACCATGGACTAACCCCTTTGGAAAAATTTTAATTTTTCGACTTTTTGAACATCCTGTTTTTATAGCCTAGCAAGTTCTTTTTTCGTTCCAGAATTTCATAAAACACATTTTCATGGTCTATATTGCCTAAAAAAAAATTTGGACAAATCCCAATTTTGGACCAAAACCATGGACTAACCCCTTTGGAAAAATGTCACTTTCACGACTTTTTGAACTTCTTGTTTTCATAGCCCAGAAAGTTGTTTTCTAGTTCTAAAATTTTATAAAAGACATTTTCCTGTTCTATATTGCCAAACAAAAAACAGTCTGAAAAATGTTCAATTTTGGACCAAAACCATGAACTATCCCTTTTGGGAAAAGGTGAATTTTTCGACCTTTTGAGGTTTTTGTTTTTCCAGCACAGAAAGTTGTTTTTGGTTCTAGAATATTATAAAACACATTTTTATGGCCTATATTGCCTAAAAAGAAAAGTTAAAAAAATGCCCAATTTTCGGCCAACACCATGGACTAACCCCTTTGGAAAAAGGACAATTTTTCGACTTTTTAAACTTCTTGTTTTTATAGCCTAGAACGTTGTTTTTTTCGTTCTAGAATATCATACAACACACTTTCTTCTTATATACTGCCAAAAAAAATTTCGAAAAATCGCCAATTTTGGAACAAAACCATGGACTAACTCCTTCGAAAAAAAGCCAATTTTTCGACTTTTTAAACTTCTTGTTTTTATAGCCTAGAACGTTTTTTTTTTTCGTTCTAGGAAATCATAAAACACAGTTTCTTGTTCAATATTGCCCAAAAAAAAATGGAAAAATGGCCAATTTTGGACCAAAACCATGGACTAACCCCTTTCGAAAAAGGTCAATTTCTCGACTTTTTAAAATTCTTGATTCTAGTGCCTAGAATGTTGTTTTTTTTCGTTCTAGAATATGATAAAACACAGTTTCTTGTTCAATATTGCCCAAAACAAAAAGTTGGAAAGATGGCCAATTTTGGACCAAAACCATGGACTAACCTCTTTGGAAAAAGGTCAATTTTTCGACTTTTTAAACTTCTTCCTTTTATAGCCTAGAACGCTGCTTTGTTCGTTCAAGAATATCATAAAACACAGTTCCTTGTTCTATATTGCCCCCCAAAAAAGTTGGAAAAATGGCCAATTTTGGACCAAAACCATGGACTAACCCCTTTCGAAAAAGGTCAATTTCGCGACTTTTTAAAATTCTTGATTCTAGAGCCTCAAATGTTGTTTTTTTCGTTCTAGAATATGATAAAACACAGTTTGCGGTTGTATATTTCCCAAAATAAAAAGTTTGAAAAATGACCAATTTTGGACCACTACCATAGACTAACCTCTTTGGAAAAAGGTCAATTTTTCGACTTTTTAAACTTCTTGTTTTTATAGCCTAGAACGTTGTTTTCTTTCCTTCTAGAATATCATAAAACACAGTTTGCGGTTGTATATTTCCCAAAAAAAAAAGTTTGAAAAATGACCAATTTAGGACCACTACCATGGACTAATCTCTTTGGAAAAAGGTCAATTTTTCGACTTTTTAAACTTCTTGTTTTTATAGCCTAGAACGTTGTTTTCTTTCCTACTAGAATATCATAAAACACAGTTTCTTGTTCTATATTGCCCAAAACAAAAAGTTGGAAAGATGGCCAATTTTGGACCAAAACCATGGACTGACCTCTTTGGAAAAAGGTCAATTTTTCGACTTTTTAAACTTCTTGTTTTTATAGCCTAGAACGCTGCTTTTTTCGTTCAAGAATATCATAAAACACAGTTCCTTGTTCTATATTGCCCAAAAAAAAAATTGGAAAAATGGCCAATTTTGGACCAAAACCATGGACTAACCCCTTTCGAAAAAGGTCAATTTCGCGACTTTTTAAAATTCTTGATTCTAGAGGCTCAAATGTTGTTTTTTTCGTTCTAGAATATGATAAAACACAGTTTGCGGTTGTATATTGCCCAAAATAAAAAGTTTGAAAAATGACCAATTTTGGACCACTACCATGGACTAACCTCTTTGGAAAAAGGTCAATTTTTCGACATTTTAAAATTCTTGTTTTTATAGCCTAGAACGTTGTTTTCTTTCCTTCTAGAATATCATAAAACACAGTTTCTTGTTTTATATTGCCCAAAAAAAAGAGTTGCAAAAATGGCCTTTTTGGGACCAAAACCATGGACTAACCTCTATGGAAAAAGGTCAATTTTTCGACATTTTAAAATTCTTGTTTTTATAGCCTAGAACGTTCTTTTCTTTCCTTCTAGAATATCATAAAACACAGTTTCTTGTTCTATATTGCCCAAAACAAAAAGTTGGAAAAATGACCAATTTTGGACCAAAACCATGGACTAACCCCTTTGGAAAAAGGTCAATTTTTCGACTTTTCAAACTTTTTTTTTATAGCCTAGAACGCTGTTTTTTTCGTTCTAGAATATCATAAAACACAGTTTCTTGTTCTATATTGCCCAAAAAAAAAGTTCCAAAAATGACCAATTTTGGACAAAACCATGGACTAACCCCTTTGGAAAAAGGTCAATTTTTCGACTTTTTAAACTTCTTCCTTTTATAGCCTAGAACGCTGCTTTTTTCGTTCAAGAATATCATAAAACACAGTTCCTTGTTCTATATTGCCCAAAAAAAAAGTTGGAAAAATGGCCAATTTTGGACCAAAACCGTGGACTAACCCCTTTCGAGTAAGGTCAATGTCGCGACTTTTTAAAATTCTTGATTCTAGAGCCTCAACTGTTGTTTTTTTCGTTCTAGAATATGATAAAACACAGTTTGCGGTTGTATATTGCCCAAAAAAAAAAGTTTGAAAAAAGACTAATTTTGGACCACTACCATGGACTTAACCTCTTTGGAAAAAGGTCAATTTTTCGCCTTTTTAAACTTCTTGTTTTTATAGCCTAGAACGTTGTTTTTTCGTTCTAGAATATCATAAAACACAGTTTCTTGTTCTATATTGCCCAAAAAAAACAGTTGGATAAATGGCCAATTTTGGACCAAAACCATGGACTGACCTCTTTGGAAAAAGGTCAATTTTTCGACTTTTTAAACTTCTTGTTTTTATAGCCTAGAACGCTGCTTTTTTCGTTCAAGAATATCATAAAACACAGTTCCTTGTTCTATATTGCCCAAAAAAAAAATTGGAAAAATGGCCAATTTTGGACCAAAACCATGGACTAACCCCTTTCGAAAAAGGTCAATTTCGCGACTTTTTAAAATTCTTGATTCTAGAGGCTCAAATGTTGTTTTTTTCGTTCTAGAATATGATAAAACACAGTTTGCGGTTGTATATTGCCCAAAATAAAAAGTTTGAAAAATGACCAATTTTGGACCACTACCATGGACTAACCTCTTTGGAAAAAGGTCAATTTTTCGACATTTTAAAATTCTTGTTTTTATAGCCTAGAACGTTGTTTTCTTTCCTTCTAGAATATCATAAAACACAGTTTCTTGTTTTATATTGCCCAAAAAAAAGAGTTGCAAAAATGGCCTTTTTGGGACCAAAACCATGGACTAACCTCTATGGAAAAAGGTCAATTTTTCGACATTTTAAAATTCTTGTTTTTATAGCCTAGAACGTTGTTTTCTTTCCTTCTAGAATATCATAAAACACAGTTTCTTGTTCTATATTGCCCAAAACAAAAAGTTGGAAAAATGACCAATTTTGGACCAAAACCATGGACTAACCCCTTTGGAAAAAGGTCAATTTTTCGACTTTTCAAACTTTTTTTTTATAGCCTAGAACGCTGTTTTTTTCGTTCTAGAATATCATAAAACACAGTTTCTTGTTCTATATTGCCCAAAAAAAAAGTTCCAAAAATGACCAATTTTGGACAAAACCATGGACTAACCCCTTTGGAAAAAGGTCAATTTTTCGACTTTTTAAACTTCTTCCTTTTATAGCCTAGAACGCTGCTTTTTTCGTTCAAGAATATCATAAAACACAGTTCCTTGTTCTATATTGCCCAAAAAAAAAGTTGGAAAAATGGCCAATTTTGGACCAAAACCGTGGACTAACCCCTTTCGAGTAAGGTCAATGTCGCGACTTTTTAAAATTCTTGATTCTAGAGCCTCAACTGTTGTTTTTTTCGTTCTAGAATATGATAAAACACAGTTTGCGGTTGTATATTGCCCAAAAAAAAAAGTTTGAAAAAAGACTAATTTTGGACCACTACCATGGACTTAACCTCTTTGGAAAAAGGTCAATTTTTCGCCTTTTTAAACTTCTTGTTTTTATAGCCTAGAACGTTGTTTTTTCGTTCTAGAATATCATAAAACACAGTTTCTTGTTCTATATTGCCCAAAAAAAACAGTTGGATAAATGGCCAATTTTGGACCAAAACCATTGACTAATCCCTTCGGAAAAAGGTCAATTTTTTGACTTTTTAAACTTCTTGTTTTTATAGCCTAGAACGTTGTTTCTTTCGTTGTAGAATATCATAAGACACAGTTTCTTGTTCTATATTGCCCAAAAAAAAAAGTTGGAAAAATGGCCAATTTTGGACCAAAACCATGGACTAACCCCTTTGGAAAAATTTTAATTTTTCGACTTTTTGAACATCCTGTTTTTATAGCCTAGCAAGTTCTTTTTTCGTTCCAGAATTTCATAAAACACATTTTCATGGTCTATATTGCCTAAAAAAAAATTTGGACAAATCCCAATTTTGGACCAAAACCATGGACTAACCCCTTTGGAAAAATGTCACTTTCACGACTTTTTGAACTTCTTGTTTTCATAGCCCAGAAAGTTGTTTTCTAGTTCTAAAATTTTATAAAAGACATTTTCCTGTTCTATATTGCCAAACAAAAAACAGTCTGAAAAATGTTCAATTTTGGACCAAAACCATGAACTATCCCTTTTGGGAAAAGGTGAATTTTTCGACCTTTTAAGGTTTTTGTTTTTCCAGCACAGAAAGTTGTTTTTGGTTTTAGAATATTATAAAACACATTTTTATGGCCTATATTGCCTAAAAAGAAAAGTTAAAAAAATGCCCAATTTTCGGCCAACACCATGGACTAACCCCTTTGGAAAAAGGACAATTTTTCGACTTTTTAAACTTCTTGTTTTTATAGCCTAGAACGTTGTTTTTTTCGTTCTAGAATATCATAAAACACACTTTCTTCTTCTATATTGCCAAAAAAAAATTTCGAAAAATCGCCAATTTTGGACCAAAACCATGGACTAACCCCTTTGGAAAAAGGTCAATTTTTCGACTTTTTAAAATTCTTGATTCTAGTGCCTAGAATGTTGTTTTTTTCGTTCTAGAATATGATAAAACACAGTTTCCTGTTGTATATTTTCGAAAAAAAAAAAGTTGGAAAAATTGCCAATTTTGGACCAAACCCATGGACTAACCCCTTTGGTAAAAAAGGTCAATTTTTCGACTTTTTAAACTACTTGTTTTTATAGCCTACAACGTTGTTTTTTTTCGTTCTAGAATATCATAAAACCAAGTTTTTTGTTCTATATTGCTCAAAAAAAAATTTTGGAAACATGGCCAATTTTGGACCAAAACCATGGACTAACCCCTTTGGAAAAGGTCAATTTTTCGAGTTTTTGAACTTCTTGTTTTCATAGCCCAGAAAGTTGCTTTTTAGTTCTAAAATTTTATAAAAGACATTTTCCTGTTCTATTATGCCAAAAAAAACAACAGTCTGAAAAATGACCAATTTTGGACCAAAACCATGAACTAACCCTTTTGGGAAAATGTCAATTTTTCAACCTTTTGAAGTTTTTGTTTCTGCAGCCCAGAAAGTTGTTTTTGGTTCTAGAGTATTATAAAATACATTTTTATGGCCTATATTGCCTAAAAAAAAATTTGAACAAATCCCAATTTTGGACCACTACCATGGACTAACCTCTTTGGAAAAAGGTCAATTTTTCGACATTTTAAAATTCTTGTTTTTACAGCCTAGAACGTTGTTGTTTTCGTTCAATAGTATCATAAAACACTATTTCATGTTCTATATTGACCAAAAAAAAGTTGAAAACATGGCCAATTTTGAACCAAAAGCACGGACTAACCCCTTTGGAAAAAGAAGAAATTTTCGACTTTTTAAACTTCTTGTTTTTATAGCCTAGAAGGCTGTTTTTTTCCTTCTAGAATATCATAAAACAACGTTTCTCCTTCTATATTGCCCAAAAAAACAAAAGGTGCACAATTGGCCAATTTTGGAGCAAAACCATGGACTAACCTCTTTAAAAAAACGTCAATTTTTCGACTTTTTAAAAATCTTGTTTTTATAGCTTAGAAAGTTGTTTTCTTCGTTGTAGAATATCATAAAACACAGTTTCTTCTTCTATATTACCCAAAAAAAAAAAGTTGGAAAAATGGCCAATTTTGCACCAAAACCATGGACTGACCCCTTCGAGAAAAGGCCAATTTTTCGGCTTTTTAAACTTCTTGTTTTTATAGCCTAGAACGTTGTTTTTTTTTTTCGTTCTACAATATCATAGAACGCGGTTTCTTTTTCTATATTGCCCAAAACAAAAAGTTGGAAAAATGACCAATTGTGGACCAAACCATGGACTAACCCCTGTGGAGAAAGGTCACTTTTTCGACTTAAAGTTTTTAAACTTCTTCCTTTTATAGCCTAGAACGCTGTTTTTTTCGTTCTAGAATATCATAAAACACAGTTTCTTGTTCTATATTGCCCAAAAAAAAAGTTGGAAAAATGACCAATTTTGGACCAAAACCATGGACTAACCCCTGTAGAAAAAGGGCAATTTTTCGACTTAAAGTTTTTAAACTTGTTCCTTTTATAGCCTAGAACGCTGTTTTTTTCGTTCTAGAATATCACAAAACACAGTTTCTTGTACTATATTGCCCAAAAAATAAAGTTGGAAAAATGGCCAAGTTTGGACCAAACCCATGGACTAACCCCTTTGGAAAAAGGTCACTTCTTCGACTTTTTAAACTTCTTCCTTTTATAGCCTAGATCGCTGCTTTTTCGTTCAAGAATATCATAAAATACAGTTCCTTGTTCTATATTGCCCCCAAAAAAAGTTCAAAAATGGCCAATTTTGGACCAAAACCATGGACTAACCCTTTGAAAAAAGGTCAATTTTTCTAGTTTTTGAAGTTCTTGCTTTTATAGCCTAGAACGCTGTTTTTTTTGTTCTAGGATATCATAAAAAACAGTTTCTTTTTCTATATTACCGAAAAAAAAAATTTGGAAAAATGGCCCATTTTGGACCAAAAGCATGCACTTAACCCCCTTAGGAAAAATGGAAAAATGTTAATTTTTCGACTTTTTGATCTTCTTGTTTTTATAGCCTAGAAAATTCTTACTTCTTTCTAGAATATCATAAAACACATCTTCATGGCGTATATTGCCTAAAAGGAAGTCGGAAAAATTATAAATTTTGGACCAAAACCATAAACAAACCCCTTTGGAAAACTGTTAATTTTTAGACTTTTTAAACCTTTTTCCTTTTTATAGCCTAGACAGTTCTTTTTTCCTTCTAAAACATCATAAAACACATTTTCCTGTTCTATATTGAACAAAAACAAAAATTGCAAAAAAGATCAATTTTGGACAAAAACCATGGACTAACCCCTTTAGAAAAATGTAAATTTTTCGACCTTTTAAAACTTCTTCTTTTTTTAGCCAAGAACGTTGTTTTTTTCGATCTAGAATATCATAAAACACAGTTTCTTGTTCTATATTGCCCAAAACAAAGTTGGAAAAATGGCCAATTTTGGACCAAAACCATACAAAGTTGTTCTTTCGTTCTAGAATATCATAAAACAGATTTTCCTGGCCTATATTGCGTAAAAATAGATGGAAAAATGGCCAGTTTGGACCAAAAACATGGAGTAACCCGTTTCCAAAAATCCCAATTTTTCAACTGTTTGAAGTTCTTGATTTTATTGCCTAGTCAGATGTTTTTTCGTTCGAAAATTGGAAAAATCTCAGTTTTTGGGTGTTTTGAACTGCTTGTTTTTATACCCTAGAGAGGCGTTTTTTCCTTTGAGAATATCATAGAACACATTTTCCTGGACTATATTGCCTAAAAAGGATGGGAAAATGGCTAATTTTGGACCAAAACCAGAGAGGTTTTCCGTTTCTAGAATATTTTGAAAGACTTTTTTTCTGGCCTATTTTGCCCAAAATAAAAAGATGGAAAAACTGGCAATTTTTGACCGAAATCATGGACTAACTCCTTTCGAAAAATCTCAATTTTACGACTTTTCATTTTATTCTTTTTATAGTCTAGGAAGACGTTTTTTTTTTAAATTTTTTGAAACACATTTATCTGGCCTATTTTGCCTAAAATAAAATCTTGGAAAAATATCCAATTTTTGACCAAAACCATGGACTAACCCCTTTGATAAAATCCCCGTTTTTCGACTCTTTTTAATGGTTCTTTTTGTGGTCTAAAAGCTCGTTTTTATTTTCTATAATATCGTAAAAAACGTTTTTCTGGCCTATTTTTTCTGAAATAAAAACATGGAAAATTTGCCAATATTTGACCAAAACCATGGACTAAGTAACCCCTTTGGGAAAATCTCAATTTTGCGTCATTTTATTCTTGTTGTTTTTATAATCTAGAAACCTATACATGCTATACACCCCGTCGAATTTCCACTTTTGAGTCTCGAAACTTTTTACCAAAGAGTCTCGGGCTCGGATTTCTAACTAGGATCTCGGCGTCTCGGCGAGTCTCGGATTTTACCATTCGCCACCCCTAATATTGGAAACGCAACGAAGGCTACTTGTACTTGTTGCTTCTGCATTAAACGGTTCACTGTCGGTATTGACCGGGAGAAAAGACTCAGGGGTGAATGCATTGAAACAACACTGACAACATAAATATTAAAGGTTACCTGGCACATTCTCTTCGTTCCGGTTACCTGACACATTCTCTTCCGTTCCATATCACTAGGGATATGTGTTTGGGGAAACACATATCACTAGGGATATGTGTTTGGGTAACACATATCACTAGGGATATGTGTTTGGGGGAACACATATTACTAGGGATATGTGTTTGGGGGAACACATATCACTAGGGATATGTGTTTGGGGAATCACATATCACAAGGGATATGTGTTTGGGGAAACACATATCACTAGGGATATGTGTTTGGGGAAACACATATCACTAGGGATATGTGTTTGGGGAAACACATATCACTAGAGATATCTGTTTGGGCAAACACATATCACTAGGGATATGTGTTTGGGGAAACACATATCACTAGGGATATGTGTTTTGGGAAACACCTATCACTAGGGATATATGTTTGGGGAAACACATATCACTAGGGATATGTGTTTGGGGAAACACATATCACTAGGGATATGTGTTTGGGGAAACACATATCACTAGGGATATGTGTTTGGGGAAACACATATCACTAGGGATATGTGTTTGGAGAAACACCTATCACTAGGGATACGTGTTTGGGGAAACACATATCACTAGGGATATGTGTTTGGGGAAACACCTATCACTAGGGATATGTGTTTGGGGAAACACATATCACTAGGGATATGTGTTTGGGGAAACACCTCTCACTAGGGATATGTGTTTGGGGAAACACATATCACTAGGGATATGTGTTTGGGGAAACACATATCACTAGGGATATGTGTTTGGGGAAACACATATCACTAGGGATATGTGTTTGGGGAAACACATATCACTAGGGATATGTGTTTGGGGAAACACCTATCACTAGGGATATGTGTTTGGGGAAACACATATCACTAGGGATATGTGTTTGGGGAAACACCTATCGCTAGGGATATGTGTTTGGGGAAACACATATCACTAGGGATATGTGTTTGGGGAAACACATATCACTAGGGATATGTGTTTGGGGAAACATATATCACTAGGGATATGTGTTTGGGGAAACACATATCACTAGGGATATGTAGGGGTGGCGAATGGTAAAATCCGAGACTCGCCGAGACGCCGAGATCCTAGTTAGAAATCCGAGCCCGAGACTCTTTGGTAAAAAGTTTCGAGACTCAAAAAAAGTAAATACAAACCATGCAAAAACGAGACTTCGAGACTTCTCAAAAACGCTTCCGAGATTTCGAGATCCTGCCAAAAATTTCCGAGACCCACGTTTTTCGAGGTACCATTCGCCACCCCTATATGTGTTTGGGGAAACATATATCACTAGGGATATGTGTTTGGGGAAACACATATCACTAGGGATATGTGTTTGGGGAAACATATATCACTAGGGATATGTGTTTTGGGGAACACATATCACTAGGGATATGTGTTTGGGGAAACACATATCACTAGGGATATGTGTTTGGGGAAACACATATCACTAGGGATATGTGTTTGGGCAAACACATATCACTAGGGATATGTGTTTGGGGAAACACATATCACTAGAGATATGTGTTTGGGGAAACACCTATCACTAGGGATATGTGTTTGGGGAAACACATATCACTAGGGATATGTGTTTGAGGAAACACATATCACTAGGGATATGTGTTTGGGGAAACACATATCACAAGGATATGTGTTTGGGGAAACACATATCACTAGGGATATGTGTTTGGGGAAACATATATCACTAGGGATATGTGTTTGGGGAAACACATATCACTAGGGATATGTGTTTGGGGAAACATATATCACTAGGGATATGTGTTTTGGGGAACACATATCACTAGGAATATGTGTTTGGGGAAACACATATCACTAGGGATATGTGTTTGGGGAAACACATATCACTAGGGATATGTGTTTGGGCAAACACATATCACTAGGGATATGTGTTTGGGGAAACACATATCACTAGAGATATGTGTTTGGGGAAACACCTATCACTAGGGATATGTGTTTGGGGAAACACATATCACTAGGGATATGTGTTTGGGGAAACACCTCTCACTAGGGATATGTGTTTGGGGAAACACATATCACTAGGGATATGTGTTTGGGGAAACACATATCACTAGGGATATGTGTTTGGGGAAACACATATCACTAGGGATATGTGTTTGGGGAAACACCTATCACTAGGGATATGTGTTTGGGGAAACACATATCACTAGGGATATGTGTTTGGGGAAACACCTATCGCTAGGGATATGTGTTTGGGGAAACACATATCACTAGGGATATGTGTTTGGGGAAACACATATCACTAGGGATATGTGTTTGGGGAAACATATATCACTAGGGATATGTGTTTGGGGAAACACATATCACTAGGGATATGTGTTTGGGGAAACATATATCACTAGGGATATGTGTTTGGGGAAACACATATCACTAGGGATATGTGTTTGGGGAAACATATATCACTAGGGATATGTGTTTTGGGGAACACATATCACTAGGGATATGTGTTTGGGGAAACACATATCACTAGGGATATGTGTTTGGGGAAACACATATCACTAGGGATATGTGTTTGGGCAAACACATATCACTAGGGATATGTGTTTGGGGAAACACATATCACTAGAGATATGTGTTTGGGGAAACACCTATCACTAGGGATATGTGTTTGGGGAAACACATATCACTAGGGATATGTGTTTGAGGAAACACATATCACTAGGGATATGTGTTTGGGGAAACACATATCACAAGGATATGTGTTTGGGGAAACACATATCACTAGGGATATGTGTTTGGGGAAACATATATCACTAGGGATATGTGTTTGGGGAAACACATATCACTAGGGATATGTGTTTGGGGAAACATATATCACTAGGGATATGTGTTTTGGGGAACACATATCACTAGGGATATGTGTTTGGGGAAACACATATCACTAGGGATATGTGTTTGGGGAAACACATATCACTAGGGATATGTGTTTGGGCAAACACATATCACTAGGGATATGTGTTTGGGGAAACACATATCACTAGAGATATGTGTTTGGGGAAACACCTATCACTAGGGATACGTGTTTGGGGAAACACATATCACTAGGGATATGTGTTTGAGGAAACACATATCACTAGGGATATGTGTTTGGGGAAACACATATCACAAGGATATGTGTTTGGGGAAACACATATCACTAGGGATATGTGTTTGGGGAAACACATATCGCTAGGGATATGTGTTTGGGCAAACACATATCACTAGGGATATTTGTTTGGGGAAACACATATCACTAGGGATATGTGTTTGGGGAAACACCTATCACTAGGGATATGTGTTTGGGGAAACACCTATCACTAGGGATATGTGTTTGGGGAAACACATATCACTAGGGATATGTGTTTGAGGAAACACATATCACTAGGGATATGTGTTTGGGGAAACACATATCACAAGGATATGTGTTTGGGGAAACACATATCACTAGGGATATGTGTTTGGGGAAACATATATCACTAGGGATATGTGTTTGGGGAAACACATATCACTAGGGATATGTGTTTGGGGAAACATATATCACTAGGGATATGTGTTTTGGGGAACACATATCACTAGGAATATGTGTTTGGGGAAACACATATCACTAGGGATATGTGTTTGGGGAAACACATATCACTAGGGATATGTGTTTGGGCAAACACATATCACTAGGGATATGTGTTTGGGGAAACACATATCACTAGAGATATGTGTTTGGGGAAACACCTATCACTAGGGATATGTGTTTGGGGAAACACATATCACTAGGGATATGTGTTTGGGGAAACACCTCTCACTAGGGATATGTGTTTGGGGAAACACATATCACTAGGGATATGTGTTTGGGGAAACACATATCACTAGGGATATGTGTTTGGGGAAACACATATCACTAGGGATATGTGTTTGGGGAAACACCTATCACTAGGGATATGTGTTTGGGGAAACACATATCACTAGGGATATGTGTTTGGGGAAACACCTATCGCTAGGGATATGTGTTTGGGGAAACACATATCACTAGGGATATGTGTTTGGGGAAACACATATCACTAGGGATATGTGTTTGGGGAAACATATATCACTAGGGATATGTGTTTGGGGAAACACATATCACTAGGGATATGTGTTTGGGGAAACATATATCACTAGGGATATGTGTTTGGGGAAACACATATCACTAGGGATATGTGTTTGGGGAAACATATATCACTAGGGATATGTGTTTTGGGGAACACATATCACTAGGGATATGTGTTTGGGGAAACACATATCACTAGGGATATGTGTTTGGGGAAACACATATCACTAGGGATATGTGTTTGGGCAAACACATATCACTAGGGATATGTGTTTGGGGAAACACATATCACTAGAGATATGTGTTTGGGGAAACACCTATCACTAGGGATATGTGTTTGGGGAAACACATATCACTAGGGATATGTGTTTGAGGAAACACATATCACTAGGGATATGTGTTTGGGGAAACACATATCACAAGGATATGTGTTTGGGGAAACACATATCACTAGGGATATGTGTTTGGGGAAACATATATCACTAGGGATATGTGTTTGGGGAAACACATATCACTAGGGATATGTGTTTGGGGAAACATATATCACTAGGGATATGTGTTTTGGGGAACACATATCACTAGGGATATGTGTTTGGGGAAACACATATCACTAGGGATATGTGTTTGGGGAAACACATATCACTAGGGATATGTGTTTGGGCAAACACATATCACTAGGGATATGTGTTTGGGGAAACACATATCACTAGAGATATGTGTTTGGGGAAACACCTATCACTAGGGATACGTGTTTGGGGAAACACATATCACTAGGGATATGTGTTTGAGGAAACACATATCACTAGGGATATGTGTTTGGGGAAACACATATCACAAGGATATGTGTTTGGGGAAACACATATCACTAGGGATATGTGTTTGGGGAAACACATATCGCTAGGGATATGTGTTTGGGCAAACACATATCACTAGGGATATTTGTTTGGGGAAACACATATCACTAGGGATATGTGTTTGGGGAAACACCTATCACTAGGGATATGTGTTTGGGGAAACACCTATCACTAGGGATATGTGTTTGGGGAAACACATATCACTAGGGATATGTGTTTGGGGAAACACATATCACTAGGGATATGTGTTTGGGCAAACACCTATCACTAGGGATATGTGTTTGGGGAAACACATATCACTAGGAATATGTGTTTGGGGAAACAGATTTTAATTTTTCGGCTTTTGAAACTTCTTGTTTTTATAGCCTAGAAAGTGTTTTTTTGAAAAAATGACCAATTTTGGACCTAAACAATGGACTAACCCTATTTGGAGAATCTCAATTTTTCGACTTTTCAAACTTCTTGTTTTTATAGCGTAGAAAGTTGTTTATTCGTTCTAGAATATCGTAAAACACATTTTCTTACCCTATATTGCCAAAAGAAAAAAAGGTGGAAAAACAAGTTTGGCTGTTCTATATTGCCCTAAAGCCAAATTTTGAAAAAAGTTAAATTTTTGACCTAAACCATGGACTAACCCTTTTGGAAAAATGTGAATTATTCGACTTTTTGAACTTCTTGTTTTTATAGCCTAGAAAGTTGTTTTTTCGTTCTAGAATATCATAAAACACATTTTCCTGTTCTATATTGCCCAAAAACAAAAGTTGCAAAAAAGTTTAATTTTGGACCAAAACCGTGATGGACTAACCCCTTTGGAAAAATGGAAAAATGTTAATTTTTCGACTTTTTGATCTTCTTGTTTTATATCATAAAACACATTTTCTTGCTCTATATTGCCCAAAAAACAAAAGTTGCAAAAATGGCCAATTTTGGACCAAAACTATGGACTAACTCCTTTGCAAAAATGTCAATTTTTCGACTTTTTGAAGTTCTTGTTTCTATAGCCTAGAAAGTTCTTACTTCGTTCTAGAATAACATAAAACACATTTTCCTGGCACTATATTGCCTAACAAAAATTTGAAAAAATGGCCAATTTTGGACCAAAACCATGGACTAATCCCTTTAAAAAAATATAAATTTTCCGACTTTTTGAAGTTTTTATTTTTGTAGCATAGAAAGTTGTGTTTTCGTTCTGGAATATCATAAAACACATTTTCTTGCTGTATATTGCCCAAAAAACGAAAGTTGCAAAAATGGCCAATTTTGGACCAAAACCATACAAAGTTGTTCTTTCGTTCTAGAATATCATAAAACAGATTTTCCTGGCCTATATTGCGTAAAAATAGATGGAAAAATGGCCAGTTTGGACCAAAAACATGGAGTAACCCGTTTCCAAAAATCCCAATTTTTCAACTGTTTGAAGTTCTTGATTTTATTGCCTAGTCAGATGTTTTTTCGTTCGAAAATTGGAAAAATCTCAGTTTTTGGGTGTTTTGAACTGCTTGTTTTTATACCCTAGAGAGGCGTTTTTTCCTTTGAGAATATCATAGAACACATTTTCCTGGACTATATTGCCTAAAAAGGATGGAAAAATGGCTAATTTTGGACCAAAACCAGAGAGGTTTTCCGTTTCTAGAATATTTTGACAGACTTTTTTTCTGGCCTATTTTGCCCAAAATAAAAAGATGGAAAAACTGGCAATTTTTGACCGAAATCATGGACTAACTCCTTTCGAAAAATCTCAATTTTACGACTTTTTATTTTATTGTTTTTATAGTCTAGGAAGACGTTTTTTTTTTAAAATTTTTTGAAACACATTTATCTGGCCTATTTTGCCTAAAATAAAATCTTGGAAAAATATCCAATTTTTGACCAAAACCATGGACTAACCCCTTTGATAAAATCCCAGTTTTTCGACTCTTTTTAATGGTTGTTTTTGTGGTCTAAAAGCTCGTTTTTATTTTCTATAATATCGTAAAAAACGTTTTTCTGGCCTATTTTTTCTGAAATAAAAACATGGAAAATTTGCCAATATTTGACCAAAACCATGGACTAAGTAACCCCTTTGGGAAAATCTCAATTTTGCGTCATTTTATTCTTGTTGTTTTTATAATCTAGAAACCTATACATGCTATACACCCCGTCGAATTTCCACTTTTGAGTCTCGAAACTTTTTACCAAAGAGTCTCGGGCTCGGATTTCTAACTAGGATCTCGGCGTCTCGGCGAGTCTCGGATTTTACCATTCGCCACCCCTAATATTGGAAACGCAACGAAGGCTACTTGTAATTGTTGCTTCTGCATTAAACGGTTCACTGTCGGTATTGACCGGGAGTAAAGACTCAGGGGTGAATGCATTGAAACAACACTGACAACATAAATATTAAAGGTTACCTGACACATTCTCTTCGTTCCGTAGAAACTTTTCGTCGGGCATGACAAGTTACAGTTGCAAACGATGCCATACCATGTCAGAGATGCCAACCTCTGGAGACCTAAAATCGGGAGACTGTCTTTTTTTTTACTTTCCCCCCCGGAATTTCAATAACCCCCCCCCCCCCGAAAAATTGACCCAGCCCCCAATGGGAATGACTTAGGACATTATATGACGTCTTACATAATGTAGATACTATCAAAATTCGAATGCTAGAAATAATCTTTGCCACTGACAAAAATGCCCCAGAAATCGTACTGCGAATAAGAAAACTTCAAGTTTTGAGCTAAAAATGGGCTAAATCTCAAACTAAGACTGTTTTATTTTTTACTAAGTATTCAATATTTACAGTGAACGTAAAAAGCGGGAGATTTATGTACCAAAGCGGGAGAGCGGGAGACGAGGCAAAAAAGCGTAAGTCTCCCGCCAAAAGCGGGAGAGTTGGCATCTATGCCATGTGCGTTTTCAGCTCGAAACCGAAGAGATAAGGAATCCTAGGTTGTGTAAACTTCATGAGGTGTCCTAGGGGGGTGTGGCCCGGCCATAGGATCACCAATTAAAAACAAGCATGGCAGGTGCACACCAATCACAAACAAGCATTACACGTACACAAATCAAAATCACACCAACAGTATTTTCAATTGACCATGGTTATTACAGGGAAATACCTGGTAAAGTCCTGACATTGGGAGTTAACAGCTGACGACGACGAGGAGAAAGACTCGAATGTTTTATGGGGTGTTTACATGACGCAGGGCCGACTTTCGCCTAGGAGCGAGTTCACTCCGGTTCCGTCTCATGGCTCCATATCTGTTTACATGATACCACCACAAAATGTCATGCCGGTGCGAGTCACTCCGGTGCGAGTTCACCCCGTTTGTTGTACCGGAACGAGAATTTCACTCCGGTACGAAATCTCGCAACGGTATCATGTATGTAGACGTCTGAAATTGGTCTGCCATCTGTCTGCCAGTGGACTGGAACGTGTAGCGCATGCGTAATTGTTGCGATTTTGAATCATTCGTGTATTTTATTAACACATAAAGCGTACCTTCAAATAACCGGGATATGAAATGACCCATCATCATATAAACGCGATACGATATCAAAAATTCATCCCGGTATGAAACTCGCGCCGGTGCGATGAACAAAACAACAACTTTGCAATCACACTTTTCTAGTACATGTCTTTGTCCTCTACAAACAAACAACGCGAAAATAGACCTCCTCAGCTTGTATGTTTTGTTTCTCCAATACAGGTCATGTGATAATACACTCATTTACTTCCCATTGCCGACGTAATTAAGTATTACCACATGACCTGTACTGGAGAAACAAAACATACAAACTAAAGAGGTCTATTTTCGCGCTCTTTGTTTGTAGAGGACAAAGATAAGGCTGCAAAGAAAGGGCTGCAAGTCTGCATTCCAAGAAAATCTTTAAATAACGATGATCGAGACCTAGTTTTATGAGCCTGCGAGATTGGGCACCCAAACCAAACAGTTGATTTCACTAAAACCGCTGGATGCCAACCTTGTTGAGGTCATTTTTATCTTAGGTTATCATTGGATCCCATCGACCTCAGCCCTTCAGACACCTCATGAAATTTACACAACGTAGGTTTCCTCTTTACTAATTAGGGGTTTGAGCACTGCCTTTTACAGATTAGGGCTAAGCACTGCTTCTACTGATTAGGGTTAAGTACTGCCTTTACTGATTAGGGTAAAGCATTGTTTCGAAACTGGTTAGGTTCTTTTGTTGGGGTTGGGGTTAATGCTATAGGTACTTAAATTATTTCCTTTACATCCAGCAAATCCTCAGTGGTCTAGTTGTTAGCGTAGTATACTGGACCATATAGGTCGTGGTTTCGAATCCTACTAGTTTTCCGTATGATTTTTTTCTTTCAAATTGAAAAGAATTGCACTTCCACTGACCTTTCCAGCTTGAAATCTCATCTAAGTGTGATATACAGTATGTAAAAGCAGAAAACAGTTCTACCTTGTGTAAATTTCATGAGGGGAGAAAGGCTACAGCCGATGAGGCTGTGTATAAAAGTGGGACGGGGACGTGGGGACGCGTGTGTGGGGACTTGGGACTTGGGGACGGGAGACGAGGGACTTGAGGACATCAAGTATGGGACGCGGGGACTTCAAACACAGGGACGCGGGGACGACAATGATTATTGAAAAAGTCGGAGGTAAATGCGATATCAGTCACTTTCCTCGTGAATATGTTTTGGTGAAGGCAACCCACCTTGCCCTCCTTAGGGTTTCTCCATGCCTGTTTACGAAGCGAAGACTCAGCGAAGATTCCGTGCATTGAAGAAAGTTAAACCGTTTCGTGGTCTTCTTGCTGATGGAATATTGGAGCCCAAAGCAGGGTGGGGTTTGCGTTCGCCAAAATTTATGTAGAATAACAGCATTCGATTCAAAATAAATAAAAAATTACGTGGCATAGAGCGATTTTCGTATGACCTTGAAATGAAAGCGCGCGAACAAAACAGAAACGACAAACGAACGGAAATAGAGCGATTTGATTGGTTTATCGAACGGATACAAACGCGCGTGGCTTTTGGTTGGTTAAGCGAATGCTCAGGTGAAAAAACTTCATGCCCGAGAACTTTCTAGAAATCAACCGATACTTTGCTTTGACGTCATACTACAACACGATTGGCCAATCGAACAATGCCTTCTCCATATTAGGGTTTCTTTGGCGGGAAAACGAAGAGGCCATGTTTTGATCTTTTCATCCATTGGCTGATGAAACAAATAACGAACACTTACCGAAACCTTTTTTCAAGGTCATACGAAAATCGCTCTAAGCGAACTTCGAACCCCGAAGTGCCAGCTCCGAAATCCATCGCCTGTACCACTAAACTACGGGGGATTCAACTACTGTAGCAATATTTATTTTGTTTAACATATTTTAAGTGGCAAACCTGACAGTAAATGCTTGCTAACAGTACTTAAAGGTTGATTTCCACTGACGCGTTTTTGGCTATGCACGTTAACGCAAGTAAATTTCAATCACGTAAAGAAGATAGAGGCAAGATGTAGATTGTCGAGATTAAACGTGAAGTTGAGCGAGATTCTTCTTTTACGCTTACGTGCGACCTTTCATACATAATTACCTCTATTCAGTTATTTGCGAACGTAAATTGTACGCACGTATGCATGGAAGAATTACGCAACAGTGGAAATCAACCCTAACCCTAATAACGATAGTCAGTGAGCTTACTCCTATTATAAAGAAATATTTTTTGTAAACATCATAAGGTGTCCAAGCTGGTTTTGGAAGATGGAATCTAATGTTGACCATAAATAACACATTTTCACGAAGAAAGAGATATCGCACTTACCTCCGACTTTTTGCATTCACATCCCGCATCCCCTGCGTCCCTGTTTTTGACGTCCCCGCGTCCCATACTTGATGTCCTCAAGTCCCTCGTCTCGCGTCCCCAAGTCCCAAGTCCCCACACACGCGTCCCCACATCCCCGTCCCACTTTTATACACAGGCCGATGAGATCTAATGCTGACCGTTATCTTAAGGTCTCCCGCAACCCACTGAGACGGAAGTAAATCTTCAGGAGTGAGGCCTGGAGTTTACTCAGCACCAAACCCTCTCGGCCAACCTCGCCGGCTCAATGTTCAGTCAAATTGTGCCGCCCCGAGACGTTACTGTTAGTGGCGCTTCCATAAGTTATCCGGTTTGGTATGTACATAGCCTAATATTAAAAGTAATCATCTTGTCAAGCTGACTCGCCTATGGTAAATTAGTCGTCTTTCAAGTAAATACAGACATGGCTGTGTTAACAGGGATGAGATTTTTAAAAATTATAGGATGAGGTTTTTGTGATACCCAGAATAAGGTCGAGGTAAGTGTTACCAGCTGAGCAAGGCCGGGGATAATAAAGGTGGTCTACTTTGACCGGTCTGGTCATTTCGGTCGGTCGGACCGAAATGTCCCTTTCCATTTCACAAAATAGTTGCCCCAAGTACCACTCTTTTTGATCCTGCTTACAAGAAAAATAACCAATCGCTCGGTGGCTTGGGTCGGGTCTGTGTAACCGGAATGTACCGTTCCGTTCGGCACGTGAAATTTTCAAACCGGAATTTTTGTTGAATGGAAATCGCCCAAGGAATTGGTTTCTTTCCCCTTCTTCCTTCACCTCTACTCCTTCCTTGACATAAATTATAGTCACTACCCAGAGCAGCAAAAGGTAGTGGAACTGCAGAAAGCAGCAGGGGTGGAGAACAACAGTGCACTTTGTAAGATCTCCAAGGTGAGTGGGTTAACAAGTCAATGAAGTTACGTATGAAAATTCAAAGAACACTTCGCCTTGTTTTCACTTATCCATCTTAAAATATGTACAAATAAATCTTCTTTTCTGTCGCTTAATCTCTGAAACGTAATACCATTCAAATAAAATAAATAACTAATTTACAATCTGTTAATCTTCCACATTCTCATCTTCTTCCAAAATAGTTGTAGGAATTTTCTCCTTCACAGATGAAAGAATATCACGCACAGGAGAACCAGTTCGTGGCGTCAAGTGGTTTAACTCATTCCAAGGAAGAAGATCAAAATACGAGAACGTAAAAGCTCTGGTTAATCTCTGGGACAATGAAAAGTAATGGCTTTCTTTTAATATTCCTGCTATAAATAAATGTCTCTGTAGCTGTTTTTGTCGAAGCAAAGCCAGCGCTTCTTCCCTCCTTCTTTTCTCTTCCTCTCGTAAATATCTCTCTTCTTCTTCTATTCGCTTCTGTTCCTCAAGCCGTCTTCGTAACTCTTCTTCCTCGCGCCGCATTTTCTCCAAGAAGGCGATTCTCTCAGACTCTTCCATAGCCTTGATTCTTTCCTCTTCTTCTCTAAGTCTCGCTGCCTCCAGCTCAGCTTCAATCTTGTCTTGCTCTCGTCTTAACTCTTCCTCCAGTTTTCTCTGCGCTAGCACTTGTTGCTGTCGTCTCTTCCACTCCTCGCGTGCGCGCCGTTCCTTCTCAGCCTTAATTTTCGCTTGTCGCTCACGCTCCAGTTCTTCATCGCGTTCACGCTGGTTTGCTTCATCTTTCTCTTGCCGTCTTAGTCTACAGAAGATAAATACAGAGTTAAACACGATTAAGCCGCATTAAGCGCCATTCCCCATTGCGCGGGCAGGTACCAATGGCCAGATATTATTAGAATATTACTGAATTGCTAAGAGCGAATTTTTAAAAAAGCCAACAACAACCAACTAGTATTTTACTATGATCTTACCTAAAATATCTCAACTTTTTAGCTTTTCCGTTTCAGAACACTGGTGACAGAGTCTCGTACAATATTCCCAGGCTATTCCGAAAATTTTCCCGAAATGAATTGAATTTAACACATTCTTCACAACAGGCGTTATTTTGACTGATCTTATAGTGGGACGGTCGAACGCGAGATGGCACTCGTTTCTCACACTTAGCACTTGACACGTTGGATCACGACGAACGACAAAAATGACCACTGCCAACTAATAGTAATTATGCTTGCAATTTGTCGTTGGCTGTTTTAAATGCGTAAGGAGAGGAGTTTACCAAGCGTCAAGGAAAGCTGTACTTTTCTACAGTTCTAGGATACATTAATTATCGTATGTCCATCTATGCCGTTTGCCGTAAATGGGTAGTTTCTTGATGTTGCGGACGGGTGCAATCATCAAATTACGTCATACAAAAGAGTGAAAAGACACAAAACAATACCCACACCGCTTTACGGTCATATTTGAAGCTTGCTTGTTTTGGCTTATGGCTTACAGAACGAGGAACATTACATTTGAAGCGCGCTAAGTGACGCAAAAATAGGGGCAAAGTAACCGGGGTGAAATGACAGGCTATCCCCACACCACAACACAAAAGTGAACCAACCATTGTTTTGAGATGTGCGATATTCGTGCCCCTTTTCGCGTAACAAAGGAGTAGAGACAAGGTTTACGTACAATACATAACCCATCACTACCTTGTCACTTGTGAAGCAAACAAGGGTCCACATAGTGCGCTTTATTGAGCCAATACGTACTATAACCCATCATTACCTAGTAACTTGTGAAGCAAACATGGGTCCAATATAGTGCTCTTTATTGGGCCAATACGTACTATAACCCATCATTACCTAGTAACTTGTGAAGCAAACATGGGCCCAATATCATGCTCTTTATTGGGCCAATACGTACTATAACCCATCATTACCTAGTCACTTGTGAAGCAAACATGGGTCCACATAGCGCTGTTTATTGGGCCAATATATTTCCTTACCTTCGTTCTTCCTCTCTCCTCTTCATTTCTTCCTCTGCTTCAAGCCTCAGTTGTTCTAATCTGGCTTCCTCTTCCAAAGCGCGCTTCTTTGCCTCTTCTCTCTCTTTTCTCTTACGTTCTACCTCTTGGCGCCTTCTTTCTGCGGCAGCAGCTCGCTCAGCTGCCCTCCTGGCAGCTCTGGACTCCTGAGCGGGCTTTTGCACCTCTTCTAGAGAAGGCTGCTTTTCTTCGGGTTCCGACGGCACAGGCTCAGGCTCGTGTGGTTTCGGAACAATTCGCGGGAGCTCGGGGACTAATGTTTCACTGGTTTCAGTGGGTTCATCAACCTTGCTCTCCTTTAACTCATCAGAGGCTTTTGAAGATATTCTGGCCGAAGTTTCTCTTGAAAAACTAGAAGACGCAAGAGTTCTGTCCGAAGCTTCTGGTTCACGCTCGCCGGTTTCCGAATCGATCCGAATAACTTCGGCTTTTTCCTCCATCGTTAAATCCTCGGCAACCTTCTCACCAATTTCCGCTGTTTTCTGCGGCTCTTCCTTCTTCGTTGCTTCTGTTTTCCCCTTTGTAGCTTTGGTGGTTTTAGTTTGCTTTGTCCCTTGCTTTGCTGGTTTCTTTCCGCCCTTTTTCTTAGGCGGTGCAGGCTTCTTTGACGGAACAGTTTTCGCTTTTCCCTTGGGTTGCACTGGTGGCTTTTTGTTTTCAAGACCAGCGGGCGGCTTGGAAGCTGCCGGCCGTGGAAATTTAAACGGCTGTTGGTCCTTCTTTGGTGATGAAACCGCCATTCTCGATTTGGCTTCAATCAGCGCATAATCGGGTTTGACTTCGCTGACGACAGCATTTAAAGCTGTTTTGAAGTCTCCGTCGTCTTCTTCCGATTCCTCGTCCTCGATTTCATCAGCCTGAATTTGTTTAAGACTCGGCTCTTTCAATGCATAACTAAAAACATCTGCTTGTATATCAGCAATGGATATTCTCTCCCAGGGAATGGATTGAGCTGCGCCGGACGACGCGGAGCCCTTGGTTGAAATAGAACCTTTCCTGGCTGAAAGGAACGGAAAGAGCTACATTAGATCTGGGTCACCTGATATCAAAATTTCAATTCTCATCTGTTGTCTCTAGGTATTTCCTATAGAAGTGGTGATGAGAAGTTGTTTTAGTATCCATTAAATTCATCTCGTGTGATCACTTTCTTAATTCTCAAGACTACACTGTAAAGCACGGATATTACAAAGGGAAATTCAATTCCGATTACTCTTACGGCTGAAAGAGTTAAAACCTATAAGGTAGCTAACCGTAAATGAACTGCAAAACGCCCAGGAAGTGTATCAAATTGTGCGACTTAAACGCATAAGCAAAAAAAATGACGAAAAACGCGGGTTTCCATCTGGTCGAGCCGGTTCCGGCCACTGTCTGGCCAAAAAAGGCAAAAGTCCCCAAAACGTTGTTTACAAGTAGAGGACTATACTGGCCTTTGTTTTGATGCTAAACTACAGCTTCCCAACTCTTTGATAATTCTCCAACTATTAAGAATACGAAAAACTCACATTGTTCGTGGCGTGCTTGTCCACTAGATATTCCACTCGGTGGGTGTGGTCGGCCAGGCTTCCTGAATCTTTCTGGAAGAGGCGGCAAGTTTTTCAAGGTCTCAATTTCAGGGGCCTCACCTGAAACATTGTAAGAGAGCAACGGTTAAAAAAACTTAACCTTTTAAAAATATCAACCGCACGGTTTACAAAACTGCGGGATCCTAATGTCAAGAGAAACACGTTATCGGAAACATTTGGAATCGTCTGACCATCACCACAGTTTCCAAATTCGGGAACTCTGTAATGATGTCGTGGTGTCTTTGTCTTGAGTATCAGGCATTTCTATGGGGGAAGGGGGGGGGGGGGGGGTAGAAAAATTCGAAGAGAGAAGAGAAGGGTAAAAGAGCTTGACTTTCGAAAAAGTCAAGATCAATTTAGGCTTCTGGCAAACTGCCTACATACCCCTCCCCTAAGCCATCATTTTGCCCTAAGTCAGAAGTAAGTGTTGATCTAAAAGTCCTTCGTCCTATTTAATATGGCCCGTGAGGACCTCTCGCGACTTAGTCGCTCGCTCGGCCGCCACCCAGCCTAAAAATGCTCCTCCCGCTCGCTCTTTGCTGCGAAAGTGAAACTCAACAAGTCGACTTGTGATAAGTCTGGGGGAGAGCGAGCGTAGAGGGAGAAACACTCCTTACCCCACCACCATAATCTTCTCTCTCCGCAGCTAACCCCTAGGGAGGGCCTGATGCTCTTGTTGTACTTTCTTATGGAGAACATGATTGATGTCTATTGCTGGCGTGCAAGAAGACTCCCTTGGAGCTCTAGGGGCGGGCTTGCTCGCAGGTTATTCTACTGCCCCATCCTTTCAGGCTAACATGTTGAAGTCACACTTACCTCCAGAAATCATCAAAGCTTTCCTGAGGGCTGCTATCGACGGATCCGCCGATCGACTCACTTTTCTGTGCCTTGAGGGGCGGATTGGTACACCCTGAGTTGTCACGCCTGGCATGGGACGTCTTTGTTGAGCGGCGGAGCTGACACGGGCATCTACATGTACATTACCGAACATAAGGAAGAATTTCGTCTAAGACAATATGGCCATAACATCGCGTAGGGGAACACTTAACACTAAGAATATGTGTTCCTGGGTAGGGTACCACATATCACTAGGGATATGTGTTCCCGGGTAGGGGAAACGCATTTCACTAGGGATGTGTGTTTCCTTGGTAGGGAAACACATATCACTAGTGCAAATGTGTTTCCCTGGTAAGGGAACACATATAACCAGTGATATGTGTAACCCAGCTAGAGGAACACATATCACTAGGAATTGTTATCGGTAGGAAAAACCCATTCCACTACAGATATGTGTTAGGGGGAACACAGATTACTGTGACATCACAATGATATGTGTTCCCCCTACACAGAAACACATATCACTAGTGATTTCCCCTACCTGGAAAACACATATCCCTAGTGATATGTGTTCCCCTACCCGAGAAACACATATCAGAAGTGGTATGTGTTTCCCAGGTAGGAGAACACAGATCACTAGGGATATGTGTTTCCCAGGGAAGGGAACACATTTCTCTAGTGGAATGTGCTTCCCTGGTAGGGCAACACATATCACTTGCAATATGTGTATTCTGGGTAGAGGAACACATATCACTAGGAATTACACCCCAGTAAACTTCATTGTCCATTTTTTATTGAAGGAGGTTAAACCCTCTCTTGATCGCAAAACTGATAAAACTTCCAAAATTTGATAAATTGTTTACATCACTACGACATTTTCGCTAAAACTCGTAGTAGGTAGAATATTACAACAGCTACCATAAAATGACACTGGTTCACGCGTGCTCACTACTAATTTGTTATGAGAAAAATCTCGTTCTTGTAGTCGCCCTCATCTTTTCTATTGAGCATAGTCCACAACACAGAGGCTGGCATGCCTGTGAAAAAGCATACCTGATTTAGGTGGACCCAGGAGGTAGGATAAACGATCAGCCCACATAGCAATTGCAGTCTTGATATCCTCCATGAACACCATACCAGACTGTGGACGACTGAGAACTTTGTTTGCCACAGTTCGGACTTCACCTTGCAGTTCCTCTAAGCTGATTGGAGGAGGGGGCTCTACATCCCCCTCAAGATATCCCACACCTGAAATACAATGAAAAATTTCTGGGAAGCTGCCTAGCTATCCCTCCTATTATCTAATGTTAACGCTAGTTTCTCACTTAAGGTGGATTTCCACTGCAGCATAATTCTTATGCGCCTAGGCAGGTGCATTTTACCCATGTAAATAGAATTAATAGACATGTTGTATGGAAGGTGGCACCTAATCATGTAAGTTGAACCTTGCTCAACTTTTATCTCTAAAAAATTATACAACAGTGGAAATCCACTGTTAAGGAGAAATGTTGGTTGAGGGTTCCAGTTTGTCCTTGTGTCTTTTGGCTGCTTAAAAAACAACTTAATTTAACACAAAAACATAAAAAGCTTTAGTGATAACATCATAAACTACAAGTTGGAATACTTTTAGAGCTATTGTACCTTCCTCCACGGCCATTCTGTCATCTGCTTGAGAAAGTTCCCCTTCATTCTCCCGTTTTTTAGTAGCATCAAGTTCTTCTCCATCAAGACTAATGCCCTCATCTTCTTCAGCATGTCCTATGTTCCTAGCTGCATCAGTCTCTTCTTTTCCCATCAGCTCAGTGTCACCTAAAGGTACCCCTAAATTTGCGCCATCATCAAGTTCGCCACCTCCTGCTACGGCAGAAGTTTCCTTCCTTTCTGTCATAGCAACCTCTGCATCAACATCTTCCACACTTTCTACCTGGTCTGCTTGCTTGTCATCACCATGAATGATATCATCTGTCAGAACTATATCATCAAGAGCTATGACTGCATCATTCTGTAACCCTCCTTGACCAGCTATAGACTCTTCACTCTCCGATTGAGCCTCTTCTTCATTTTTATCACCTTTGACAATGTCTGAAGGTTCGTTGGCTGCAATTACAAACACGAGAAGGTATCATCAGGGAGGGAAAAAGTAAATCACGACTTGGGGTTATTTCAGATCTATCCTTGGACTGTTACATGGGATTTTTTCAAACATTATATTGTATCTAGGGCCCAAGAGACAGGATATCAACAGGGCTAAAAAAGTTGTGAGACACATGTAATTAACCCTTTAAACCCTAAGAGTGATCAGCATCAAATTTCTCCTTGTAATAGCATTGCTTTGTAAAACAGAGTGGTCATGAGAATTAAGGACATGATCACACAAGATGTATTTGCTTGATATTTTATCAACTTCTCCCCATTACTTCTATAGTGGATGAATAGGGGTGACAAAGGAGAATTTTAATTTTGATCTTAGGGTTTAAAGGGTTAATACAGTAGGCAAGGATTTGAAAAGCTAGGGAGTTTTATTGGTTGTATTTTCCATTTGCCTCCTATAAAAGTAACCTGGGTCAGATCATGCTCATAGAAGCTAGAGAAAATTTTGTATTTTTTTTCACTTTTTTGTGTTAATGTACATGTTACAGGTTTGAATTAATTTTAAGGGTAAAATAAGCTATTTAACAGCGTTGTAATTGAAATTGTAATAATTCTTGTCAGTAACAACAGGGCGGTGCCTGTTTGTACTCACCTTTTGAGGATCTGCCATTGTTTTTTAATTATTCTTGTATTATATACAGGATATAATATTCATTGGCTGCCCGCATTACGAAATGTTAAAAAAGATATCACTCGTTCCCTGTGCTGACTTGTGAAATATTGTTCAACATGAGAAGAGAAATTTCATATCACTAAGCGGCCATGTGATGTGGTGTGAAGATATCATGTTTTCGCGCGAAAGCTCACCTAGTATTTCAGTAGTGTTTATATGATAAAATTATTTGTTTGTTATTTTATTTCTTTAATCATATCTCTTCCTGTTAATTCTTTCATGAATGCAGTGTCCAAAAAATTTTCCCAGCCAGCAGCAGCAGTAGTTCTTAGTGACAGTCCTGACCAGAGGTAAATAGGGAATACACTGGCGCCCAAGAGAACACCGCCCCCTCCCACATCTGCCTTAGATCTCCCTTCACTTTCTTAATCTAACAAGGGAAATGGTACCTTCTTCACCAGAGTCTCTTTTAAGAGCCACTCTTTCACCTGAATCTTCTGATACACTCTCACTAGCAGCTTGGTCAGTTGTGGCAACATCATCGTCATCTTTAACAGTCGACACACTCTTACTTCCACTGTTAGCAGTTGCGTCAGACCCAGCAATGATGTCCCCACCTTAACGACAAGGTTAAACTGTTATTCTAATAAAAATCTGACCTAATCTACTCTAATGCTCTCACAGGTAATATAATGGTAAAATAATGAAGATTCCGGAAGCGCTTACCATCTACACATGCACACCATCTTGGTGGAAATCTAATGCGCATAAACTTAAAACTACAATTTGACCAGGTGGGAGAACAACCCACTACAAAGTATAATATATAGATTTAGCCAGGCGAAAAGCGAAGCTCAGACTTTTTAGTACTGATTATAGTTTCCTCAAAGAAACTATAAAATATAATACTAAAACAGAGTGAGAACAATGAGAGCAATCTAATTAGTAAAAACCAACAACTTTGCACGTGTGGCACACTTTTTTCTAATTAGCAAAAAACCAACTTTGCACATGCAGCACACTTTTTTCCACATTTCCTTGCCATTGCTTTGCATGACTAAAACGTGCAACTTCTTTTAATTTCCTATTTACACTTTTTGTGGTGGAAATGTTTGTGTTCCCGTTCACTCTGTTTTTTCACTGCCGCTCATTTTCACTTTGGTAGCCCCTAGCATTTCTCATTTTCTAACTGCCACTATATAATCTTCATGTTTTTCTTCCAACGAAATTGGTCTTTATTAGTTATTTATTTCCCGCTCTAGCTCTTTCCCTGTTATCTAAGTTAAAGTAGACATTAAAATTTAGTGGAAAAAAGACTTGTTATATTTGTTTTTTTTTTTTCTCTCTAAAGTCCGGGTGGCCATTGACCGCCGAAACGAGTGAGTTGCTTGAAATGGAAAATTTCACCTCAGCTATAACATACTCCTCTCCCGACAGGCTAACATCTGACTCCCTTCCCCCCTCCCCCAGCGTCTGTACAGACGAGAGGTCATACGCTGACATCATAATCAAATTTTCTCGGATGGATGGCTTACCAAATTTTCTTAGCTATGGTGCTCTGCTCTCGTTGAACAGATTCAAAAGATTAGAAAAACTGCCTCACCTCAAATCAAAACCATATTTTCTGAAGCTTCCCAAATAGAATGGCGTGAACCACAAGATTTCCCAACTGGAATTTCTGGTTTTCCCATTTGAATGGTAAGTACTCTGGTGGTTTTAACTTACCCTGTAGATCTCTTTGGTCTAACGACGGAATCCTTTGATCCAAGGAACTTAAGTCTAAGTGTATAGAACCTAGATCAACAACATCAGGTTCCTGTTTGGTGTCACAGAAAGTGTCTGTTTGTTGATCACTTGATGACAGCAACATTGTTCTGCCGTCTTTAAGTTCCATAGGTGTTGTTGGCCTTGCCCCTGCAGATTGTATTGGGGGTAGGCGTGGTATGGAAGGAAAAGACCCCGATTTAAGGCTTCCTCTGTGTTTGGCTTTACTCTTTGGTATGGTAACCATAGCAGCAGGTTCCTGTTCTACCCCTCCCCCCTCATCTGGATAGTTTGTCACCCATCCCTGAAGGTCTGAGAGATCAGAATTAACAGATTCTAAAGTCTTCTGAAGTAAAAGATGAGAAATCAGGTCCTCTTTCTGTTTAGCATTTAACAGTCCATACTGGTCTCTTCTTTGTGGCAGGAGTTCCACTTCAGGAAGGCGATTACTCAACGATTCAGCTGGACTCAAAGCCCTAGAAGATGGGGCATATTCTTCTGTTTCACTATTTATAGATATCAAAGAAGCAGCTCCAGTTGACATTCCATTCTTGTAAAAATGAAATGAGCTGTCAAACATTGAGCTTGATGGGGACACAGGAGGAAGGGACATTGTACTATATGGCTGTGGTTTATCAGGAAATATAGACCCCAAACCAACATCTTGGTAAAGTGGTGTTCCTTTCGGATCAAAAGTCAGTAATGTTGGATCCTTTATAGACCCTGTAGCAGTTAATCGATTCCATGTGTCTCCCTCCAGTGAATTTCCGAGAGATGCGATGTAACGTTTTGGTGAAAACCCTGGTCTCACTGAATGGTCTTTGTAGCCACTGAGGCGTTTCTGAAGCAAAGCCAGAAAAAGGGGATCCCCCTGTTAAAAACAAAAGATACTTTACTATAGAAGGTAATAAAAAAGGCCATGGCTTTCCTCAATTTCCCTAACATGAAGTGACTAGAAACATTATTTTCTATCTCCCTCAAACTCCCTTCTCCCCTCCTCTCCCCCCCCCCCCTCCAATGACAAGATGCTAGAGCTGTAGTCCATCACAGGGTTACCCCTCAGCACTATATTCACCAGTACCCTTTAATACACCTGGGTGGAGTGAGGCATTGTGAGATATACGAGAAAGAAGAGTCTTGCCCGAGAACACAGCACAAGGATCAGGCAAGGGCTTGAACAAATACCTCTCAATTCTGAGTTCAGCATGCTGACCATTAGATTGCTATGGTGCTTCCCACAATATAGTGGAACGCTATCAACACTGCCGCCACTGGGCCATGACAATTTGGTCACATAAAACCTTTCACTGCCAACTGAGTACATAATGAGGTTGGGAAAGTAAGGTGGGTCTATAGATGTAGCCTTTGAGTCTAAGGCGAACATCCTGTTTTGTGACCAATAAAATGAAAGCTACTGAGCAGTACTTTCCTGTGGTACTGTTTATTGCGCTGCACAAGCTGATGGTTCTAACTTTTGAGTCTGTGGATGAAATCCTTAAGCGTGACCATTCAAATGAAAGCTACTGAGCAGTACTTTCCTATGACATTTATTACGCTGTACAAATTAGTGCTTCTTGCACATGGGATTGTTTTGTTGTATTGTGCTTTGGTTTGTTTTAAACTTTGTTGAACAGTGACTTTGGCCACTTTCCAAAAGGAAAGGGTTATAGTGAAGGCAGCATTAAACTATTTTTATAGGGTGGCATCATACTTTAAAGGGTTGCTTTGTTTGACCATAATTAGAGCAATTTTCGTATGACCTTGAAATGAAAGCGCGCGAACAAAACAGAAACGACAAACGAACGGAAATAGAGCGATTTGATTGGTTTATCGAACGGACAGACAAACGCGTCTGGCTTTTCGTTGGTTAAGCGAACGCTCAGGTGAAAAAACTTCATGCCTGAGAACTTTCTAGAAATCAACCGATACTTCGCTTTGACGTCATACTACAACACGATTGGCCAATTGAACAATGCCTTCTCCATATTAGGGTTTCTTTGGTGGGAAAACAAAGAGGCCATGTTTTGATCTTTTCATCCATTGGCTGATGAAACAAAGAACGAACACTTACCAAAACCTTTTTTCAAGGTCATATGAAAATCACTCTTAGACTATTACTATGAAATAAGAATACTGGAATAAGTGGAATAAATTTGAGGAAGCATTTGTTAAATCATTCATACATAACTTTGGAGTAAACACAGTATTAACTAAAGATGCATGTAGCATACCAGTGGCTCAAAAATCCCAGGAAATAATATTTGTATCAAAACGTCTGTGTATTCTTATTCCAGAGTAAGGTCAAGTGAATGCACCCTAAGACTTTCTATGTAATCATTTTAAAGTACTTTAATCCAACACAGCTAATAAATCCCATACATACCCCATTCTTGTAGTCCAAGATGGAGTTCCTTAAGTCACTGATTGTCTTTAACTTAAGAGAAGATTGCTTCTTAATTCTGTGGCGCTTCTTCCTTGGTTTCGGAGAACCAGGCAGGAAAAAGTCCTCTGCGTATAGAAGTAATGCTCCTTTCCTTGTTGTGTAGGTCTTGGGTACATTTATGAATGAGTGCTTAGTGTTATCTACCTTAGGTAATTTAAATGGCTTGTTTTCATATCTAGGTCCAGTCTGGTAATCTGACACCTCAATTGGTGGTGGTATTCTGTAATTTGATCCAATGGGGGGCAAATGGAAATCCTCCAGAGAAAAAAACTCCTACATGAAAAAAGATGCACTTTAAATCAGGCTTGCTTTATGTGAACTGTTATTGGTGTTGGCTCCTGCTATATCAGGGCTGACACTAAGATTTCAAGTTGCTAGGTATAAGGGTTTTGAACGTTGGATGGAGCATTAGGGCTGATCCACAAAAGTGAAAAAGCTACAGCTACATTTATTTAGACAAATTTTCTGTCCTCACCAATGCTTAACAAATGCAGATGGTTTTCACACTTTTACAAATTTTGTCTAAGAGGGAAAAATCTTCAAAGGTGCCGCGGACAAAAGTTGTCCCATGGAAAAACGTGACAAAATCTAAATAACAGAAAATGTGTTTTTTTTGTCAATCATTTGTTGTAATGCCATTATTCTTTCCATACAATTTTTGGTTTAGATGTTTGAAAGACAACTCCATATTTGTCTGCTAGTACAGATTGGCCCCTATATATATATGGATTCCCAAGTAACCAATGTTATGTTTTATAGCTTAATTAAAATCCAACATTGTGTGATTCCAGAAAATATCCATACCCCCCCCCCCCCCGCCCCCCACGGATGGTTAAATTTGCATACCGAGGTCACTGTGATATAGTGGCTCACCTCATATTAAATTTATTCAAAATTAATTGTACCGGCCTGATCAGAAACGAATTGACAAAGTTTTAATAAATCTGTCAAATTAAATTACTTATGTGTCAAACTTTCCACGATTATTTGGCACGGACATAAAAAGATGACGTTTGCCGGTCAAACTCTGAGCTCTGTCGCTATTAAAGTTATCCACGGGGATTAATAAAAGCTGTGGTGGTTGAAAAAAAGTTGAATAAAAAACACCTATGAAAATAAGCTTCAAAAATGATAAATTGACGAATCCGTCTTGAAGAACAAAATTTTAAAACCATAGCATTCTAATCATTTTGGAACAAGAAAATCTTTAAAAAAAATGGACGAATTATCGCTGGTAGCCTTTCATGTAAAAATAATTATACCTATTGTTTCGAGCTTAACGAAACTTAGCTGTTTGTTTGCTATTTGTAAACTAAAGCACATCAGCATACTTGGTCTGCCAACTTGATTATTCCCACAAAACTCGCGTCGAGCCAACAAAAAGTTCGTGTTGCAAAAACAATAATAGCAACAATATCCTACAAAAATATTATTGTCCTCCACAATAGAATGCCCGGCTCGACAGGAATCGCTGGTTTGCAATGACTTTGTACCGCGAAATCAAAAAGTCAATATACAAAACACGCTGACCCTGATATTGAAATTCGAACAACACTTTAACAAAACTCGGTGCATTATATTCAATATTGAAGCTCGGAGAAGCTAGACGCGCGATCTCTTAGACGTTCGAACGAAAGAACCGCGATACATTGGAGCAAAACCGAAGCACGCGATAGAATGTGGGATTAACTCGGGATTAATCGAAAACAGTACTGCAAATGAGCTCTTGAAAGCCTTCACGCTTCGAGCAACAGCTACACAAAATCATTCTCAAAAGAAGTGTAAAATCAGACACTTCCTTTTGACCAAAAGTTATACCAAGAAGAACAAGAAAAATGACATAATGAGTTCGTCTGCTGCAAATAATACGAGAGCAAGACTGATGATCAGTTCGATACCTTTTGGTCGGCGATTTCTTGATAATCTTTCTTTGCTGTTCCATCGTAAGTCCCATATCCTTGACTAAGTAAGGAGAACATCATCTTAGCAGCTTTCTAACATCACACATCGCCAAGGAAATCGTTAACGGTAAGGAACTAATATTGCCCTTCCCGATCACCGATTCTGTTGAACAAGCGGTTGCCATAGGACGATGCACTTCTCTATTTTATAAATGACTTATTAATTTATTATCCCAGACGTCCATTGTTCATTTTAGCTCGTTCCACCAATCAAAAGGCCGACTTGAGAATGCAGGTGTCTTGTTACAACGGAGGGGAGGGGTGGAGGAAAAATGTGCTCTTTAAAAAAACTATGTGTTCGTCAGCGCTCGTGTGAAGGCATAAAAATATGAAGACTCCTATCTTGCAAATGAGAGAAAGAAGATTTCTGCACCAAGTTCAACTGATGAAAACATTAAACAAAATCCCGGTCGACTTTCCCAATAATTTCATCCTCTTGTCTGAATAGAACAAGACTGATCGCTTGTTTTTCCTGTTTCGGGAAAACTCAAATCGCTTTTTATCTTTGCTGAGGCAGGATTTGGATATTCTTCTTTTCCTTCGATCTTTAATCACTGGGTCTTTGTTCACAGATCGCTGATAATGTTTCAGGATTCGGAGCATCAAAGTTAAGCAGCGATTTTAACAAGTTAAGAAAACTTCTTAGAGATGACATGAAACCCTGGGACAAAAACTGAAATATCCACAGTTCTCGCCATACTTGATTTCCCCTATCGTTTTGCAAATAGTTTTTACCTGACTTTTCAAATGAAATAATCCTACCTGTAAAGTTTTTCACTCGATTTTGGTGTCTATAAATCTGAACAAAGGAAGCCCTCTCCAAAGCGGTCGTTGACGCATTGCAGCTCTGTTTGCAAACCTGGCGCGAACCACCGAACCACAGGTAACCCAGTATAAGCTTGAGTTAAATAATGTGGTAAAAGTGAATTTGCGCTACTTCAAAGTTGATGGCGCTTATTCCAAATCGTGTAGGCAAATTTTTTTGGAGTTGAATTCTAAAAGATTGCGTTCATGTCCTCGACAAAACGTGAAATTAGGCACTTTCACGTTGTAGTCGTGTAACGACGGCAAATAATGTACAAAAAAGGGCGGTGTGCGTGCTAAGTTTGCCAATCAAAACCTATTTCTTTTTTTCCGTTCTCGTTGCCTTCGTCGTACTACCGTTGTTCAAATACCTCAATCACATTTTCCGGTTTCAAGCACTTGCAACAGAGGGTAGAAATGTTTGGACCTTTACCATGATATTTGAAAATGGCCCACCCCAAAATGTACATTTACTAACTTTTCTGGGCCCAACATTGCCAAGGGAGATTCGGGGGATGAAGAGATGAACCTAAAGCCGACGAAGGATAACAGCCCTGTGTAACAATTACTTGAACGGTTTTTAAAAACTTTCTCAAGTTCTTTTGACCTTGATTGTAGAATTTTAAACAAGTTTTAAACAATTGCTATGGAAACGTTAACAGATGACAAACACACTAAGCAGTGTCTTGGACATTTAATTTTTCCATGTTTCAAATAAATATTTTCCACGCATTTTTTTACTCGAAAAATACAATTACACATCCTATTAAATATACAGAATTATGTAAGGGCTATTCTCGTTCAACTGGCACCCAGTAAATAACTGAGTTGAACAAGAACACACGAGGCAGTTATCAGTAAACTATTCTAGTGAGCTGATGATTTGGACGCATAAATACTGACCAGGAACAATCAAAACCCAAAAAAGATCGATCTCCCTCTACAACCAATACTCTCCTTCGCCGGGGAAGGAGATGACTCAACCAGTAGCACGAAACGAATTATTTCCGGCGGTAAGCAATCCGTTAGGAAGGCTTTGATCGTCTAAAATTCATCGATAATACCATGAGAACAGGAGAGATTTATCCTTTTTTGATGAAGACGAAAACTAAGACTGTTCGAATTCTGTCAAGTGAAAAAACAGAATTTCCTGTCCTCCAGTTCCATCTGTAACCACACGACAAACAGAGAACCATGTGGTTTGACCGCTCCCATGATCACAAGACCAAACGAACTGACGTCAACTCTGACTCAGTCATTAATATAATACACTTTCGATTAGCTATGCTAACTGGGGTTTGTCAATGCTTGTAATATTGTTCTTTAAAAAGCGGAATAAAGTGTTGTTGTTGTTATAAAAAAATGGGTTTTGATTCACCTGGCTAGTTAGACTACTAGAACCAAGCACATTAAGCAAAGACGGAAAAAAGAGAAATGCAAAATAAATAATAGTAATAACAGTACGCAAACTACAGCACATTAATTGTCACTGACAATATTACCAAAATTATTTAGCATAAGAATAAAATACGAATTAAAAGAAATTCACATTAAGTAGCTAAATATCTCAGGCTTTAAGAAAGCTGATATCAATATTTACCACAGACCATTTATATCCCCAAAATTTGCCATTTTTAAAATAGAAAACGCATAACTTACTTTCAAATATATTAATATAAATAAATTGGAAGCCATAATTTACAAGGCGAATTTTAAAAAAATGCATTTACCGCACTGTAAAAACTATATACATTGTTTAATTCGTGGGATGAACCTTCTGAAGATGCAATCTGTAGCTGTAACATTCTCCAGTGATCAGCGAGTATTTTCAAGTGAATGTCGCGAGTTGCTCAAAGTAATCACGTGATAGAGTCAACTTTGAATTGCTACGCATTTGATTTGCTGGACTAAAATCTCGAGGAGTTTATTCACCAATCAGAAGTAAACGAACCTTGAATTGCTCACATGCGTTTTCCCGCTCTTGGCAAACGTTTCACGTTTTGTTCGAGCTCTGATTGGTTCAGTTGATTGTCTACGCGTGATGTTTTTGGTTAAAGTCCGTTTACTCTTTTTTCGTTTCTTCGCGCGCTTGGTAACCGCTGTTTATTGTTCGGAGTTCAGATTGGTTAATAACTTAATATCAAGTAACTAAGTAATAACTTAGCGACATTCAACTGATCTTCAGTTCAGATCATTCTGGGTAATATTGGGCGTTAACAGGAACCCATACCCTAGAGTGCGCAACTTCCATATACAGCTATTTCGAGAAAGGTTGTCGGAAAAAATGTGCACGCGACAATCCCGAAAGGTAATATGGGATATGATCAACACACTGTTCCTAACGACTGTAGCTGTCGAATCTACTTTTGCTGCTTTCCATTAGCACTCACGAACAGATGTCCGTGGCCTCTCGTGCCATTCTTTCAAATTTCTTTGAAGAACAGGGCAGACAAAACTACCCACAATACCTTTCGGGATTGTCGCGTGCACTTTTTCCGACAACCTTTCTCGAAAGAGCTGTACTCTTGTCAGGGCGCTAACATTTCACTGACCAGTTTATTTTTAGCACGGTTTTGGCACAAATCATTATAATTCCCCTATTACTATTCAGCAAAACCTACAGGGCTGAAAATGGCTCGTATTTCGGACATTTTAAAGACGTTTTATATCTTCTTATACTTCGAACACACTCATAGCTCAAAGACTGAGTGAAGGCCTGATTTGTATCTAAAAATAAACCGGTCGGTGAAGACACTGTGAAACAAGCCTAGTGTGGGAGAGGCGCGCTTCATGTTATGAGCTCCTGATGTTAATGTTTAATATACTTGGAATTCAGTCACAAAAGGGCGACAATTTATAATTAACTGAATAAAAAAGATAAACTATAGTTCCCTCTTGACTACTACGAATACGAGATTTGACTTCAAGTTTTTTCGCGTATTCTCAAAATATAGACTCCCCAGAAAGCTTCATTTTACCATTTTTCACCAGAAAAGTTAGCGCTGTTACCTTTAGTGAAGGAGGTTACACCCTCACCCGATCGCAAAATGATAAAACTTCTAACATTTAATAACTTGTTTCTGCCAATTCAACATTCGCGCCAAAACTCGTAGCAGAATGACGGCTACCACATTTTCCCGCCAAAATGACGCTGGTTCACGCGCGCACTACTTAGTATTGAGAAAATCTCGTACTCGCAGTGGTACTCGTCTCAGAATCTATTAAAAGCTCTCTAATCTTATAAGCAAATACGAGAAGGTTTGTTGAAGAGGAGAGTCCAGCTTGCGCTATTAACAGCAAAGCAGTGTAGGCGATGAGACTGCAAAGCTAAACCCCCTTTCCTCATTGCTCGTCCTTGCTTAGCTGAATACCAGCGACTGAAAATATTGACACCACTAAAAACAAGAGAGTAGCGTTAATGAGCAATTTATATTTTGCTGCGAGCCACTTATCTTCGGGTGTCCTGTGGTTCCTTGGGTGTCCTGTCACCGTTGTGGATTTATGTTTGACAGGATGATTTTTAGCAAGTATGTACAGCGGAGTCATCATAACTCAATTTCAAATCGTATTATATGTAACATTCTTATTGCCTTGCGTCACTTCAACATTGTGGCGCGCGCAAACACTTTCAAATTATTTTCGTATGATTGTCGGATTGTAAACTGGCCAATAAAGACCCTTATTACATCCACTTTGAAATCACTGGCGATTCGTGCAATCTGATTGGCTCTCAGCAGTGTGATTAATTCCCAAATCGCACAATTTTTTGCTCTAAATCACATCTGTTCCAAATCGCGCCAGTCATGTTCTAAATCGCATCATTTCTGTTTTAAATCGCACCATTTTTGTTCTATATCGCATCATTTCTGTTTCAAATACAAAATAAGAAGTAAAAGCCTTTTTGTTTTGCCTTTTTAACAAACCGGCTACTTGATCAATAAAATATTAGTACTGACTGAATTTCAAAATGGCTGTAATAAAGTGGTAATTGAACTTCGTGTCGTGCAATTCTGGTCTGAAATCATACTTGTGATTTCAAATCGAATTCGCGCTGCGCGCTCGTCCGATTTTCAAATCACGCGTATGATTTCAGAGCAAATTGCACTCCACTGAGTGCAATTACCATTATAAATCACAAAGAACTCGTGACTGTATGACTTGCTGGTAGTCCTTTATCCCGCGACTGGGATTAGCAAAATGTGTACGCGAATGAAATAATTCTTTAAATTTAACTTATCACAATATGATATGAAAAAAAGAGAGGAAAAAAACGAGTAAAGACGTATGACCTACCATTTGGTAAGGAGAATATTTCCTTTGGTAAGTCGCTGAAGAATACATGACTCATAGCATCCGAGGCGGATATTCTGTTCTTTGGAACACACTGAAAAACGACAAAAAATTGGAGAGTCTTGTGAAGTGTTCGATAAACAAGAAAGGAAAAGCCAAAACCAAAGTATTTTCAACTCCACCCCACTTAATCATACAACTCCACAAGAATAACCCCAAAAAGTTATGATCTATCCGCACGTCAGCGGTTCAAATACCAATCAAAAGCCAACATTTTGTTTTACGGAACACAATCTACCAACGCACAATTTGGGCAACTAACAGTTCTTCAAACGATGGTCAGTTAATGCTGTACTGACAAGATTCTATTGGCTTTGTTACTGAGATTAAACATGATTCTCTATATTTCGATACAGCAGATTTGCCAGATTATACCTGCACCATTTCTGTGGCCAGAGATTCAGCTCCAGTAATAAGCAACAACCTGAAGACATATCACAACAAAGATCTTGTTAAAAAGTCCTGAGACTCATCTTATGAAAAATCATGAGTCCCAGTGCAGAACCAATGAGTCCCTGTTCAAAAAACAATGAGTCCTAAATTGAAAATGCCTGGGCCTTTACGTAACCAGACAGTTAATCTGAAGACAGTCTCCAAAACTCTGTATTACAGGATAATGAAATTAAATTATAGTCCTTCCATTTTAATAGCAAGACAACCGCTGAAAGAAATATGCATCGTTAAACAACAGCCATAGTAACTGCCACAGAAATCACACGAACATGATATTCTAAAACAACACATCTTCAGATCGATCGATCGATCTTTGCGTCCTATGAGACACATTCCTTGAATTATTTTGCGTCTTTGGGGATTTTTACGCGTCAGGGACGCAGCACGTAGAGATAACAAGATCCCTGCTTAATGAAAAAGGCGATTTCATTCGCTGAGGCAAAACATCTAATTTTCTTCGACCGATGCGATTAGACGAACACCTATGACAAGAGGACACTTTGTCTGTCCCTACATAGGTGTCTGCTAAGGAACAGTTCGACTGTTAAATGCATTACACACACGCCATCAATACCAGTAATCGTATCGTGAAAATTAGGTGAAAATCACTTACTTCGGAGCAACAATTCCAAGTCTCTGGGGTGCAAAGTCAACAAAAACATCTGTGGAGCAAAAATGGAGGAACTAAGAGATCGTAACAATGTAGATATACAGTAAACGGTCAAGAGGATGAGTGTTTAGTGTGCTTTGTAAACGTATAGAGTGTTTTTACATGACGTCACGGCGGCCATCTTGGTGTCCCAAAACAATGAAATGGCGGCCATGTTGGTGTCCCAAACCAATCCTGTGAGAGTTGAACTCTTTTCTTATGCAAACGCTTTATTTTGTTCCAATACATTTGCATAAATGCTGACCACGTGAGTGAAAACACTCTATGTAAGTGACAAGAGACCTTGCCTATGCATACCTGCGTTATACTCAGGTAATCTGGAAACACCTGGCCATGTCTCTTCAGTTGCTGTTCCTAAAATCTAAAATTTTCAAGATCATTAATTTTTTCAGACAAACTTGATCCAGATGATTTCGGTCGACTATCTCGTAACGCACACCTCTGTGAAACGGAGACCTAGATTTGGTCCCTGCCTTTCTTTACACCCTTTTTTGACCTTCTACAAGACAGCCATCTCTCTAAACGGACACTTTGCCTACTGCAAAGTGTGATGCTAATTAGCCTGCGAAGCAGACGTTTTCCTTACACGCCCCTCCCCCTCCCCCTGCGCCTATTTCGTGCTTTCCCCACTTGGCTTAAAGGAAACGACTGCAAGGTGACTGGCAGGCTAGGTGCTAATGAATGTAGACCTTATAACTAACTAACAAGGTGACATACGGCATAATCCTGGGTGTCGTTCGTAACCATGGTAACTGATGCAACTCCTACCTGAAATATCTTATTGAGTTGATCAACGGAATCTCTCATTCCAGGAAACAGAGCAATCCCTGTTACCATTTCCACAAAGATACAACCGGCACCCCTAAACAATTTGAAAATAGAGTGATTTAGTGGTGTAAACGTGAGAACCAGGGTACTAACCATTGACGCGCGCGTGATAAAAATAAAAACCGCCGGGGATTTATTGACCGCCAGCGCAGAGGGTAGAGGTGGGGGAAGATTAAAATAGACAGAAATAACTGAAACTTAAGGAGAGATAAATAAAACAACGTCTATGTACGGGTTACGTTTGGAAAGCTTCGGAAAATATGGGTTGTGATTAAAGGCAATGCAATTTTTCCGTTCTTTTTAGTCTGATCAACTGATTTCGACGTACTTTTTAGCGGGTCATTCTCCCAATACGTCAAATTTTATGGTTTTATTGTTAATGCACAAGATTTTTACCTGGATGGTTTGTGTAAAAAGTAAACACCCCTTGTCTCTGAGAAATTCCAAATTCGTATCGTTTTCACAGAGACTGCCGACTAAATTTGATAATTTTCTTGACTCATGACTTAGACCCCTTTAGAAAAGGAAATGGTTAACTAAGTCGGTCCAAGGTTGAGTGGATTCATATCTTACCAGATATCTAATGACGTTGTGTAATCCTTTGATCCTAGAAGAACATCTGGAGGTCGATACCTGTCAAGGTTCCCAGCGAATAAAATATGAAGAATTAATTTTATTGAACAACACTTTTCAAAGCCACAAAAAAAATAATAACAATATTACCGGGGGGCGGACTCCCATATGAAACAGACGGGGATGCTCGTCTGAAATTTTGGATTCAACCCCTAAAGGAGACCATCTGGGCGTGGCTCAAGCTTTTTGTGACCCCTGAAGGAGACCAATCTGGGCGTGGCTTAAGCAAATTTTGACCCCTAAAAGAGACCGCTTAAAAACACATAAATACGACATGCAATGAGTTTTAATGATATAAAGACATAATCATCGAATACGGTAAACAAAACAAGTTAAAATTTGACTTCTGTTTCTCTTCGCGTAATTGTGTTTCTTCGCGAAACCCTAAATGAGACCTTGGCGGCATAAAATATTGGCGCTTTGCCCGGAACACCCTAAGCGAGACCAAAATCCAAAATTTACACCCCTAAGTGAGACGACGAGCATCTCCGTCTGTTTCATATGGGAGTCCCTCCCCCCCGGGAGATATTACAGAAGCTTCTCAAGCAGAAAACATTTTTTACCTACCAAAGTGTAACAACTTCATGAGAGTAAGTATGGCTAGGAACGGATTTAGCACGGGCTAAACCTAGAAACATTCAACCTCGGTTAGACAAAGACAAACAAATATCTCTAGAAAACAAGAGAAATGTAAAGTGATCATATTGATGGGGTGAGGTGGGGACATATTGCAAGGGAGGGGAAGGTGCAAAGGGGCATGGGGGCTAAGTGAGATAATGATGTCACTAACCAAAATCAGCCAGTTTTAATTCTCCCACTTCATTTATTAACAGGTTCTGAGGCTTCAAGTCCCTATAAACACAGAAGCACATAATGACTTCTTAGATACAAAAATTACATGTGTATCAAATACAGTCATGTTAATATATACTATATGTTTATTAATTCTTTCTAGCTTTATACTGGTTTTAATATACTTAGTTACCTCAGTTCAGATAGATTTTGAACCATATATTTTATACCAGTCTTCAATCACCAGTACTTACCTATGAAGAATCTTCCGTTCATGAATGTAGTCCAATCCTCTTAAAAGTTGGAACAAAAACAGCTAGAAATACAAATAAAGAATAACCAAGCAAATTCTTTGACTTACCATGAGTATTTAAGCCATTAAATTTTCATTTGCCCTATTTATGAAAGAGCTGTCATGAACGATTGACAATGTAGATTTTTCTTGCTGTGGGCCAGAGGTACTTTCAATTAACAGAAAAAATAATGACACCGATTAATGAACAACAAAAAAAATCATTCTTTCCTAAGGTAACTATTTTAATTTGTCCTTAGATTAGTTATTCACAAACAGCATCTAAACAGTAACAACCCTGACTAAACAAGGCTTATTAATTATTACAGAAAATATAAATCAACCAGACATGTATTTTCAATAACTTAGACTGTGCGCAAAATGGCAAATGGCAGATTACACCATTAGTAACCAAACTTCTTTAAGGCAAAAATCTCTGAACAAACCTTTACATTGTATGACGGAACACCTCTCGGATACTTTTCAAGGTAGATATTTAGATCTGTATCCTGCAACAAAATATGTGAGAGAGCTCAGGAAATACAAATATTTATGTACATCTTTCTCTTGTTCTAAAACACGAAATTAGGCATTTTCACGTCGTCAAAGGCCATTAATCTTGCTGCTCAGTGCTGTGTCAAAGACTAGAGTCCTACCCCATAGTAGCCTGCAAGCAAGCTCTCCAGGACACTCTAGCGGCATGGAGGGAAAAGGAAGGAGAGCTTGCAAATACGTCTCTGGAATTTGAATTCCACCTCCACTTCCCCTGTTGGTCCCTGTCAACCAAGCTGGACCAGATTTCAGCTAATCAGCGTGAAGCGGAAACGAGCGCGAAAGTAAACCAACATTGAAAAACATGTGCCAAGGGTATAATAACACCATTACTACTGTCATCTCCACCAATCAGCATTTCGCATCGACTTTCCCTCATTCTCCTTCCTTCCCCCCCCTCCCCCCCCCCCCCACCAGAGTGCCCCGGAGAGCTTGCTCAGTAGGCGCTGACCCCTAGAAACATGTCCACTTAAAACTCTTGACATAAGTTGAGAGTAGTTTTGCAATATTATTGCGTAGTAAGCAGCAGTTTGAGACTGTAATAAACTCAGTCAACCCTCGCTGAGATGGGACACTTTTTTACATAATTTACTCACCACAAACTCAAAGACAAACATGAGTGTATCCTTGGTATGAATGATGTCATGTAGTGTCACAATATTAGCATGCTTCAGCTGTTTGAGCAAAGAGGCTGGAAAACAAATGAGAGTATATAATTATGATGATCAACTGGATAACAGATGAGTCAGGCTATGTTACAGGTCAAAATTATATTCAGGTTAAATATCTTTTAACCTAGGTTGATTCTCAATTTCCTTTGTCTTCTAGCCGTAATTCATGAATAATTAAGGCTACAAGACAAAGGAAAATTGCATACTATATTTTTCAAAAATGAAGTTAGCTGAAAAAAGCCTCAGAACAGTGTCTGTCTCCTAAATCAAAAGTTACAAGCAAAATTTTAGTAACTTTGAAGCATTTTGAAAAAATGAGCAAAAAAGGTGTCATTCTTGCACTGAACCCTTCAATTTATTATTTAATAGAGAATCAACCAAGGTTTAAAGAATTTAAACCTGAACTTAATTTTGAACTGCAACAGCGTAATATAATAAAATAATTTATTACCCTATAAACAGCAAGACAAATGGCATCATATGAAGATGCCGCTGCCGCTGAAGACTTATACTGTAGGATTTTATCTGAAGACTTCAAAGTTGTCAAAAACTTGTCATAAGTACAGAGGAATCAAAGGAAAAATGCTGCTCTGTAGCTAATTTCATCTGAATGCTCAAATCATAGGATTTCATCCACAGACTCAAAAGTTAAAACTACCTTAATGTGCTGCATAATAAACAGTACACAGAAAAGTACTGCTCAGAAGCTTTCATCTGAATGCTCACATCATAGGATTTCATCCACAGACTCAAAAGTTACAACCATCTTAATGTACTGCATTATAAACAGTACCACAGGAAAGTACTGCTCAGAAGCTTTCATCTGAATGCTCACACCATAGGATATGTCATCCACAGACTCAAAAGCTACAACCATCTTAATGTATTGCATTATAAACAGTACCACAGAAAAGTACTGCTCGGAAGTTTTCATCTGAATGCTCACATCATAGGATTTCATCCACAGACTCAAAAGTTACAACCATCTTAATGTACTGCATTATAAACAGTACCACAGAAAAGTACTGTACTTCCATAACTGTTACCTTCTCTGATGGCAGTAAATGGTGCTCCTTCTTCTTCTTGCAATCTGATCTCCTTTAAGGCCACAATTTTATTATTTGCACTAGGGTAAAATGAAAATATACAGTATACACAGTGACACTATCTCATAAATATTGAAACTCAAAAGGCCTCAAGTGAACAACAGAAATATTTCTGAATTGCTATCAGTGCATTGCAAGAGAAAAGCCAATCAGACATGAGAAAACTAAAGCCCAAGCAACAACTTTACTTAGTTTGTGTTTTCTTTTGTCTTAAATGGTTTGAAGGCCTTGGTTAGCATAAGTCTACACAATCACCCTTTGAGTGCCCCAGCCTCCCCCCTCTTGGGGCCTATAGTCCCTCCCCTCTGGTAATTCCTTTTACCTTCAGCCATTTTTTTATTCTTAACTTCAATGAGACCCTGCATGACTTTCTTTGAGATAGCCTAATATGACATAAAATTTTCATGACACAATAATTTTTTGCAATTTGATGGTTCACATATACTTTGCAACACTCAAATTTTGCAATTTTGTCAAAATGTTGGATTGAGAGTTGCTTTTAAATTTTGCGTTTTTGAGCAAAACATAATCAATTTAACTTTCTGTTTAATCAAATAAAACAAGTTCATCTGCATTACTTGTTATCATGTCAAAACTAAAAAAATGATGCACCAGCAGGTATTGTCCATGATGTTACTATAAAGAAGCCTCACAATTTATTTTATATGATGTCTTGAAAAGGAACAACAGGAAGTAGCACTTAACTCCCAGTTACAACACTTATGTCTTGTAATTCTCGCTTTCTCCCATCGTTTCACTTAATTTTCGCATTATGCTCTGTTCGCACATTTTAATATCATGATTGCCAAAAAAAATTGTGAAATCTGCAAAATTATATTGACGCCACAATTTCATGTACTAAGGTAGGAATTGAAAACTGCTATAGACACAGTAGCATTACCTGCAAACTCCTTTGAACACAGTAGCATATGAACCCTCTCCAAGCTGCTCCAGCTTCTGATAAGCATCAAGACAGCCAAATGGAGGGGACAAGGGCTGCAAACAATCAATGTCACTTGGTCATTATAGAAACGATATTATTTTAATTTGTTAAGCTATGTGCAAATGGCCACAACATTTACTTCCAACGTTGATGCGCCCATGTTGGTAGTGCTGAGCAACAATGTTGGGACATGCAGTGCATCATGTGAAAGATACAACCCACAAGACTTTGAAAACCATTGGTAATGCGCATGTGTGGCCGACACAATGCTGCAAGAGCTGTGCAAATGGATACAACATTGTTTTGCTATGCTTTGGTGATCGCAGAACAAAAAAGACATATTGGGAGTTTTTGGCTCAAAAGTTTGACCAGTTTCAAACTTTACAGAACAACTCCCAACGACATTCAACAACATGCAACATGATGTGCAAACAGACACAAAATGTGACATTTAACAATATTGGTAAATGTTGGCCAACAATGTTGCATTCGTTTGCACAGGGCTTTACAACTAGGAGGAGATTGGTGGATTAATTAGCTCTTCCTTTGGAAGCACTGTAGACACAGGGGGGTACATGTACCACGCTCTTTAATTTACTCTGGGGGTGTGATGCTGAGTCTCTGCACCACTCCAGTAGTACCCTCCACCACTCTGTTTCTCTTGGTAATAAAAGAGCCTGCCTAACTAGCTACTGAATGATATAAACACTATACTACCAAGACCCAACATTCAGAAATTAATACAATTACAGTTATTTTAATATGGCTCCAGTGTTTCAACAAAATAAAACTACCGGTGCGAAAACTCTCCTAATTTCATACTCCATTTCTGGAGTTAAGGTTTCTGGGAAACTGCCCACCAACGCCTCCCCTAAGCCAACATATTGCCCAAAGTGACAAGTTAGTATTAATGTTGGGTTAGGGGAGGGGTAGGTGGGCAGTTTCCCAGAAAACTTAACTGATCCGGAATTTACATAGATGTGTATTTTTATCTTTCCAGTAATGCACCTATCAATGTTAAGCCCCAGGGTGGGGGGGGGGCGGGCAGACCCAGGGGAATTTGACATTTTTATGGAAGCCAGAGTCAAATTCCCCACCCCCAGGCACCTACTAAATGTCAATTTCCCGCCTCTGGGGTAACTTTTTCTAACAGAGTCAGGACTTAATAATTGACAGGTTGGAAAGGATATGTCTTTTACAACCTCACATAGTGTTCACCGCAACACAAGAGAGGCAGTGCCAGAAAATGTCATCCTCTGCAGGGCCTAATAAAGGTGGCCAAGATGCGCTAACACAAACCTTATGGTACAACATATCAAATGTGTCACACTGTGTCCACAGGACTTGTTCTTGGGCATTATCAGGATCCTCATGTTGTCTTGTTACTTTCAAGAAAAGCAGAGGTCATTTACCTCTGGTGACTTCTGGGTATTACCAAGATGGCAGGTCACTCATTTCCAGTTCCTCTCGGTCTTCCAAGATGGCGGCCATGTCAAATTCCCGACCCTGGGGCAACGCTTAAATGTCAAAATCCCTACCCAGGGGAAGGCACGCTCAGTCAATTTCCCGCGGGTAGCCCGCCCCCCCCCCACCCTGGGGCTTAACATTGATAGGTGCATAAATTTCACTTACGAGCAAAAATTAATTTTAAACTCAATATCCAAACAACATTGAAAACTAGTAAAAGCTTTCGTCCTCAACTCAAACGATTACATAATCATTTAAATAGTCAGGGTGCAAAGAAAATCATTTTTACACCTTGCGATTCGGGCAAGCTGAAGCTAACAATTACTAGCCCAGATGTGATTTCAACTAGCCCTAAAAGATTTTTGAAGAGCAGAATTGACTTCACAGTTCTTCTGTTATTCGAATTCCTCAAAAAGCATCACTTCCCCATCTGGCAAGTTAAAAATAGAATTCAATAGCAAAATCCACTAGCCCCGGGCTATCGGACACGACTTTCTTTGCACACTGACTAGTACGTGCTGTGTTGTAACAATGCTTCCTAGATAATGTCACAGTTGTTTTATAATAAGTACTGATTCAGTAAAACTTTCTTTCATGATTTAAAGAAAGAAAAGAAAGACTGTTTTGGTGCCTTAGTAAAGCATTCTTCACATATGCAGACAAAGTGCTAAACTCAAGCATAATATTATAGTCTAGCAGCTGTCTGGCCCGGTGTCGAACTTAGGATAAAGGAAACGATTCAAGGATAACATCATGAAACAATCTGGAACTTACCAACTTAGTTACATTTCTTTGACGCATCAGAAACATGAGTATAAATCATGTACAAGAACTAAGTAAGATAAAACACCAAAGCTACATAATACGACAATATGATTCTCTGGAACTGACACCTTGGACAATGAAACTGATTGTGAAGAGGGTAAATCGTTTTTTTTTTTTGTGTGGAACATAGTGATAAGAATACCACAATCTTTTAACAAGTAATATTTTATGCAGATATTTCAAAATCAATAGCACCAAAACAACACTGTCTTTAGAAATATCTACAGACCTTGTACTACTGTTAAACCCATGGCAAATACACACCTAAGAGTACAATAAATCATTATAAACAGGTGTTAACTTTTGTTACAGTATTGATGATTTTGTGGAGTTCCTGCAATGTGATGGTTTCATCGCTCCTTCAACTTTTTTTTCATTTGGTTTAACTTGTTATTTACTTATAAATTTAAATAATTATCACAAGAGATTTTTCATACTATCCTCCCTCAGAAGAGTTGCTAAAAACAGATGTTAACCACATGTCCATATAAAAAAGAATTAGTCCGTGAACAAGAAAAATTCAACATGCACATGGCCCCAAAATACATGTTTTAGACAGAGCACTACTGAGACCAAACTAGCCTTGTTTTTACACTTATCATCAAACATGAATTATAAATATTTAACAAGAAGAAATCCCACACTGACATAATGATTATTAAATAATATTCTACAATATCATACAATTACATTTATAATTAACAGTTCTAATGATTTATTTCAATGAAAATATTAATGATCAATACATTTAAATTGTACCAGTATTGAAGTTAAAAATAGTATTCACATCTCATATTTATTCATATAACCTACAATTATAGTCTGTTTAGGAAAATATTTTAAAAATTCTTTTCTTTTTGACAACAACTTTATATCTTTAACTGATAACCATCCAGGCACTTAAAAATATATTGACCACAAAAATATCTGATGCCATAAAATGTGATAACACTGGTTTTTAATGCAAATTCTTCCCAAAATATTGCAAAAGGCAATAAAGACAGTGCCACATACTGTTGTATTACATAGCTTGGCTCCTTAATGCTTTCAAGAGAGCCAATGATCACTATACAAGTATATACCGGTACTTTTAGACAATGGAAATGAAGCAAAAAAAGATAAAACATTTTTTTCAATCTCTCTCTCTCACACACACACACAAGAGTTTTCACAACGTTTTAATTGTCTACACTCTCACCAATCATAGAAATCATCACAAACTGTTCAAAACTTTGCCAGTATAAAACTGCACTTGACCTACAGCCGGGAAAACGCCAATGCAAGCTGGCTTTCACAGCAAAGTTTTGACTATCATGATTATAGAATCCATAGCCTGCGTCACAGACGCACTCTAACGCTGGTTAGTAGCAGTGCAAGGCAAGGCCAATATCCCTTTTTGTTTTGGGTACCTAACAGATTACCCAACAAATTACCAAATGCGCATTTTCGAATTTCATTTCAGCCTGATTTGCGAACTGACAATAGCTTTTTAAACAGACCAATCATGGCACCTCAAATCCTGGTACACAGGAAGGCATGCAGAACAAGGATTTTGGGGCTGTTTTGCAGACAGACTAATAACCAGAAGTTCAGTTTCATCTGTGGCACAGGAATCCCAGTCTCGAAAAATGAGTTCACCATTACATTATGCAACTTAACTGTTCCAATTATTGGTATAACCACCTAATTGTCTAAAGCATGTAAAAGATGTATGAAGCAGGAAGTCAGTGGCAGTGTGATTAATTACTAGATGCCAGAAGTAGCCTTTACGGTCCTTTCCATGCTCTTTTATTTCCACTGTCAACTGACTTTCCCATTCTGTTGCTGATTGAATCACTCTAACAGTCTTTTGAGACAACACTGCATAGTTAAAATGACCTAATTAATCTTAAAACAAACCTGAGGAATATTTTTCAGTTCATCAGGTGACAAATCGTCTGAATGTCTCCTTCCATTGCCAATCTCAAAGCTGATCTTTCTAAGCCGCGCTCCTATTGAATCAGATACAGAGCGCCTGACGACTGATGGTCTGGCTGCCAGCTTGCTTGATGTCGGAGATGGGTTGGAGTTGCTATCAAAAACATCATTCTGTATGCATGAAAACAAACAACAGTAAAGATAAATTTACACCCTTGTTATGTACATGTGTGTCTTATGAGTTTTCCTGTGATTGATCTGATACTTTCTCTAGCTATGTATGCCAAAAGTTCCAGTTCCAGAGTGTGTGTTTCATGAAAATACACCATAGTAAGCGTTATTTTACTCGGGAATCGTGTAGACTGTTCACAGTCCCCTATTTTTCCATGGGATCGTTGAGATCAAGCATGTCTTACCTTCAAAGGCGGCCATCTTGATTTCAGATGTACCGAGTCTAACCTGGGGAAGAGTATCAAATCTACTTGGGGGCGGGGACTCCCCTCCCCCTAGAGTTATAATACCCGACGCCCACCCCCTCGGTACATCTGAAAATCAAGACGGCTGCCACTAACGGTAAGACGCACCAGATCTCGACAATCACACAGAAAAATAGGGGACTATGAACAGTCTCGGAATCATGTAAGAAAACTTGTGCATGCTCAATAATTCTTGAAAATGGAATGGTTGTTGGAAGAGGACATTTTTTTCATGCCAGTATAAGTGTAAAAGGATAAACTAGGCACTGTTCACAGGGTATCTATTTAACCAAATTAATTTTTTCTTAGAGCACAGTCTTGTATTAAATAACAATAAACTTATTTTAATAACAAATAAAGAAACTGGTGCTAACCTCGAGCTGACTTTCCTCAGAAATGTTGGATACATCACTTTCATCTTTAATAAAAGCTACAAGAATGAGTAGAGACCGTATATAAGAGTCCTTCCTAAGCCCAAGGAGAGAAGGGGCCCGGGTGACTCCATTCATATCGTGACCAGGAGGCTAGGGGTACTGCAGAGGGGCAAGGTTAAGGTAGCCTGCGCACAGACCAAATTAAACCCTGGTTAACTCCGTCTGCGAAACAGCGCCGAAATCCTTGTTCTAGACTTCCAGCTGTGTACCCAGATTTGAGTATGCGCCACGATTGGCCAGTTAAAAAAGGCCTTTGTTTTGTTTGTCATGATCGCCAATCAGGTTGACAGGAAATTCGAAACGCACTTCCGGTAATTCGTTGAGTCCGCTGGTGGTCCAGAACAAGGATCTCTGCGCTGCTTCGCAGACAGTACTAATCAGAGTATTTTTATCGTCTGCATGCAGGCTAGGTTAAGGGGCTTCACCCAAATTCAAATCTTCTTGGGTTTGTCAATGGTAACTATCTTATCCGGTTTTTCTTAGGTTGTTAATTTCAGTAAAAAGGAAAGTTGTTTTGGAATTCCATTTCACCTTTGTGAAGAACGAAAATGTGGTTTACGAGCAGAATTGTTTCTTCCAATGGTCAAATCAATTTACCCAAGCTCCATTACACACAACAAAATGATTCTGTGCATATATAGTTTTTTTGAATTTTAACCAAATAAAATTCCAGTAATGATGCTGGTTCATGCACATGCCTTACTTAGTATTGAGAAAATTAATCTTGTCCTCCTAGACAGCCTTGTCTTCTAAAGGTCATGAATGAAATCATGATGCTCTGAAAAGTCATGTCTAGTGTTCTGAGATGACAAATTTCTGTTTTAAATGTTTGCTATATCGATTGTGCTTTTTAAGGTTACATTGTATGCTTATTTGCGTGGCTTAAATTATGAGTACTTGATTTTATTTTATATTTTGAGCAGTTTTGTTAAAGTTTTCTGAAAATCAGTGTCAGTGAAATGTACTAAGAATTCATTTCAAAATATCAGAACAGATGTCAAAATCAGGATTTTTCCTATTCTGATTGCATTTTGGTCTGGATTCGGTATTTCCAAGCAAAATTGGGAGAATCGCAACAAGATCATGATAGTTGGACGGTCTGTTTACTTCTATGGGGCGTTGGTTCAGCACCCCTTCCCCCATCGCAATCCCCCCCCACCGCCCAATTTTAAAAAATATTCTGAAACATGCAAAAGAGGACTGAGGACAAGGCATATCTTTCTTCAATGCATCAATAATATCACCAATCACCACAGCTGATATCGAAAATTTAATTTAAGCTCCATATATAATATAACCTCAAAGAAAAAGCTTTCGAACTTTTTAATGATGGAACTACTATTTCGAGCCGAGCATAAAATTGTCACAATACTAAAAAGAGGATTACTACTGGCAATTAAGAATTAATTTAAGGACTTCTGTGGACTCGAAGCGCGAAGTTGCAATACGAATATTTATTAATCACAATGAACACGACACTGCTATTGCAGCTCAATATTACTCACATAACCTAAGTCCCTGTGATATTTTTCTCCGTAATTTCTTGATTTTCGAATCTGAAGAAGACCTCCTCATTCCTAATCAAAGCAAGAAATTGCATGTTAATATCTGAATTGAGATCAAAAGTGAAGGTGGCGTAGAAGTAGTATAAACAAAACCTGTCGAAGATCGATTGAACTATGAACACGAACCTTCGTTGTTAGATGATACTTTGGCGGCATTATTAGCTGTGTCTTCGTCTTCCTCGCATATTTCATTATCATCTCCAGCAGACGCCATTTTAGGCTAATTTAACCGTGGCAAGCTCAAATCCAGTCGAACGAAACCAGCGCTCTGTTGTTGATCTATTATTACTCAGTGTGTTTACCGATCAAGCTGCGAAAACCCCGGAGATTGCCCTGACGTGTCCCGTTCAAGTAGCAGTTTCCATAAGTATTTCGGGCAATTTTGCACGCAATAAATCTCTATTGTTAAACACATAAAAAAACTGAAGACTACTAAAAGTCAATTCGCACCACTACTTACAAAACAAATTAATTCGCCATTACAATATAAACTACCCACAGTGCACCACCACGAGATACTTACGTGACTGCTGTGTCGACTGCTGTCCACTGTTCACTTCGCGCCAATTTCATGTCCACCCACTCATCTGTTGTCCACCAATCGCTGCCGTTTGTACAGTAAAGCCATTATCATTTCTTTTTCATTTAGCTTCATTTACCTCATCAAAGCGTAAGGAAAAGTTCAATTTTGTAGAAACACAAATCAGGATCGGCCAGGGTTTTTGGGTATACAGTATATTTGGGTATTTAATTTGTATAGGTAATAGCATGATTTGTAGTGCGGTATTTGGCAAAAATACCACGAGTGATATTTCAAACTTGTTATACGTAATTTCACGAGCCGTTAGGCGAGTGAACTTTGAGGCAATTTTGAAATATCAAGAGTCGTATTTATGTCAAATGTCACGTACAAATCATGCTATTATTTGTTTATACCTGCCCACAAAACGTTCGTAATTTTCACATGTAGGTATTTCAAATTGAGCTGAAATACCACTGAAATTTCTCATGTAGTAGTATAATAGCAGAAGATAAACGAAACGATTAACCTTTGACTTCCACGCGTAGAAACAGCAGATTAGTGGGCTCGTGGGCAGACCTGATGATTCGTTGTGTCATTGTTGTTGTTTTTATAGCGGTTTTATTTTGAAGAACTTGCATAAGGGACAGGATATTGGCCCTGCTTTCATGTGCATGCCAAATCAGAAAAAACGACCAACTCCAAGTTATCATCCCTTACTGTTTTTCACGAAATCGGTATCTATACCAGGAGCAAGTAATCGGCTCTTGTCTATACTTAAAAAACATTTTAAAATTTTTGAGATCAACTTTTTAGATTCGGTAAAAACTATTTTATATTTTGAGCGAGGGGGCTCCGGTCCTACTTTTAGTAGGATCTAGAAGGCTGGGGGGAGGGGAGGGGGCTGGTCTTAAGGAATCTCTCACTATATAGGTTCCTGCTCACTATACAGTCTATAGTTTCTGCTTGTTTGCTTTGATTTTTTGTTTTGTTTTGGATTTTACAGCTAAAAACCCTGACCGAGCCACCTAGAGCGCCGACGTCGACTGTGAAAATGGCCTTCGGTTTTGGATGTGGTGGTTTCATTTCCTACCCCCAGCTCGACTGCGACTCGCTTATTTTAATTTGTGTACCTGTATATCGCTAAATTTACTGTTCATTACAGGGAGTCTGATGTTTATTCGTTTCTGGGTTTCCCTGTCCTTCCGACTATTACTTAAAAAAGACAGTTGATCCTTTCAAGACTTTACTATAAATTTTCTAAAGAATATTTTTACAAGTTTCCTAGCACCGCAAATAGCTATAGCTAGTCTAGGCGGGCCAGGAATGATACGAAAAGAAAATAACTGCAATAAAATTAAGGTAAAAAAAAAGTAGAAAGCAAGGGAGCCGGAGATTCATCAGTTTTCAAATAAATATGTAGCGATTAACTAATTGCAAAAATTATAATCTTAACGAAGAAAAACATATGAAAATGATGCATTTAAAACTCTAAGGAGGAAAAGAAAAAAAAAACATTAGCTCGCTGTTTTTATAGGCAGGATTACGAAAAAGGCCCAATATCCAAATACAAGTTCTCCAAACTGATTTCCTTCTATTGAGATGTAGTCTGCTACACAGCCGTTTTCAGTGTCGTCAGGCAACGTTCCTCCCCAAGTTGTGAGAATTTGACAGCAGATCAAACCATTAACCCTTCATTGACCATTTGCTTAATTCTAATAACCCTTTCTATTGATTGCGTATTGACAAATGTTTGGAGAAAATTGATGTTAGTCACTCAATCCGCCACCTCCAGTTAGGGCAACGAGAGGAAGAGAGAGTGATCTCTAGGGAGTTAAAAGCTTTCTTTACAAGCTGAAAATCCCCTCCCAAAGTATACTTTTTCTACGAAATTGTTTTGCCCTAACTGATAGTGTCCATTTTGTTGGGAATAAGGAATTTAAGGGCTCCTTGTGCAAATGTCTCAGCAACTGTATGTCAAAGAAACACCATGGAAACAATACTCACTCGAAAATATGATTATCGCTCCCTTCATTAATTTCAGGTTCGTCTTTACTAATCAGAATTTCTTACTGGATAAATAGGCCATTTCCGAGTTCCCCCGGGCCTCTGTTTCAAAGCGAGGGTTGGTACTTAGCCTTTGATATGGAAATCATTTTTCATTCTCATGCAAATAAAACTCATTTTCACCAGATTGTGCACCTAGCCTCATTTTGAAAGTGAGGGTTTTTGGAACTCGGAAGTGGCCTATTGATCCAAGGTTTCTGGGCCTCCAGTGTGGTGGTGTGGCCCACTGTTTTCGCATTCGTGGCCGCTAGAGTTTAAATGAAATGTCATCGAATTTGATGCCATGCGACAAAAAACTAATTCAGAAAGAGCAAAAGTGGTGCACGTTTATCGCTGATTCCCGATATGGTGCCGCTTTTTATTAACCGCTGGGCTAGGCTCGATTACTTGTTACTCAACCGGCAGCTGGCTTTTCAGGAGATGACAAACAAATTAGAAACGTTGATACCACATAGTAATTCAGACTTTGCCGCAAGACATCTACCCGCTGTCTCGGACAGAACTTCAGCAGAGCGATCTCATGCATGTCATTCTCTCTGGACAGAAACTTACTGATAGGCCCAGACAGATTGTGCTCGGCAACTTTTGAGCAACTTTTGAACTTTTTCCAATTTTAGCAACCTTGAGCAACTTTTGAGCAACTTTGTATTGATATGTCTAATAAGAATCACAAAAATTAACATGTGGACCACATGTGATGTGGTTGAAATTTTGAAAAGGAAACATCTATAACATGCAAGAGCATTTAATATATTAAGTTTTGTTCTGCAATTGTGCAAACCTTTTATAATATACATGTCCCCAAGATATACACTTCAGATCAATATATTGAACTTTCTTAAGTTCCAATTATCCAAAAAGAACAATGATCGATGATATTTAATAATATTTGTATGAAATATTGATATATTAAAGTAGCAACTTTTGAAGTTTTAGTAGCAACTTTTTGGCTTTAAAAAGAGCAACTTTTCATGATTTTGCGAGCACAATCTGTCTAGGCCTACTTACTGATGATAAAAATATCGTAGATTTCCCGGCAGCCAGACTGTTAAACTCAGGCTTTAACCTCAACCCATACCCACTGATTTACAAGATACCCCCCCCCCCCCCCCACCCCACTTCAGCCACCAATCCCAAGTCCGACAAGGTGAACAAACTTGGACCCTGGCGAGAGACGGGATGGATCAGAGCAGCACAGCGTCACGTTACCACAGTAGCAAAATTCCTGGATCTCAAACTATCTTCCTTTACAGAGATGGGCATTTGCATTGTCGAACGGTGGAAGAAGTCGAAAAGAATGGGATACCGTTTAGTTCCTGAATGCAATCATGCACAGGAAAGTCATATTCACAGGACCACGGTTTGTTGAGACTCTAGAAATTTTGCTACCAGAGAGGAGAATTCGTTACGTTACTTTGCCATATCTATCAAGGCTGAAGGTGATACGCGCTGGCAAGAACAGAGTAAAACTAAAGCTTTCGGGGGCTATCGCATCGTGAGCGCTCGTAACTTCTCGCTGCATGGACGAAAATTTAAACTCCAAGAAAAGTGTGACTCCCCACAAAGAAATCAAAACCGCCAAAGAAGCTCGTGAGGGTAGCTATACTTGAGCGAATAAAAATGATTATCTGATTTATTTAATTCTATTAAAACAGCATAATCTCTTTTAATCCTTCCCTACAAGTCAAGCAAATCAGCTGCTCAATTTAAGCTGCTAAACTACTCTAAGACTCTTCTTCTCTCAAGAAGTTGCTGAAACGTGTAATTAGTTATAGGGAGCTGATAAAAAGTATCCGATCATTTCAGCAGTCCAACGCAACTCGGTAGCGGCTGTACTTTGGCTTTTCACTGACGAAAACTAAAGAACAAAAATGCTTCAAAGGTGCCGAAATCCGTTCAGTTAATGTTAATATTTTAATTCCTTTTACCGAAGCCAATCAACTTATATCATTAACTACATAGGTGTATAAATTGTGATTTAGTTTGAACAGCCTTGAGCATAGCCTCGCGGGCTAGGCACGCGACATAACAAATTACGTTTTGTATTAAACTGCTCTTTTCAATTTTAATAACAAAGAAGAAATAAGCTAAATCCTCAACCTTAAGAATATAAGCTTTTTATCGGCTGCTCAATTTTGCCTGCCCCAAGCTGAGGATTGAAGGAGACATAAAATCTGAAAATGCTGAAAATTTGACTGATTGACGATTTCTTGTAAGGGACTAGAGAGAAAATCAGATTTAAAGAAGGAAAAGTGAGCAATTATGACTAATTCAGTATAAGCTCCCCTGACAGGGAGTTTTATCCTCTCTTGACTGCGGAGTTCAGTCGATTTATGAGATGAAAGCTTTCCAGATAATTATTGCTTATTTTGTTCGTCCCTGTGAAAGTTTGTGCGGACTTAAAGCGGGCACCAGGCAAAGATCGATTAACTTGAAGCTTCTGTGCATAAAATTTGGGTTCGCAGTAATTGGCTTTAGCTGTTGCGGTGTCCCTGCCCAAATTATTTACGTTATTTATTAGTGTATTGTTACGTTCTTATTACTAGTATTTGCATATCTTTAGTTTTTTGTTTTTGCATTCACCAGGGCAAAGCTAATAAAATAAAATAAATAACAAATTGAGAATCCTCTAAAAGAATCTTTTCCATATATTTTTGGAGTTTCTAGCATGCCAAACTGAAAAAAGCATCTAGCATTGTCTATAACGTACTTCAATTATATTTTTAGCCTTTATATTGCTCAAAAATTTATATTATGACTACATTACGTTTTACTTAAGCAATAAACCACACTTTGTATGGGTTTACCGGCGTGATAACCCACGCGGGATTTTGGGTGAACACGAGAAAGGCTGGTAAATCACGAGACGAAGGCGAGTAATTTACAAGAATTCTAGTGTTCTCCCAACATCCTAAGTGAGGTATCACGCCGGTAAACCCATACAAAGAGTGTGGTCTATTACTTTTATAAAATAACTTTAAGTTTTCTATGAGTTTACCGGCACAATAAACCATAGGTTTTTAACCAATCAGAGCACGCGTACTAGTTAGTTATTTTATGAAGCTTCCTATTTTTGATTTAGCTTATATTACCTATTTTCTATTGCCTCTACTGGAGCCTGCAGTATTAAAATACTAACCAGTCTCAGTCTAGGCAGAATGGATTAAAAATTCGCTCAAGACTTTTTCCGCTATACTTTTTCAGTCTGTTGAAGTCAAAATTATCGCCACCCTCAAGCTACAAGCGGAGGAGATCGAAATTAAAGCAGATTTATTTGTCGGTCCTTCTCATTGTTGGGAATTTTTGACTGCCTCTGGGGACGTTTCCTTTTCTTATAACTTGTTCTCAGTTTGGTATAAAACTCATTACTCGGCCAAATAAAATTTCCTATTTTCAGTTAATAAGTCTCAGGAATTCCGTCTCTTTTTTTCCGGCAGCCTTAATATAAACGAGTTACCGTTGTGCTGGGCCTAAGCCAGATTTCAAGCCAATTTTAAATAAATGAACGCCAGTGTCGAAAGGTCAATCTCTAACCGAGATTTAAAGTCGTGCTGTAAAGTATGTGACGCCATGAAACTGAAAGAAAAAATTTCAGTTTAATAAAACTATTATTGACGGTTTTAGCAGCTCTTTCACTTTTCGTAAGTTTGTTTTGTCGTGAATTAATGAGCTCTGAATAAACTTAGTTTTATTTCACACGGAATACAACTGTTTTTCTGACCCAAAGTATTGAAAAATTTATAGAAAAGTACCTATCAAATATCGCGGTTGTTACATACACGCAAAGACATTGGCAAGTCAATAAAAAGGATATTTGGCAAACACCTTCTTAATCACGAGAATAAACAAATAAAAAGTAAGAACAAAGAAACCAAAAGAAAGCGGTACGTTAAAGAATTTCAAGACCGCCCGTTCCTCGGAAAACCTCATATCCCGCAACAAAAAGCTTTTTCATGAAACCATCAAATAGACCGGTTATCTGGGGTCTGGTTTATCTTACAACAAAAGATGTTCTATCATGGTTTTAGAAGGTTTGTTTATCATACACTTGGAATTTATCAAATGTAAGCCCCCAGAAATACCACTTTTGTACTCGACTCCCCGGTGAGAACAATATGAAAAATTTTAATTCCTTGGCCGAAAAACGTCAGCATGCCTCGCATTTGTGCAGATGCTCCTCTCTTCGTGATAATGACAAAAGAGACAGGGGGTAGCTTTGTTGATTCTTCTAATTCTTAGCGAAGAGTGGCTTTGAAAGATCGAAAACGCAAGATCTTTATCAGGCACTGTTTGGTGTAAAGTGCGCATTAGTGAATATTAAAAAGCTAACTACAACAAAGCCGCTTTACCCAGTAAATTCCAATTGTGAAAAGTACACCAGAAAGCTTTTCAAAGGAAGTGATCGAATATCCGGTGGCCTTAACATCGAGACGATGTTTGACTCTTAATTAGAAAGATCATGATATTGTGGCCAATCACAGTTCGATTTACTTGTCAATTATTATCTTCTATCACCAGTAGCCAATCACAGTGCGCGTTCTAAACTATGCTAATTTCGTTGACACTTCATTTCATTCTAGCATTTTGCAGACTGTGACCGATCAGAGTTGAATGGTTTTGTGTTTTCCTCGAAAGAAAGGAAGAGTTGAATTATTGCAGCGGCTCTGAAAGCAGCGAGATGATTACAGAAGCTTGGGGTAGATGTTCTTCGGGATTACTGCTTCCCGCGGTGATCTTGAGCGTTTGTTTGTTGCCTTGCTTGTGTCAAAAGAAGTGCGAACCAGTTACTATCCCCCTCTGCACAGGTCTACAGTACAACAAAACAATATTCCCAAACATGCTCAAGCACAGAACCCAGGAGGAAGCTGCCCTTGAAGTTCATCAGTTTTTCCCTCTTGTGAAAGTGGGATGTTCCGAGTACTTAGCGTTTTTCTTGTGTTCGGTATACGCTCCGATTTGTACGATTATGGAGACGCCAGTACCCCCTTGTCGTGGGCTTTGTGAGAGCGCCCGCGACGGCTGTGAAGGTCTCATGGAACGCTTCGGCTTCACGTGGCCAGAGTCCCTTAACTGCGAAAAGTATCCCAAAATGACACAGACACCAATGTGCGTTGGCAAGAATACAACGGGCCGAGGTGATGGCGGAGGGATTCTGCCTACTAAAGAAACAGCACAGCCACAAAATGAGTCGGTGGCGACTGAACTATACACAGTCGACGTTAATGTGGTGAAGTTTCGATGTCCCGACAATCAGAGAATCGAGAATGATCATTACACGTTCTTTGGAGCGAAAAAATGTGGAGCCATGTGCGAAAACATTTATTTCGACGCGAGGGAACGAAAAATTGCCCGTCTTTGGACTGGATTATGGGCGATCTTTTGCTGCATTTCAACACTGTTTACAGTTCTAACATTTCTTATCGACATGAGGAGATTTCGATACCCGGAGAGGCCTATCATTTTTCTGTCAGGGTGTTACTTCATGGTTTCTGTTGCTTTTGTCATCGGCTTTGCCGCTGGCGACAGTCTCTCGTGTACAAAATCATCATCGGGTTCTAAAGTCATTGTGCAGGGAACTAAACACGAAGGATGTACTGTGGTTTTTATGTTGCTATATTTCTTTAGCATGGCTTCGTCAATTTGGTGGGTAATTTTAACACTCACTTGGTTCCTAGCAGCCGGACTAAAGTGGGGCCATGAAGCGATCGAGGCAAATGCACAATTCTTTCATCTCGCAGCCTGGGCGATTCCTGCGGTTAAAACAATCGCGATCTTGTTGATGACAAAAGTTGATGGAGACGAACTGAGCGGTGTTTGCTTTGTTGGGCTTTCAGATCTGAACGCACTTCGCGGTTATGTTCTCGCTCCGCTGTTTGTATACTTTTTCGTCGGCGCTACATTCCTCATAGCGGGATTTGTGTCATTATTTCGAGTGCGATCGGTTTTAAAAGATGATTACTCTAAGAGGGAAAAAATCGAGAAGTTAATGATTCGAATCGGAGTGTTTTCCATACTGTACACCGTACCAGCCGTTTCCGTGCTAGGATGTTTATTTTACGAGCAATCAAATCGTAAAGAATGGCAAGAGTCTTGGAGAGTGGGCTGGGTTTATCAGCAAAGGTGCATTGACAATCACAGGCAAAATTGCCCTGAATACCCAATAGCTCAAGTCAAACCCGATTTCACTGTATTTATGGTCAAATACTTGATGTTCGTAATCGTGGGGATTACATCTGGATTTTGGATTTGGTCGAGCAAAACCATATATGCATGGCAAAAGTTTTATTTCAGACTGAAACAAAGATTTTACGGCCCCAGAGGTAACATTCGAGTATGACTGTACTGAAATAGCCCCCGATTCATGGAAAAATCGCTCGATATTACGCCCTGTATAAATTATACACGGAGGGCAAACACATTTGATGTGAAAAAAAGCATCACTAAATATTATGACACCCCACGACAGAAGACCCGAATGAAATATTTTTCATCTCGGCATGGTGCATGAAATAGACTTGATTTATCAAGCCTCATCAAACGGCTTTAATATGAAGGGACAAATTATTCAAGAATCGCGTGATCGAAAAAATTCAGTGTTCAAAAACAACGTGGACTTTCATCCAGTCGGCATTTTCAAGACAGCATAAGACTGGTTTCCTTGCATGGCTGGATATGTGGGCCACGCTTTCTGACTTTCCTGTTGGAAATATTTCTCATATTTTGTTTGACAAAGAAATCTACGTATGATTTGTACGCTATTTGCTTATTTTTCACTAGAAACTGTATAAAGTGTAAAAAGGATGCTTGATAATATAAGTTAGGCGCTTCCACTTATGACAAAGTTTATTTTGGACAGAAGTTCATCGTTATCGAATGAGCAGTATATTGCATGCGTCAACTAGTTCATTTGGCCTTAACTAGATTAATCATTTATTTCATCATTCCACGCACGCAAATTTAGAGACTTAAAATACTTAAATCATTTATTTTCGTTTATTTTGTTGACATCTGCTTGAAATTATGCTGTTGAGAAAAAATGTTGCTTTAATGTGTTTTAACTTCTAAGTGATCATAAGTGCATTCAAACTGGATTGCAATATATTATTTTGCATTTTGTTATAAGTTCTTAACTTTGATCCATTTACATCTACTAACGTAATTTGCTTGATGCTAAATATGATTATTGTTCTTGAATGAGATTTTGCATAACTCTGTGTTTTATTTGTTTGTTTAGGAAGATTTATAGTTGGGTTTCTTTGGAATTTTCTTTGATGATTTATATGAGTTTTGTATTCCGCATAATATGTTGTGTACATTAATACTGACAAAAAACTTTTGAATGTTTTATTTTTAGCATGTGAAACTGATAGTTAAACTGCATCCCCAAGGTTTTGCAGATACACAAATGCGAAAACAACACAAAATCATCAGGTTTATCTGTGTCAAGGATTTTTTTTTTCAACTTTTGTTTCCGTCTATTAATGCAAAATAGAAATTTTTAGCTATGTCTTTCCTTAATGGAAAGAAAAACCTGCTCAGTGGTAAAAAGAACAGGAACAAAGTCTAATCAGTAAGCTTCCTCCAAAGAAAGTTAACTGTTAAAGTTGTTTTTAGAGCACTATTTAGCTGAAAATTAAAATTATTTGAAATTTTGGGAATAATGTACATTCACCTTCATTGATTTTGTGTTCAGTTATTGACAACAGAAACCATGTGTTGACTACAGATATACTATTGTCTTTGTCTGGGTAGGAAGGGTGTAAACATCTCCCTTTTCAGATTTCAAGTTCTATTTTTTTTTCAGGCTTTCTTTGTGCAACTGCAAAAGTTGCGTCTATTACTGCAATGATCTTCTATTATACAAAACTCATAGGAGAGACATGTGACGACACTAAAAATGGCTGTGTAGCAGACTAAAATATTTTCAGCATGCTGATCAAAAACATTACAATCTCACACAATTAAAGGGGCAGTGTCATTATTATGTCATTTTCTGCCTGAATTGCTGTGAGATCATAAACAAGATGACTTCTAGTGAATGTTTTTTTAATTAGGCCTATGTTCTGTGGACATCAATTTTTTTCCTAGACGAGTGACGAACCCCTAAGAACGTCTGCATGGGAGGCCACATCTTACACTGCCTCTTCTGTTGGGCAACAAATAGAATTTTGGTCACCCTAGATTCCACAGCTTGAAAATTTTTTCTCCCTGGATTGTTTTTTTTTGTTAGAGCACAGCCTTGCATGCATCAAGTTAGTACAAAATTACTCAAACATATAAAGGACTCGGAAGTGTCAGTTTGACTGTTTCAAGATGGTGCCTATTGATAGCATTACATGCCAGAAAACATGTACTTGTAGGAATGGCTTCCCTGGACTATAAATGCTAATTGACTAAAATTTTTGCTCTTATTTTCATTTCTGCTTTTCTAATGAGTTGCACTGCCCCTTTGAGGGAAAGGGAAAATCAAGTTTATTGAAAACAGGTTTAAATAACTGCATAATGGGCGGATCCAGGATTTTTCTTAGGAGGGGTACACAACAAAGGAACTATCATTTTAACTACCATTTTCAGAGCATTTAACATAAATTCATCAACCTCGTCTCATGTTTTTCTTCAACACCAATAAACCACAAAGTTTGCTTTTTTGTGTATCCTTCCCAGGCTACTTTTTTTGCAGAATACCAGTTGTATTAGAAAGTCGCAGGTCATCTCAGGGGGGTGGGGGGTGCACCCCCTAGATCTGCCCCTGCAATAGTATTCAGTTTAAGTTCTCAGTGTGGAAAGTGCCCAACCCTTAATTCATAAGGGGGGAGGGGGTCAGTACATTATTGTAGTTCTATATAACGTTTAAGTAAATGAACTAACCTTTTTGGTGCTGTCATTATTTAAAGCAGCAGTGTTATGAAGATTCTTCCAAGTTTTTGTAGAGCATCTGTTAGAATAATATTCTAATATTATTGTACACTTGGTAGTCTGCAAGAATTTGCCCTTCAATAAGAAGAAAAGAACGTGTTAAATGATATCAATAGTTTTGTTTTTTTTGTCAATTATTGTTTACTTGAGTTACTCAGTTTAGCATGGGACCAGGGCCTGGTTCCTGAAAGGCCGATTAGCATTATCCAGGATTAAGATTTTGTTCGGTTTTTGTATTTTACCTTCCTTGCATTGTTTAGGGTAACATTTTGTGTTTTCTCGTAATATTAACCCATTCGCTCCTGGAGATTTTGCCGAAAAACGTGTTTTGAAGCTGGTCGAGTGGTTTTCTGGTCACTGTCGTGCTGTAAAGAGCTAAAACTTACCACAAACCCGTTTACCGGTCGTACACTTCACGGCCTTCTGATCCAGATGCAAAATATCAGCTTGCGAAGTTCGGGCATGCGCAGAAAGCAAAATTTTCAACAGTTTTTGGGTTTAAAAGTGACACAGCAGTCTTGACTTTTACTTTTCCCTTTCTCTCCTCCCCTCTTTTTTCGCTTTTGTTGCTCATTTTTTTTTCTCTTGCTGGGCATTTAATAGGCTTCATTTTGATGGGAAGAGTTTTTAGGAAAGCTTTTAGGATTAGGTGAAAGGAAACTAAGGTGGGTAATGGAACAAGATTTTCATGGAGATTTACAGGTCAATCTTGCATGGTTTTTTGCCGTTTTCTCCGGTGTCCTTGACTGAAATGTGCCCATTCTGGTATGGCTTGAAAGATCTCTTCATTCTACACAAGTTAGCGTACAAAGTTGGCCTTGACCGTTAAAACTGATGACGTCACGAGGGTTAGAAAGGACGTGGATCTGCACGGGCGGTTCAGGGGTGAATGGGCTAAAAGGCTCAACAGTATTTTGCAGTCTCGAGTTGCATGTTCTCAGACGAGGAAACCGTGCTTAAAAATTTGGTTTAATCCTGGATTTTACAATATCTGAGTGAATCCCCCTCCCCCCCGCTAATTGGTCAAGAGCCATGGTCTATGAGAGTATAGATGGGAATGACATAACATGTCATGCGGCGGTGCCGGTTGTTTTGTTTTTTCATAAAAAAATTAATGTTATTGTAAAGAAACAAATCGAGCACAATTTTCCATGGTCTACACTTTTATAGACCATAGAAATGACGCCATAAAATGTTAAAAACGTTGCACTTAATGCACCTATCAATGTTAAGCCCCAGGGTGGGGGGGCGGGCAGACCCAGGGGAATTTGACATTTTAATGGAAGCCAGAGTCAAATTCTCCACCCCCAGGCACCTGCTAAATGTCAATTTCCCGCCTCTGGGGTAACTTTTTCTAACAGAGTCAGGACTTAATAATTGACAGGTTGAAAAGGATATGTCTTTTACAAGCTCACATAGTGTTCACCGCAACACAAGAGAGGCAGTGCCAGAAAATGTCATCCTCTGCAGGGCATAATAAAGGTGGCCAAGATGCGCTAACACAAACTTGATGGTACCACATGTCACATGTGTCACACTTTATCCACAGGACTTGGGCATTATCAGGATCCTCGTGTTGTCTTGTTACTTTCAAGAAAAGCAGAGGTCATTTACCTCTGATCTGGTGACTTCTGGGTATTACCAAGATGGCAGGTCACTCATTTCCAGTTTCTCTCGGTCTTCCAAGATGGCGGCAATGTCAAATTCCCGACCCTGGGACAACGCTTAAATGTCAAAATCCCTACCCAGGGGAAGGCACGCTCGGTCAATTTCCCGTGGGTAGCCCGCCCCCCCACCCTGGGGCTTAACATTGATAGGTGCATAAGTTTTGAACATTTTATGACGTCATTTCTAATGTCTATAAGAGTGTAGACCATGGAAAATTGTGGTCGATTTGTAAATCAAATTTAACCATCTTTCGAGGAACCGGGCTCAGTTTCCTTATAGAGGAGACAAATGGGCCAATAACCGGGTTCGCAGTGTAGGAAAAACAAAGAGGCGAACCAATTCAGTGTTTTGGGGGGAGGAGGGAGGTGAGGCCTTTTAATTGGAGGTTTAACACTTCCGTCTAAAGCCAGTGGGCTTATAAATCGAGCCCATAACCAACATAATTTTACAGTATTCTAACTCGAGGAGAGCTACATCCTGTACCGTGCGCTGATCATGAGATTGGCAGCGGGTTGAATGAATAAGATACACGGTAACACCATGATTTTCTTCTCTTTAACGGCACTTCAACATGTCTCTGCGAGGTCACATAAGTTGCTCCTTCAGTTGCTCTTACCAAAAACCCTACCTTAATAGGGAGAAACAAAGGAAAGTCCTCCGATTCAGTCAACCGATTTATGACTAAAGATAACAAGCTAAAGAGAAATGAATTTGGAAAGTACAGTCACAGTCGAACCTTCATATGCGACCACCTCTCATAAGCAATCACTTTTCCAAAAACCAAAAGTTTTCTCGCGGCTACCGCGACACTTTTTAGGATGACGGTATTAAAAGTTTCCATTTTAACCTCTTCTAAGCTGGACTACCTCGGATACAATAGTCCAATCTTTAAATTCGTTGTATATGTCCTACGCTAGTCAGAGCCGTATGAAGAGGAACTTTAAGAAACAAAACGGATTAACAATAAATATATTAAAACTTAAAAATTGCACCCAACCGCATTCTCTCCAAAAAGTAGATGTGTCCGGACTTAATTCTACCTGTGACTGAGACCTCCTGCAGTTTGACTCTCGATAGATAAGCGACCACTAACTCTTTGCATTCTGGGTGGTTGCCTACGGGAGGTTCGACTGTATTTTTTTTTTCTTTTTCTATCGAGGTCTTTACCACACGCAGTGAGTGAAGTTTCGTGGGGCAAAGAGGCGTGTGAAAAAGTAGGAGCCTAGTAAGATAGCCTGCGAACAGCAGACGCATTTCCGGTCGTCGCTTCTCTCCCTCCGAAAATTTTTCGGAGGGAGAGAAGCGACGACCGGAAATGCGTCTGCTGTTCGCAGGCTACTAGTAAGACAAATAATATAGATCAGACAAAGAACTGGGCCAAGGACAAATCACGCTTATAGCGTCACTCTAAAATTGATAGCTTGAATATCTGAAAAAACACGGTTCGCGTATTTTAAAAAACTGTTTGCCTTCTATGCTGAAGAAACTACAAAGTTTCAAAGCCTTCGAAGCCGTGGTTGAACAATTTAGATAGGAGAATGCAAAGGCTTTATTTACTGAAGTCTAATTTAAAGAAGAGCAATACTGCAAATTCACGATTATCAAGGCTTTTGGTAATTTGTTCAATTAACTGAACTAAACAGTCAGGGTTGATTAAAAAAAGTAATTAAAAAATTAAATTGATAAGGCGCGAATTCATCATGGAAAGAATATGAAACATCAATTCGACAATTACATGTTTTTTTCAAATATTTTACTCGATTCAGCGGGCACCGAGATTGGACGATAATTGGTGTAAATGATAGGTTTATGATATTTGTTCAGTTCTGTCAAGGTTTTCTGCTTAATAATAGAAACACCTGAACTTGACTAATTAATTGTCTGAAACTAAACTTCTTCTTATCATCAGGGTTAAATATGATTTGCAGTGGCGGATGGGAGTTGCCACGTCAGAGGCTACATCACAGAAATGATTGTTGAAGACATTAGCGATGGAGGAGGGTTGATGATAATGCTTTCAGGCGATGTGAATATCGGCGAGTAAAATCCAACTAGTGGTCTATTACCAATGCTGCGTTCTGATTGGTTGAGCTACCACTAGGCTATATCTAGTCATAGCCCACTATTAGCGAAGAGCGCCGTCTTTGAAAACCAAAACAATGGCGGCTGAATCGCGTTTTGCTAGCTAAAGTTGTTTTGTCTCGATATTTTGACCAACTAATTGGATTTTACTAAAACAATTATTCCTCGAGCCCGAATGGGCTATTGACTCAGAGCCCATTCGGGCTCGAGGAATAATTGTTAAATAGTCACCGAGACGAAGTCGAGGTGACTATTAGCCGATATTCACGTCGCCTGAGTCGACTAATTGTTTTAGTATAATTACATTGATGATTATTCGAGAAAATAAAATTATTGATTAATTTCCGACTCCGAAACATCAACAAATCTGGCTGCCATTTTGAAAACTGCTAGCCTTCAATGTTAAAATTACCGCGCGGTGATTATAGCAGGATGAAGCGAGACTCCTAGCCAATCATAGCGCTCTATTTTCGATAAATACTAATTACAGATATTTCCTCAATGTGAGAGTTGGGTAGTTTCTTGTTTATAATGTAGTTCTTGTTATCCCACGTTACTCCATGTATTGATGAAGTTTGTTAAAACTGTATTAACAGCTGGGTTCACGATAGTGCTTATTAACGGAAAATATTTTGTTCCGATCTCCCAGTCTGTTTGTTGAACATTGATGACATATAGTACCGTAAAATTCCTAAAATAAGCCTGGCCCTCCATGCACAGGCCCCTTCATTAATATAAGCCCCGCCGGGGGTTTGTACTTGGAAACTGCCCTCAAATACAAAGTAAAGCAAAGAAAAACGGTAAATGCACTTTGGGTAACGCTCAGCGCTTTGCTGAACGGCCGACTGTGAAACGCTTTACGTGTTGTTTTCATCCTCAACAAAAGATCTTCATTATTATAAGCGCTATCTATAAAACAAAATAATCATCAATATGAGACCGCCGTTATGACTTTCCTCCCTCGCCACCACATTCTCCTCCTGTGTCTCCGAAGATGTATTCACTTTTTTTCCTTATCTTTTTCCTTTTTTTCCTTATTTGAATATATTTATATAGATATTTGCGCCTTATAAGTTTTTAAATTAATAATAATACATTTACCAGTAACGTGACCTGTCTTACTTTGATCAGGGCACATGAAGTTTTCGTCATTTGTTAATTGTTATCGGTAAACAGTTAATTTTGTTTCCCGAGATTCTCTCTAGAATAGAAGCTGGAAATTCATTAAACGTCGCTGTAACGGCGGTCGTCGGTCAACACTCGCTGTTACTGACCGGGCCGACTAGACACGTTAATAAAGGCTATGTTATGTTGTTATGTTACCCTCTGAGGTCATAGATTTTGCAGTGTTGCCCGCTCAAAGATTTTGGCGTGAAACAGCTTCATTGTTAGACGTCATGTGACGCTTAGGTTGCTGGGGAGGGAGAGGGAACTTACAGAAGGGGAGCTTAGTGAGAAATGGGCCTCAACTGACGGATGTGGTTTGGTTCGGATATCCTATGATATTGGTTTTGGTGTTCAGTCAATGGATGAACAGACGCTTCAGTTTCCGTTTCAAATTATTGGCTAAAACGAATGGAAAATGAAAGATTCGGCGGAAACAGGACTCGCGCCAAATATTGATTTAAGGAGAAAATACGTTTGAAATGAACAGTGACATGAACCGTTCTTCAACTAAAGGAGAGAGAGCCCTCCACTGATTTTCAACAAATACATTTAATTCCAGATAACTATCGCGTCCTTGGGCGCGTTGTTCATTTGGATTACGTGAAAGAACAGTTAGAGACTGAACACAGTTTGACGTTTGCTGTCACCCAAGAGGAGGTCAACAAATTCAATCTGGATGTTTTTCCGGACGTGGTGTACGTTGAGGTACGTTTTTCACCTTTCAAGCACAAAGAGCGATTAATACATTTTGTCTCTTTATTTTATTTCTGCTCAGTAAAACATATCCTTAGAAAATTCTTCAGGAAGTTTCAGCGTTACTGCTAATGGAGGAGCTGGACTGAAAGGACAAGATGGTGGACCTGGACCCGGAAAGGATGCAGTAGCAGACAGCAGAGTTACAGTAAGTTTCTGAATGGATAGTGCTGACACTACGGCATCAAAATATACAACAAATGGGCTCCAGTTACATAGCGAACCTGCACCAACATTTAACTATAAAGCAGCATTATCAGTGAGCGAGATTCATTGCAGACTGTCCAACGGATTTGGCATTTTGAATTAATCTATCAACTATATTCATATAAGGAAGCTTCTTCATTGCAAAGAGTCGCAGTTGTGCATGTTTGCAATACGAAAGCTTCCCAATCAAATGTTCTGTGGTCCATCAATGGCCTGATAATTAGTACCTTCGCTTCCAGAAACTTCCACAAACTCACATTGATGCATGCGCCAGTGATTCAAGTCTCTTTTCTTTCAATTAGGAACCAAAAAGGGGGAGGGGGGTTCTGAATGCTCTTCCCAAAGTGCATATGACTGTTCTTCAGTTAGCGGAAGACCCTGCAAAATAATCCATTGCATCAAACGGGAGGGTTCTTACATTACAGTAAATGTAAGAAGGAGATCCAAGGGAAATCGACCTGACTATTGATTGGAACGATCTGACCATGGAACGAAATGACTGGATGCCGCCTTAGTCACCGTTAGAGGTTTGTTTCTAATTTCCCAACCAGTGGCATCCCCGTCTCATTCTCATTTTCTCAAAGCCTGGAGCTTACCCGCCATATTGAGTGAAGATCTCGATTCTCCGTTCTTTAATCTTCGTCTCGTACTGTCGAGTGTGGCGTCTCTTCCAAGGTCAGCACATCCATCGAAAGGCCCTCTTATCTTCGGAATTTATCTTCGGTCGGATTTCGTAAACTATGACGTCACGCTGGCCTCGTGGTTTTTCTGATGATCTGATGTTTGTTTCGAGGCAGGGTCTTGCTTTTTCGATCATCCCTCGATTGATTCAACCAAGAAGATGCCAGTGTGAACAGTTTTAAGGCGCATATTAAGACTTATCTTTTTAAAACTTCATATTGATGAGCAATTTTATATTCAGTTCTTACTTGCATGCATATATATTCTTTTTATTTTTTATTTTTTAATGCATTATCTTTTATTTGTTTCTTTTAAAGTAATGTAGTTGTAATGCGCAGCTGATCATTTTCATTAAGCTCCGCACAATAAGTTTTAAAATTATTATTATTATTATTATTATTATCATTTGGAAAGGATGTTTTAATGTTTCGCCTCGATCAAGCCTCTTAGCTCATCAACAAGGTCCTTTCAGCGGCTGTTACTGAGTAACATCCCTTGAATGGCCACGGATTGAATGGTATTCATGAAGAATTACACGAACAAGCAAATAAAACTCAAATGAACCGCTGCCCCATTTAACAACTTTTTCAAATATTGGCGGTAATATAAAAAATAGAGAATCATCCATGTGTGTAATGTCTATAATGAATGCTTGCAGCAACAACAACAACAACAACAACTTTATTTGTACCCAGCTGTACCCTACATTGATTTACATGATACAAAAAAATTTGATAAATATAGAGAGAGAGTACAGGCTGCCCATAATAACCATTAAGGGCTAAAAAGATAGGGCAGCCTCACTTAGGTTATTAATAAATGATTATATCAAAGGGTCAGGTACCGCACACCACACAGCTACACAAAACATTCACACAAAAAAAAACGAGCAGAAAAAGATAGACAGCTAAAGAAAGCTAACAGTATTAAACAACGGAAAGCCATTCTTGCACTAAGTTGTACGTCTGATAATTTATATTCTGTTTCATCCGCTGAAAAAGCACAAAGCTAATCGAAGATTTTGAGGCTCGAAATACCGTAAAATTTTCCCTCTACAAGAACCACAAGGCAAGCAAAGGGTTTGGAGGCACAGGTGAGTAGTAGCTATATTATACAGTGGCGGATCCAGACCTTCAGATAAGGGGAGGGGGGAAGGGCACCTGGTCATCCAGACCCTAAGATAAGGGGGGGGAAGGGCGGTCTCCAAAAAATATTTTTCAGCCCTTTGGGCGTGGCCTCAGTTTGGTCTAAAAATAAGAGGGGGGCCTGGGCTTCCTAGCTCCTCCCGTAGATCCGCCACTGTTATACACAAAGTGGGTCGTTGGCCACTCTTTTAAAAGTTTTTCCAAAATGCATGGATTTGAAATAAATCAGACCAAATCATCCCATTTGGTGATAGGTTCTTAACATTTCATAAAAATAACATGAATTTGGAGTAAATAATTAGGAACTTGTATTCCCTTAATTAAACCTAGCTACTACACTGTATAATGATTCACTTTCTTGCTTACTTACAGAGAGCAACACTACAACTGTAGTCCCTGACGTATCTTCTGCCTCTACATCAACCGTGGTTACTCCCATGTCTTCCCAGTCACGTCCCCTCCCAACTACTGGATGTAAGTTGAAACTGAGTAATGCACAACTGTACTTTTTTTCTTGGCACTCATGGAAGCCCTAAACCTGACAAGCAATGCATTTTAGGAGAGATTGAAGGTGGCAGATAATAGAAAACTGATATACACTGTACTAATCACTTTGTAAGTCTCACGTATAAGCCCAGTCATAACTATGAAATTGTTGCAACCATTCAGCAATTTGGGTGGGAAAACAACAAAGGCTGAAAGTGTCACTGCATGTGGACCCTAATTTAAGATCACACTACACTGTACCAAAAACTAACTTTATTGTACTGAAAACGATTATTTTCGTAAAATTTAGGGATTTCCTCCAATTCACAAGTCTATAGCATCCAACTATTGTGGGAGACAAATAAATCTTTCGTATTCACGGTGGCCCCCGTCGACAATTCCAACAAAATAATAACATATCAAAATCCCATTAATACCTCCAAATTTAAAGCCCTAACAAAACTAGCCTCCCCGCAGACGTCCTGTGGGGTTTGTTTTTGTTCGTCACGCATTCATTTCTCCCCACGCTATGACAAAACCAAAAAGGCAACAACTTTGTTATTTTTCCAGTCGCGACAAGGAAGTACCTAGCAAGGATGGGAACATCCACATCTACGTCCACATCAACATCCACGTCCACATCCATGTCCACGTCCACATCCACATCAACACCCATCACAGGAAAGAGGCGATGGCAAGAACTTACGTACAGGTAGCATGATATAATGTGTACAACATACACCCTAGATTTTGTTGTTAATTTTTTAAGTACCTGGTGGGCATGTTGACATATTGGCAAATTACCCAAAACTGAGGGAATGCAAACAAAAAAATACTAGAACCCTAGTAATTTGAACTCGGGAGGGAAAGGCTAACACGTTTGAGTTTGCAAGGGTTTAGAGAGTTATCGGAGGTGCAGACTGCAAAACCAATTTTCAATTTTCAAAAGTTGATACATTGTAGTTTATACTGATTTACAGTACACCACTTCAGTGTAGAGTGCAGAGCGTGTAACTTATTTCATCAGAAACGCTAACATGATCATGCAGGCAGTTTTTTAAACGATAAAATGTGATTTGTTTGTTGTACTAATGGAAATCAAATTCCTACATGGTGTTGACCTGATAAGTGCAAGTTTTAGTTTTTTCTACCCTTATACAACAAGAAGAGGTGATCAAAGGCCGGAGGAAAGTTAGTTCAAGGTAGCGAAGAAATTGAGTTATCCAAACTTGTTTGATTTAATCATGGGGTGAACTCTAGAAATTGGACTTGGTTTGAGTTTGCTTGGAGTTGCAATTATTCCACATTCATTTACAAGGGGTTCTACTGTAACCAATACACTTATAGAAGCCAGAAATCTATCGTGTTTCTACATTGTAGGTTCCTCTGGCCTACCAAGTGAAGATGCGTGGGATGGTGAGTCAATTAACAAGTCCACTAATCTGAAACATGTACAACAACCATTATCAAATCTGTTAGTTAAAAAATAATGTCCATCATTGACAGTCAGGGTGTTATTATTATTTTTCCCCTTTAAGAAATGTGCTACAAACATAAAATTATTTGCTCAATAACTACCGGTAACTGTCATGTATTGTACAGTCTCATTGTCTCTGATCAATCTTATTATTATGGCGTGTATGTTATACTGTGACATCAGATTTGATTGCAGGTTTTTTTCCATTTAACCCAAGGTTGATTCTCAATCTAGTGCCAACCTGTGTTTAAAAAATTTAACCTGAAATCAAATTAGAACTGTAACATGTACATGTACAAACTGTAGTAACCTGCCTTAAACAGTGACAAACATGTGTTAATAAAGCTAAGGCCCGGTTCAGACGCCGAACTTTTCATGAGCCAAACCTAATTCGAATTAAGGCCGACCCAAATTATTTAGACCGGCATAATTGATTCAGACGCCGATCTTAATTCCAGCCGCACTAAATTCAAAAGGAGAAGAATGCTCATTTCGATTAAACTAATTACAAAATACTTTATAATAATATATGCATTAGGTTCGGTACATGAAAAGTTCGGCGTCTGAATCAAAGCCGTTCCAAAGTCGCTCCAAAGGCGAAATTCCCGGCCGGGCCAGGCGAAAAGAACGGCTGAACCGTTCCAAATTGAAACAGGCGTTCCTAATTGATTCAGACGCCGAACGCCTTTCATGTACTTAATTCAATGTATTAGGTTCGGCTCATGAAAAGTTCGGCGTCTGAACCGGGCCTAATAAAGAAGGAAATTTTTGATAGCAAAAAAAGGTGCTAGAAAAGTGACCATGATGCATTAACATGGACATGTAAAACTGTTGTCACCATGGTGTTGAGATGATATTATTGCATCAAACTTATACCTTGCACAAATATGGTGATATACATGTATGCTAAAAGTTAAATGACTTTGACTTAATTCTTTAACAGAATCAGATTTCTTAAGAAGTCCGCTTGATGAAGTGATTGAAGTAGCGCCTCGACAGGGTAAGATTTTTTTTATCAATCTCAGCTAATCCTGTTTACCCTTGAGGTAGCTACCACTAATCAAAGAGTCTCTGACTAAATATAATAAGACAATAACATTTTTGTATTGAATTAGAGTACTACCGTGGAATTCCGAAAACAAGCCCCTCCATGCATGTATTAGCTCCACAAACTCATAATGCAAAAAGCCCTCAGTTAAATGACACCCCTCCAAATATAAGCCACCCCATACCCCCTCCCCCACAACGCATTATAACTGGACATGTAAAATGGCTGGTTTTAAGATGATATTACTAGTCGACAATTGCATCAACCTACCTTGGACAAATATGGTGGTATACATGATGTATGCTAAAAGTTAAGTGACTTTAACTACTTCCGTTCAACAGAACCAGATTTATTAAGAAGTCCACTTGAGCAAGTGATTGAGGTAGCGCCTCCACAAGGTAAGATTTTTTTTTATCAATCTCAGCTAAGCCTGCTTACTCTTGAGGTACCACAATATCAGAGTCTCTGACTAAATAGCGGGAGGTAAAGGGGGGGGGGGGTTCTAGATCACGTTTCACGGAAAATAAAACGGTCTTTTCACAATTCACGAAAAAGAAAGACAATGAAAATCTCGGTTTACTGCGAATTAAACATTTATTTCTCGTTTCATTGAAAACAATTTTGCAAAATCACGCTTCACAGGTACTATGCAAATCACGATTCATGAGAAAAAAATTAGCCATTTCCAGGAGCCCATAGGCTCCTTCCATTTCACATTTCAAGGAAAAAAAAAGGGCCGATCACGAGTCACGAAAATACCCTTTACCACCCTCTAAATATAATAATATAATAACATTTTTGTATTGAATTAGAGTACTACAGTGCATTTCCAAAAACAAACCCCTCCATGTATCATGAGCCCCCCAATTTGGAGGGGCAATTTCAACAGAATAAGATTTATTAAGAAGTCCGCTTGATGAAATGATTGAGGCAGCGCCTCCACAAGGTAAGATCTTTTTTATCAATCTCAGCTAATTAAGCCTGCTTACCGGTACTCTTGTGGTACCACAATATCAAAGAGTCTCTGACTAAATATAATAAGTTTTTGTCCGCTGAAAATTAAAATTACTCAATTTCCTTATGGATTCTGTCTTGACATTTGAAACTGAAAAGCAAAAAGCTTTTAAACAATGACAGGATCCTACTGTCAATGAGTATAACAAGGGGAGCAAAGTAAAGTAGACTGTGAAACTAACTCAAGATAGCAGTTTTGTGTCCTAAAACTGTTCAAAACGTACCGAATAAAAAAATTAAGATCAGACTTCAGAAGATATTCATTACTATATATTTGATATTTTTTGCTGCTTTTTTCTTTGTCCCTGCTTCTCACTTCTGATTTCTGTCTGTTTTAACAGTTTAAAAAGGCGTGCGAAGGTCGCGAAAGTGGCTATTCACTTTTCCTAAATATCAAAATTCATCTACCGTAAATCCTCTATTAAGCCCCCCGGGGGGCTTCTTTTTTTCAAGCACTTTTGAGGGGGGGGGGGCTTAATAGAGAGGGGGGGCTTATTTAATTTAGCGAAACGCATCACGTATAGCAAAAATACCGTGGTATGAGACAGAGTAGACTTACGCGCCAGTGTACAATTAAACTTGTGGTTCCCGGGCGGTACACTGCTTTGTCTAACGACAAGAAAATGATGGCAATTCTCCACAGAGAGCTAGAGCGCGAAATTGAGAAAGTTAAGCATATGAAGTTGGAGGTCTTGCCGCCGAAGACCAAAAACAATATGAACTTCCAGCCTGAATAAATCATAACTGATCAGTCCACGTTAATCGTTAATTTTTTTGTGAAGAATAAGGATTGGGTGAGGGGGAGGGGGGGGGGGCTTAATAGAGAAGGGGGGCTTATTAACTTTCCTCCTCTGAAAAGGGGGGGCTTATTTGAGAGGGGGGGCTTAATAGAGGATTTACGGTAATTCAACTACTTTCCTTTTCTCGTTCTTAAGGCTTCCTTTATCAAGAAACAGCGGGGAAGAAGTCGTTGATAACGGATGTCAGACATTCCGTCTTATCAGTATCATTTCCTATCATTTCCTCATGACCTTTCTGATGTAATATTTATTAGATAATATGACGAAATTTAATGCCCGCTTCACAAATAAGGAGACATTTTTAATAGATGTCTGCTTCCTTCAATGCGAAAAGCACACCCACAAATTGTTCATTATCATGCATTAGAGCGATTATCGTTTCCGGGTATCGTTTGTCGTTGTAACGGTGTTGGTTTTCATGTTTTAACTCTGAAACCGAGTTCCTGTTATCCTAAGTTACAGAAAATTACTTCTCCACATCATTCCCACTAAGCAGAAAGTCAACCTTGACTGGGTGGCAAGAGTTGCACGTTTTTCCTGTACAAATCCTTCTAATTTTCGGCGGTCATTGCCACCACTACTTTTGATGTATATATGCGACTGAACATTTTCAGGTTACCTTATTTTAATATGTTCTTTTAGTTCCTGTCTACAGTATTTCTCCACATGTTTCCAGAAAGGCCTATATTTGGATATTCCACTGACTCCCCGGATAAACGGTCTTAAACTGATTACTGAGAGGTGAATCGTCTAAGATTTTAACTCATTATACGTTACAAAGAATAATGGCACTCTTATTCAAACCCCGGAGCCTATAGTTATAACAGACTCTAAAGCGGTAATCGATTAAAAAATATTTGGACATTTCCACCTGTAAAGTGCTCAGGCTGGCCATATTCTAGAACCCTGATTTTATTTTTTTCTGTCTTCCCGTCATAAGTTTTTCTCATGTCTATTTGTTATATTGCTGGAATTTTTTCACCATCTCATTGGTTATTCCAAGGTCACGCGACTCCTAAATATTCCCGCCGAAAGTCTCTGAGATTTCTTTAATAGATTTGTACGCGCTGAAAGTTTTTCTCGCTTAATTAATCATTGGTTCCTCGGGAAACAAAGTTAATTTTTTTGGCCTTGAGACCAGTCTTATAACGCAACAAAAAAAATGCTGCAATTTCTCATCTTACAAAGAAAAGGCATGGAACACTTGAGTTGATGACCTGTTGGAGGCGATAGATGGTGTTTTTTTTAGTTGTGACGTGCGCGTCAATCTTAGCACACCGTACTGTGCTTTTAGTAGCTGTTGAGGTAGGAGCACCTCTTATAATCTGGAGAAAGAGAAGATTATATAATATTATCGCGAGTGTTTACACTATGAGCGAAATCTTAATTTGGGTTCCGGGCATGGGCGAGCACGAGGCGCGGGCGATTCTCGCGGAACAAGTGTCATTTTTTGCTAGGACTTGTGGCGTCGCCAGTACACGCTCTGAAAAACACATCTGTCAAATCCACTGAAAACGTGACGCGACTGTTAATGCTGGCACTTGTGAGTGTCTTTGTGTGCATTGCTTTGTGTTGTCTTTCTTAGCTTGGGCAAATCACGGCAATTTTCCGTTCTTGTCGTTCCTAACCATCTTGATACCCACCAAATGTCTTTACAGCGTTTCATCGGTCACTCGTAACCATGGCTACCCAGCTCTACACGCACGTGCAAAGTCAGCCACTCACCAATAAACTCACGCAGGTTTGAGAGTAATGTCACCAAAACACGTGACGTACCTGAAAGAGGCCATCCTTGTTTCAGCCTTCACTGCAAGACCGTCGGACTTATAAATTTGATAGCTCGCATTTAGCGGCACTTTGTGCTACTGGGTTTGTCGGTCTGTGAACAACACTTGCTGACTGGAAGTCGGGTCTAAACATTTTTTTCTTTATTAAAATATGCAGGTTCGAGGAGGGACAGTATTGTTTGATGGCTGTTGGCTCTTGAGGAGACCACTGGTCGCCTGGTAAGATATCAGTAAACGTGGCATGATATTCTGCAAGATTCATGGCAATAAAGCAAATTTCTGTACAACTAGGTAATTGTTTGGACTTCACGTGTAACCGAATTATGTGCCTAAACATACTTTATGGCAAATTTTACTTATTGTAACAATGTTTTTTATTCACCTTGGAAAAAATATACGAGACAGATTTCAAAACATCTAAAGTCCGAAGTTCTCATGTTTAAAATAAACTAAGGAGTAAAAATAACATTTTTCTAGCTGATGAATAAACATAGGTGACCTTTATTCTGAGCCAAAATACGTTGAATATCCATGGCCAAAACGTCCGAAAACATTAAGCTGGCTTAAGTATGACAACTGGCAGATCCCTTCTCAAACTTTTTATCTATTTTTGATTACCGTAAGATTGTTTTACGGCGTCACGACTCATTTTATAAGCCATTTATTTCGTTCTCCTAACGTGATTATACCCATGAGTTAAATGACCATAATGATATACCTAATTCAAGTTAAAGTCTAGGAAACGACACTTAAAGTTTGAGTAAGAATTACTATATTAGCTTCGTTGCGTGAATTTCCACCGCAATATGGTCTTAAAGTTACAAGCTTCTTAGCGCTGGGCGGCACGATAATGCGATTTAAGTTAGCTTGGGGTAGATGATGTCCACAAATAATCTTTCAATAGTACCTCAAATCTAGAGTATATTGAGCTCGAAATATTGTCTGTCTACGAAGCAGTGATCCCTTTCATTAGAAGTTTCGCGAAATTCTAGTTTTTTTAAGGCAATCCTTCCGATCCGATCCGCGAAAGAATCTCGGCAAATGATAATCTTCCTATAAATCGGAAGTATTCAAAACAAGGAAAATACGCGAGATGTCAGTCGATCATATGTAGTGGAATCAACGGACCCGCCATGTAAGAAATAGGTACCCCTGAAACAGTGAATTCTTGCATGAAACAACCAGCTTTTATCACCAATCACCTCAACACGGTTACTTGAATCACTCTACAGCGCAGTGCACCTGGTTCGTTAGACAGGAATTTGCCTGATAGCTGATGCGTTTATCGCTAGAAGAGTTAAACCCATTAAAGCCAGTATTCAAGTGCCTGTTCTTCCATTCTAGTCACGTACAATTGCTCAGTGCCTCAAAACACGAATACAAGTTACTTTATCCTAAAACAATACATTAGACATTCCAAAAAAATATATCACTGTTATTCACAAGAGGCCAGATTGCTTTTGTTTGTTCTTTGGAAGGGACACTGAAGTTTTAGTGAGCTACTTTGTTACTTTGGCGAGCGAATATCTCGTCATAAGACCGGATGAGGCAATGCCAAGTACGATTTTTATTAGTAAATGGCAGTATTGTTTAAGTTAGCCTTAACGACGGCCTTCCGCGAATAAACAAGTTGCGAGTTTGGACGGTTGAAAAAGGAAGAGTTTTAAAAGCAAGCATTACCAGAAGCTTGTTATCAAAATTCAATTCTTCATTGAGGCGAAAAGCGAGACATTGATTAACAAGCGTGCGATACAACAGCCTTGTTAATTAGTGGGTTGTTTCGCGACCGCAACTAAATCTTTTGTTATTTTTTTTAGTTTGTTAAGTGCTTTGTCATATAAAAGGAAAAAAAAAGATAAACACCTAGATACTCCTGTAGTTCACTAATTGCTTCTACGTGTCGCAATCGGTCTTCAATGTTAGCACTTTTAACGAGTCTTTTTCGTTCAAACAGTCGAACGAGGTTATACCTTAAATCAACAGCAACAGAAGCTAACAGAGGAGTACTTGTTCTTCATGAAATTGTTTCTTATTTAATGTAAACTGGAATGCAAGTTATCTTAAATTAAATCCTACAGCAAACATAGACAGTTTATGATACAATCATACTAAAAATAATCTCTTTTTTTCAAATATTTAGCGTGGGAAAGTTCTGTTTACAAGTCTCGATAATGTAGACCGTGTGCTACTGAATGATTCGGCGCTAATGGCTCCTAGCTTGATGCTCCCTCTGGGACGCTCAATTAACGTCGTAATTAGACTATTGAAAAGATGGCCAACATTTCTCTGCGTATCTACAAAAAATCTACTATCAGTTTTGCAAATTCTTCGGTCAGCTGTTCACCACTAAAAGCGGGATTTGCGATCATGACAGATGTCCCAATTTTTGGATCTAAGTTGAATAGGACGGTAAAGAAAATGTTTCTCATTAAAAGCGTAGCTTTACGACGCGTTTAACGCATTCACAACTGAGAGCTACAACCATTAGCTTAATATGTAAATTTTACTCGTCTGTTAACTCATGAAAGTTTAAATCGACGTGGAAACGTGGTTGATGTTTTAGGTCAATAGTTATTTTTTTATACAGTTTCATAATTCCGGAAGGATTAAGCTCAGTGTGTCTTGTGTGTTTGGCAGTTTTAGCTTCTTTAACAGCCGCATGTTTCACATAGTCGGTACTTCACGGCCCAATAATCCGATATTGTGTATTCAAAGACAGCCTTTTATTACGGTGTGGGTTTTCAAGCGAGTGGGCTGGTAAGTCTTAAATATTTCTTATTAAAACAAACATTGACTAAGTCTGTTCAAACAGTGGCCGTCACAGTTAGCGTTGGAACCTTTTCCCTTCGAGCATGCGAAAGGCCGAATAAACGATGTAAGAATTTTTTCCAAGATTCTATTGTCTTTCCAGACCAGATCCAAAACCCTGATGTTATTCCGACAACCAGGGCCATAAAGTACTTAATAATAAACACAGAGTGGTCGGGTCGAACTTGTTTCTGCCCGCTGCAGTCTTTGCATATCGCCGATCGTTCCCAACTTTCCCTGTTGGCAAATTCGTAAAAGTAACAAGCTACAACAATGGTCGCTGGGACAGTATATAAAACCGAGAAAACTCCAATACGAATCATAAGTTTTTCTAATTTGTCGGTTTTGATCAGTTTATCAGACTGCATACGTAAGATTTTCCGAATGCGAACCAATGAGTAAAAACCCGCCATCAGAAAGGAAGTCCCGAACACGAGGTATATAACCAGCGGGACTACGACGAAAATAATTAGACTTCGGAGGTTGTGATTTCCAACAAAACAGATCCCGCTTACAGGATCGCCGTCAACCGTAGACATAGCAAGAACTGCGATCGTCTGTATAGCCGGAACGAGCCAAGCAGCGACGTGAAAGTACTGTGAATAGTTAGTTATAGCCTCTGTTGACCATTTCATACCAGCGGATAGAAACCAGGTAAACGATAGTACGACCCACCACAGCGAAGACGCCATGCCAAAGAAGTAAATTAGTAGGAAGACGATGGTGCACGGAGCTGGTCCTGATGTTTCGTAGCGCATCAAACCTTGGGAATCACAAGCAACGGTTTTGTATCCAGCCAAGAAACGAATTATGTAACCAATAGCCACGAAACAGTAGCAGAAGGAAAGAAAGATGATCGGTCTCTCAGGGTATTTGAAGCGGTGCATGTCGATAAGAAATGTCAACGAAGTCACTAGGGTTGATATAAAACACAGAACAGCCCATAAACCGATCCAGAACGAGGCGAAGTTTTCCTGATCCGCAGTGAAATACGTTCCGTTGCAGGGCATCACACAGCTTGATACACCCCCTGTTGAAACGTCCCGTAAAGTCTGCTTGAATCGTTCGTCCTTGACTGTTACAAACGGAGCCCTACAGGAACAACAATTGCCGTGATGGTGATTTTCTTTCACAGCATTCACATTCGGTGTAGCGGTGGCTGTCTGCTCTGAATGATGACTAAGAGCCGGACGCGATGTTGTTTTGGTTGACGTTTCGTTTGTCTCGGTTGCGTTACGACCCATACATAATTTGCTGCCCCCGAGCTGGGGAAAGTTTTCACATTTCATTCGTTCGGGCCACGAAAAGCCATACTGGCGCATCAGAGGAGCGCAACCAGTCCTCGCTCTTTCACAAATCGAACGACACGGGGGAACGTCATAATTGAAGTTCGGCTGGCACATTGGAGCATACATGGAACAGAGAAAGAACTTCAGATCCGGCGAACATTTGATTTCGACCAAAGGCCAAAACTGGTGGACTTCCAGTGCTGCTTCCTCCTGCGTATCGTGATTAAACATATTTGGCATATAAGTTAAGTTGTAGCCAATGCTCTGGCACATGGGGATTTTGATTTTTTCGCATTTCCTTTCTTTGCTGGAAACGAAACAGAACGCGGTCAAGAAGAGCCACGCTAAACACACGCTGTTGTGGGTTACAGCCATTACGTTGGCTCGCTATTCTGAGAGTGAATTCATTCTGGTCTTAGCGAGGTGTTTTGTAAGTGTTTAGACGATTGCATGTCGCCCTTGTCATTAGATTAGCAATATTGACAGATTCATACTGTGACCAATCAGCGAGCGAAGCTCTCTCATTAGTGAATTGTGACATGCAATTCGCACATCTCTGAATAGCACCTTTAAGCCAAGGCCATTAGCGAAAGAAACGCAATTCCTTGGAAATTAGCGCTTCATCAGGCCTATTCTCTTCGGTTCATCTGGCTTTGTTGTAAAATTTTCACAAAAGATCGCTTTTTGTATATGACATCCTACCGAGGCGTCGTTTGATCTCCTGTCTATAAGCTGCTTTGACGTTTGCCTTACTTGGTGTGCTGTAAGATGTTTGCCCACTGAACAGAATGCAAATATTCTAAAGGCTTAAGCTTAGCAAATATTTGCTCACGGATTATTGGTTGGATATTTTGAGATCTGCATATCTTTTCTCGCACCTACTATTATACTGCATCACGCCTCTTAGGCTATTAACACACCAAGATAGCAAAGCGATGACAGTCGAACAAAAGACATGGGCTGTAGGTCATCGATAAAGAGTTACCACACCTTACTAAACAATATCATTCGAAATTAACTAATTGCGAGTTTGGTAGTTTTTTACTTCTTTAAAGCTAAACACAAACGATTTTTTTTAGCTCCGGGGAACTCAAAGAAAATCGGTGAAAGATTGCGTTTATGCAGATTTTGCGGACGGTAAAAAAGCAGTGAAGTGTCCGCAAAGCTCGCCACGAGACAAAAATGTTGATTGGTATCAAGGAACTGTCATATTGGGAGGGAACCTGAAATGCGATAAGTAATGCTTTATAAACTGACAACGTTCGTGACATTAATGAAGGCGCGAGACCATTTGCAAGCACTTCGCGAGTTTTGAGGAAAAAGCGTTTGATGGTCTTCCTGTCGTTTGAAGACAATAATTAAGGACCAAGTTTAAAAAGCTCACGAACCGAGAAACTACCAAACTCAGTGCCTTAACTGTCACGTTCGAGTCAGGGGAAACGTCAAAAACGAAATGTTTCCGACACTGAAAGATTTATGTCGTTAGAGGCTTTATAATTCCAATATCACTTGTGAATTCTTGGCTCAGTTGGTTGAAGTGTGCTCTTAGTGTAAATGTGTACGTCCTAAAATTGACGTTCCTTCTCGACACCGTTTTTCGTACGTCATTGTGTATCAAAACTCCCTTGGCAAGCTGTGTTGTGTATGTTTAGCTAAAGTCTAGGGTTGTGTCATATTTAACCTCCCCCTTGCTCCGTGATAACAAAGATAAACACTCGAATGGAAGTCAATAAAACGGTAAATAGCAATTTCTCCTCCAGCGACCTTGGACAATGTTTAACCACGCCGTTAAGTGCGCGGTTTTATTGTGGCGACACAAACTTCCACAGGGGTTTTTTCATGCTTCATGTGATTTACGATGTTTTATTACCCATTGAAGAGGCAAGGAATTCGATGTTACCTTATATTCTCTTCGCCTGTTTATGATTTTTAATTTTTACAAGTTTATTGGAGCTTTTCACGACGATGTTACAACAGAATGACAGTGATTATGGACGGAAGAACCTTTGTCTTACAAATTTACCATCCCTTGTTTCAAAAAGCGTGAATTCGTTCATCATATTGAAATCTCGAGTATAGAGTCGCCGCCCCCAATACTACAAGAACAATAGAAGGAGAGCAGAGCGAAAAATAAAGAAGAACTCATTTTTAATGGCAATAAACAACAATGAAGACAAAGGAAGACTTGTTCTTGTAGATTAAGACGCCTGAAGGAGTCGTCTTGATCTGCTATTAAATTGCTTTTCTTAGTAAAAATGTTTGAAAATATTGCTGTATTTTTGCTGCGCAATATATGAATGAACCGAATGAAGATCATTTTTACGCGTCCAATATTTAAAAATGTATCGCGGGGGTTTGGACAAAAGGATGTTATCGTGGAGGTAGGAAATTGTCAACAAAGACAAAGAAAGACAAATATCAGTCTGCTATTTTAATGTACGAAACATCCCGTCTCGAATTAAGAGGAAAAATCAAAATCCTCCCACAGCTTTAATCCTGTCGGTGATTCATACACCAGTCTGGGAAAACAATGATCAAGCTGAGAGGAAATCCGACAAAACACTTAATTTCAGCTGATTTTTTTTATAAAGATGTTGCAAAACAAATTATCAAAGTTTAATACCTTGACTCGATAGTAAGTGAAAAAACGGGTACTTCTTTCCTGTATCCGGTGGATCCAACAGATTTTTACAGTAGCCAATAACCTTCAATTCGGCGAAATAGTTAGTTACTGAAATTAAATACATTTAACGCGTGAGCCAAGCCCTTTGCACAGGAAAATCGTTCCAAGGTGATATATTGGGCCAAGTAAATGTCAAATAAATCAAATTTGCAAGAAAAACGTCTGTTTCTGGTAGGCCATATGAGCTTGCCACCTAAACTACAAATATAACTTCTGTTTGTATTCCCAGCATGGGGGTATTAAACCACCCATTACTATCAAAATAAGAACAAAATGTAAGAATTACGGTATGTTTCAGCAACATTTGTAACATATTTACTCTTATTATTCATAATTCTAATTGAACCATAAAAATAAAAAGTAATTATAAAATTAATAATGGACGAAGCAGTGACATGACGCTAACCCAAGACGATAGTAAAAGGCTTAAATAAAAAAGATGATAAAAATATAATATTACAAATTTATGTAATATTTTAGTTTGTGAAATCAGACACTGAAAGCAAAACAATTTCACAGGTTTAATTTATGACTGCCCAACTGAATAAAATATACTCTTTAAACGTTTGGCAATTGCAAATTCACTTCATTCTAGACAGTTTGGCACACCAACCATGGTCTTCAGCCGTTGGATCAGACCTCAGCAGGTAAACTAAGTTTATATTCATGAAATTCCGCGCTTAAAATATTTTATTTATCACATCACAGAAACCTGTTACATAATAAAGGAAATCGTTTTCCCCCATCATCATAGCCATAAAAACCTTAGAAATTTATAAATATATTAAAGTGTTATGTTGAAAATTTTAATAATAACTTGTTTCCATAAGCGCCAATAAAGACTTGGAACAGCGGAATCAAGAGTTTAGAAAGACTGGAAACCACTGTGGAATATTATCACAAAATCCGGCGTAAACAGAAAGACAAAACCCTAAAACAAAATACACCAGGCAAAGAAACAGGCTGAAGTACTGGCAAGCCTATTTTCACACTGGGACAAGACAGGAAGTGTCTTGGGCATTTGCCTGTAAGAGCCCTTTACGGATCGCTACCTACTGTGACTGATCGTCTAACCCACGTTAAATGACCTATGAACTGAAATATATTAACTCTTTTATTCCTTGGGGGGGCCAAAGCGAAAATTCACAAAAAGCGAAATTTTCATATGTAAAATCCTAAGCCGAATTAAGAGAGGTACCATCCAAAAGATCTGCCAAAAATGTGACCTGCTTAGCCAGTGTTTCCGCGCAAGTTCGTTGAGAAAAAGGATCTTTCATTTTGTTTCTTCTTGCTCCTGCTCCACTAAGCTTAAAAACGCTTGCGACGCACGTTTCCAAAGAGGTTTCATTTAAATGATAACAACAACGAATTCCGTCCACAGACTTAAAAGGTCGAATCCTATCACATCTCAGTCGAAGAGTGCTGCCAAGAGCAAAAAGGGTTTTACCCAAGTAAAACATCAAGTGCACTTGCAAAAGAAGAGCTGACAGAAACAAAGCCCCCAAAACTTAACTGCGGTCTAACGTGAAAAAACATGCGCGCGACGAAAAAATGAAAGCGACAAAACCGGGAGTTCATGGGCGCTTTCCGTTGGCTTGCTATGACGGCTCGGCCCACACATGTACTATACGTACTCTGAGGTATTTGCCGCGTCTTTTCATCATTGCCTCGCTGCTTTCTTTGATTTGGTATCTCTGAATTTTTCCGTTAGCTTATTTCGCGCGAATTTCGCTTTTTCCCGCAAAAGCAAATATCAAAAGAAGCGAAAATAGAACACCTGGATCGCTAAATTCGCGCGGATTTCGCTTTTTCCCGCGAGAACAAATATCAAAAGGATCCGCTAGTCAATCTCCTTTGCAGCTTTTCCGAGCGGCTGCGATGGAGACTACAGAATCGCGGGATATAATATACACTACAGGTATGTAATATATAGAAAGTCGTCGTTTTGGCGTTTTGTAAACTGGAATGCTTCCATCCGTAAGTGACGTGAAAAAGACAATAAACAATATCCAGGCCTGCAAAAACAACCGTTTCTGCACGCTCCTACTTGGTCGCAGGAAAGGCTGTTAAGACAGATTATACTATTAACCCTTTAAGCCCTAAGAGTGATCAGCATCAAATTTCTCCTTGTAATATCAATACTTTGTAAAACAGAGTGGTCATGAGAATTACGGACATGATCACACAAGATGAATTTGCTCGATATTTTATCAACTTTTTCCCACTACTTCTGTAGGAAATGAATAGGGACAACAAATGAGAATTCAAATTTTGATCCTAGGGTTTAAAGGGTTTAAAGAGACCAAAATCTGAAACAATAATTCCCACATCGCCAAGGCTTCTTCAAGAAAGAGACTCTTCAAGGTGCCCGAAAATCCAACCTTACCAGCTTTCTTTAGTCAGGAGATTTCTTTCGCAGTCTATCTTGGGCGTTTTCTTTAGGACACCAAGCAAGGAAAAAATAACGTAAACCGGATCTTTAAGGATAGCAGATCGAGACTGAAATATGGGTCAAAGTACGCTTTAATATTTCCTTTTTGTTTTATTTGTGACAAATTTTCCTAGTCTTCTTGCAGTAAGGATTAGTGTACTATTTTTTTTCCCATGTGTAATGACAGCGCAAGATATTCTTATTGACTCAGGTCTGCACAAGATGCAGCCGCACTAGCTGACTCGCTCTGAGTGACTGTGCCGCTTCAATTACTACCTGTCACTAAATTTATGATTAGTTTTCTTCGAGTTCGACAGAGGTAAATGGCCACTGTAAGTAGAGGCATTTCGGTGTTGGGCAGTTAAAACAACAGTAAATGTTTTTGCTGCGGCCATGGCCCGTTTGTAGAGAACTGGCCAATAGAAAAGGTGCGACTGCATGACAACATTGCGGGCTGCGATATTTTTATTTTATGATCCAAGCTTAGGGTACAAGATAGTCTCAACTCAGTACTTGGAATTTGAAATGTGTTTAGCCTCTCACCTTGGGTGAATTTTTAAGACATTTTGTGGGGGAGGGTGGTTTATTAGAGACGGAAGGGCTTGTCTAAAACTAGAGAAGCAACCGTTCATACGTCTTTTCATTCACTGACAGCACTACTGAAAAACTCAGTGAAGGATACCTGAAATCAATGGAAAGGACAACCGATATTTCACACCCAACCTTACTTAAGGTTGTTTTCAAAGAACTTTGTTTACATAGGGACTGTCGTAAAATGTGACGAACGAAATCATGGCAATTGAGGAGGCCTTATAGGGTAGAGGGGGTTCTTGAATGAGGGGGAGGCCTGTTATTTTCCCCTTATAGAATTAAACTTTGAACCACTATTTCTTCGAGTTCCAAACCAGAAGGTCTTTAAAAGGTCACAGCAATCAAGCACTGCAGGTAACTACACTACTTCAATTGTTCCTCCTACTTATGTCCAAGGTGGTCTTCGGCAGAAAATAACAATATCGCTTCTTTTTGTCTGGTGGTTATCGGCTTGAATCAGAGTTCGGCATCACTAAGAAGATTAAGCTAATCCTTAAAAGCAATTAGTTGTCGGCCAGTGAATAGTTCTTAAAGCATCTGACTGCCAAGTGCGGATAAAGTTAAGATTCATTTCATGTACTAAATTTCGTTTCGTACTGATAAGAGACAGAATAACACGCCTTCAAGAAATTGCCACTCAGTGATTCCCTTTCACTATCGATAAGGCGAAGGAATTTTAAAGTCAGATCATAACTCGGTACTTGACTGTGCCATGAAAGAGGGAGATGTGGGGGGGGGGGGTGGGAGAGAGGGAGAGATGTCTGGGTACACAGAATAATTTGCATTCCGACAATGTAAGCCAGAAGAGGTTGGACACCTAGTGGCGACTACACAATGCAGAATTGGCATTTACTGGACATCTTGTTAAGACCAGCGTTGTATAGCTGATAGGCATCTCGGGTATAAATAAAGCTTTTACTATCATTATTACTGGCATTAACACTAAGACGACAATACTTTTCGTTTTTCCTTTCATATTTATATCTGGTAATCTTAGCGAAGTTTAAATTCATTCGTATAATACAAGAAACTCGTGTAAATTTCGTCTACCTTCTGTCGTACTCGAACCAAACAATTTTCCGTTTTTTATCAAGGACCTAAATTTTACAACACCTTAAGCACCAATATCATCAACGCTTCCTCCCTGTTTTCCTTTAAAAGAGCACTTAAGGCATTTATTTGTAATAATTATTATACTCCAACAGAAATCTTACGAAAAAGCCTTTTAATATTCAACATTATTTGTAAACTTCCGTAATATTGATAAGTTTAATTTTGCACCTGATATTATTTTGTATCCGTCGCCGCAATTTTTGTGCCATCTTCGAAAAATTGTAATTGAGGAGGCCTAATTAATATAAGCTCTATAGTTTCCTTTAGGCCTCCTCGCCATTTCTTCCTACATTTTTTTGGGGTATTTTTTTGTAATTATTGTAATCGTGTGGCAAATAAATAAATACAAAAAATAAATAATAAAAACCTTAATCAGTGGACAAGAAAGCAAAACCATGAAGGATTCTGATCGCATCAGTAAAATGACGTCATCGCGCAAATGGCCTTTTCAGTAGGCCTAATTATTTGGACCTACCTCCTTTCCAGGAATTCCTTCCCAGGGCGGCAAAACGAGTCAGTAGGCAGCTTAAGCAAAGACGACGACGACGTCAAGGAAAATAGCAGAAAAGCAACAGGTTTAGACCGGGAAAACAACAACTTGGCACGTGCATCACCCTTTTTTGGACTATTCTTTGCCGTCACTGCACCAACCTCGTCCCAAGGTTCTCTCCTACCCGCTCTCTCTCTCGCTCCGAGGGCGGGTAGGAGAGAATCCTGGGAACCAGGTTGTCACTGCACGACTATGTCGTGAAAGTGCCTAATTTCACGTTTTGTCGAGGACGTGAACACAAGACGCCTTTCTTTTTCTTTTCTTGAAATTTGATACATTCTCTTAGAATTCAACTCTAGAAAAATTTGCAAACACTTGACGACTTGAGCGAGTTGGAATGAGCGCGATAAAGTTTGAAGTAGCGCGAATTCACTTTTAAAGTGACGTTTTCGTTAGTGTTTTATCGAAGGGGATACCTCAAGACCGGAATATTTTCCGTTTACGAGTAGAGGGGCCAAAACCAGACAAAGGAAAGAGCTTAAATCACACACAAAAAACTTGATACCCAAGATCAACAACGTGTACTGCTTATGTATTGAAGATCAACTAATTAAAACTGTCAACCTTCCGTTTGACATCTTCTTGCGATAAATAACTTACCAAGGATTCTTATGAAAGATCGATATCGAGTAGCCCAAGTGGCCGACGGTTTCGTTAATTTCGTTTTCCAGCTCATTCTTTCCACTTTTTTTCAGGGTTACTGACCCGAAGTTGACGACAGTTCGCCGCCCACGAATTTTCAACAGTGAGTACAAGCTAACGTATCGCTCTCACTCTGACAATGGTTCATAATTTCGGTGTCTGGCTGATGATAGCTGTTATCGTTTGGCCGCCCGCGTGTTCACTTGCCACCCAGGCAGCGAGTTCAGCTGTACCCCGTAAAGTAGACAACCGTCGTCGAAGTTCGTAAACTGTGCACTCAGCAGCAGGGATATAGGGGGATTAAGCCATGGCGTTTTTGAGCGACGGACAGCCACCGGAAGTGGAGTTTTTGCCACCTACATCACGTGGTACATATAGACGTTGGGCGTTTTCCGGAAGTCATTCCTAGCTTGGTTCTCTCACGACTGTTCCTACCAATCTCGTACCTAGGTCTATTGTCGACTTCGTCGACAATAGACCCTGCAGTTCAATATTCTCGTTGTTGTCGCAGTCATCGTTGCTCAAGCTCACTCTTGTGCCTAGAGAAGACCCAGTCCCCATGATAAAAAAGTGTAGTAGTCTCAAAGTAAAATGTTTAAAACCAGCAGCTGTTATTCAGCTTAAAATCGCCATCCTCGAAACGCCAAAAACTTTACTGGCTTCGGCCAAATGACACACACAAAAGGACGAACAGCATTATAAATAACATCAGAATTTATTAGAAATCACAGCTCATTAATTATTAACGTAATAAATTACCAAGTATCAGGGAAATACACCCGGAGGACAAAACTGCTCAACCTTCAGTTGCGTTGACATTGCTGTCCCTATGTGACAGCACCATTTCAGTGCCTTTGTTTCAGTCGGTTTGCGACTAAAAGCATGTATCAGCCCCCTACCCTCCGGTAAAAATCAGAAAACGGAGTAGCGGCTGGCACTACACACAGGCTATGTGATTGGGTAATAAATCTCGTGTCCCTATTCAACCAATCAACAAACGCAACAGCGATCACGACTTTCTCACAAGCATTTTCCCGCGCTTGGCGTCGGCTAGAAGTATTTTTTCGTGCTCTGATGCCTGCGTCTGCTGTGATTGGCTAAATAATTGAGTTCGTTGTTGCAACACTCAAGTGACGAGAAAAATGCTCAAAAAATTTACCGGATATGCGAGAGGAGAAAATGATCTGACAGCAAATACTCTAGACAACACGCAGTTTTGTCCTCGAGATAGTACAGTTTTTTTAACGCACAGAGCTATAAATTAATTTTCACACCTCTTTGGTGCTTTTAGAGCTGTAGTAAAGTATCACGAGTTTACAATTCAAAGGGGCCATATCACGATATTTTACAAAATGGTGCCTCCACCACGGCCGCGTTCAAAACCAAAACAGCCCCCACCAAATATGGTCACACTTGGACTAAGCTATGCACACCGGCCCATAATGTTTGCAACGGCTGAGGACCTATTTAAAACACGAGTTTTGTTGTCAAACTATAACAAAAGACTAAGGCACGGCTTAACGGCAGGCAGGCTTTTGACCCTTCAAACTCGAACGTAACGTCAAATTGCACCTACCAAAAGTTCAAAGCGGTGCAACTCTGGCGTCAATACTGCCATAGCAGAACTCTCTTTTTATACAATCATATACTTTTAGATAACATTTGTCAAAAATAGCGTGATTACTTGCCCAATTTCAATACTAAATCTCTCCCTTAATCAGTTAATTCTAAAGTTACACTTTATTCTGATTAAATAAGCTTAAGTAGTTTCCAGTAACCCTTACATAAGATAACTACAGAAAGAAACTAGTGATGACTAGTGAGGGCATAGGTGAGGTCGGGCTTACATTCTGTTTAACCTGGCCTTCGTAGTAACAGACGATAAGATTTTTTGCTCCCGGAAACTTTTTCCGCCGGTAAAGGTTAAATGCAGGCTAAGTTTGACTATCACAATGACATTGTCTAGTAGAAATACCTCGCATAGTAGTGACCCAAGTGGACGCTTTAATCTCAATTTCTATGGAAAGGTTTATTTATGACGTTTGGGGATCTTCTTTAAGCGATACGCGGTCGTGATTTTGTCTACAAAAGATTTTGTTCTGCCAGTTTGAAATTTGGAGCTCGTAGTTGACGAAAACAATCAGGAATTAACTGAGACAAAGAGACCCAGTTCCCCCAACGGTCCTTGGGAAACTTCTTAGTGGGGCGAGGTCAATTTTAAGGAAAAGAAGACCCTATGAACTGAGGCAACTTGCCGGAATGCTGAAACAAAACCAAACAACACAAACGTACAGTCGTGGCCCACGAACCTCATACAGATTTGCAATACGCACAGCACACCCAGTCAAAAAAAGGAACCGACATTATTTCAATTCCTAGCACAGAAGACCCAAGCTCAACTGACTTGTGTATGTCATCAATGTTCTCACTATAGGAATCTGTTTTATGCTTCATTAGTGACTAGTGATAGATATCTCATTAAAAAGTGAATTAAAGAAAAAAACTCAAAATTATCATTGTTTTCCAGTTTTAGCCAAGACCGCTCTTAAAATAATAATTGAATGTAACAGGGAAAACACTGAAGAGCAGGCCTTGAACGGCTTTCAGACAACTGCGACAAGAGTGGAATAAAATAGCTACTAGTATATGTTACATCTGCATCATTCAATACAATAATTACTGATGTTATACCACCAACAGTGAACTTCAATTAACAAATAGACTAAATTATTAATAATATAAGTTACTTAATTTGGATTAACCTTTTTACAAAATGAAAACAATGCATAAATGCAACTAGCTAAAACTGATAACCAACCAACAAATAATAAACATACTGGTATGTATGTAAGAGTAAAGGTTGGTTTGTGCATAATTTTTGAATCAACACCTGTCAAAAAACCTTCAAAAAATGATAGAATTCATAGTTTTTGCTGCCATGACAAATAACATGCCATTCGGAATGTACTGTTTACAACGTCTATTAATGTTGCCCAGTTATTGGCCAGTAGGAACAGGGTATCAGAGCACTATTCTTACCAGCGAGGCTTTCCAATTATCGGGTAGAATTAATAGGTTATGTAAAAACCATCCACACAATTTATCTTGTTTAATCACTGGCCAATATAGATGCGCTGGCGAAGCAGCAGCCCTTTTTTTGAGTTACAAATGATTTGTTATAGCATAATCAGTGGCCAACATACAAGGGCTGACGAAGCAGCAGCACTTTTTGGGAGTTACAAATGATTTGTTAAAGCATCATCACTGGCCAACAAAAAGTTGCTTTTAAGCCTAAGAAATGGAGAATCAGATAAGGGATTCATACAATAAAAATAAGATTCTAAACTTCGATTTCAAGAAACTAAGCTGCTTCAATATGAAGATGAATATCAATAACATTCGGCACCACATAATGGAGTAGGGATCTTCACTCTATAAACTGTACACAGGTTGAAACAGTGTACCCTGGGTCCTAAAATAGCAAATTCTTAATGACTGGTTGTGCTTTATGACAGCAACTCTGACTTCTTTCTTATCTTTGCAAATTAGTGCACCAAGTTTGCAGTAGCAAAACTGAATTTGTGAATAGTGAATCACAAATCAACTGCCATTTAATGCCTATTTCACTTTAAAATTCTACGCTTTTAGATCACATTTGGTGGTGCCAGGTTAACAGCCAACAGGCTAAGGCAAAATATCTTTGACTAGAAATCCCATTAAACAATTTTTTTTAACCAAAACTACTGAGCAGCACTGGGAAAACGGTAGCTTTAAAACTTGTTTATCTTCTGATGTACAGTCGAACCCCCTTGTAAGCAACCACCCAATAAATTAACGCAAAGACTTAGTGGTCGCTTACAAAAGTCGAACCACAGGGCGCCTGTTCTGAGAAGAGGTCTGGGGCCCATTTCTCGAAAGTCCCGGTAACTTTTCGGGCCCGAATCGAAATATAAAGAATAAGAGCGCGGGTCCTGGCGAGCAAACTACTCCATTTTGTTTCATTAACTGATGGTTTTATATGTTAGATGCAAAAATATTGAAACCTCTATCTTTAATGAAAACGGAGACAGCTCACCGGGCCCGTTAATTATCGGGACTTTCGAGAAACAGGCCCCTGGGCACTTCTTATGGGAGATAATTTATTGCATGCAATTTCTAAGTTACGCCACGTGTAATTACATGTTGTTACTTAAGTTCATGTCATATATTTTAAGAAGCATGGTGCACACAGCGAACATAAAGATCAGAAAATGCATCAAAGTGGTCGCTTACAAAAGGTTAAGAACAATGGAAAGTCATCAAACTTTCAGGCCCAAAAAGTAGTCATGGTCGCTTACAAGAGGTTCCAACTGTTATGCTTTGTCTTTGTCTGGATTGGCGGTCGCTATTGGGAGGTGGTCGCACTTGGAGGTTCGACTGTACTTCCTTGAGCATAGGGTGCTTACCACTAACACAAACCACCTGGGTGGAAATCTTGTTCATAAACATAAAACTTTAAAATTTGACATGGTGGGAGAACAACCCACAATGTACATCCAAATCAGCTGAACATACTAAAAGGCATAATCACAGCCCACTTTTCTGATCTGCCCAAACAGAATGGCCTGAACCATTTGATTTTCCAACCAGAATTTTCATATTTGCCAGGCAAATGGTAAGTACCCACAGACTTCTTCAGATAGTTTTAAAATCAAACACTGAATGCCTGTATTTAAGCTATATCTGATGACCATCAAAGTACAGTAAATATTTAAACCTTCACCTGTTATATTTTGCAGATCCAGCCAAACCTCATCCTTGGAGACCCAGGGGCAGATAGTAGGAGCGAGGGAAAGTCTTAACGGGAGGAAAATATGGCACGAAGAAAAGTAAAGAACGGCAAGAGTGTGGTTTTCTGGCACCAATCAGAAGCCAGAACGGTGGCGACCGTTTGGAACTGGCCTGGTAAGACATTGTCCCCAGGGGCTCTTCTTGCCATATTTTTCCGCCAGTTTAGACTTTCCCTCGCCCCCACTATCTGCCCCTGGGTCTCCGAGGATGGCCAAACCTTTAATGCCATCAGATATGGCCTCAATATACGTGTTTATTATATTTTTTATCATAAAACTCCCTAAAGAAGTCTACATTTGTTAGATGAAACATATAAAAAAATGAACAAGTTTAACAGTGACTGTTCAAAGAGCGCTGCTCAATAGTTTAGTCTAAAACTTGGTGTAAGCTTCAGGGTCAGGTTGTGAAAAGCTCAGGCTTAGTGGGAAATTAGAATTCAGAGATGAAAGCATAAAAAGCCAATTCAGTTTCTCTTATTGTCTACAATGTAATGATTGGATACTCTAAAAAAAAAAGACAAAAAATTATTTGATAAAATGCTTTTCACCAAAAGGAAAAGTAACTGGGATTAATACTTAACCCTGGGTTAGCACTAATCAGCCTTCGAACAACCGGATCCTGGATTTCATCCCACTAAACTGAAATGGGGGTCTGGACCTATCACCAGTCAACATGCAACAGACAGTCACTTAGTTGAAGAAAATGAGACCCTGACAATAACATACTGATAATTATATGGGGCAAAGTTCTTTTCTTTCTTTTTTATCATTTTTAGATCCTAAAAAAGAACTGAATGGATCATGAAACAAAGGGTGCCACTTCGTAAGGGGCCACTGTGTAATGTTAAGTTTTTTAAAGTATTGTGATACTGACTTATAAGTGAGAAGGTTTGACATATTAAATATTGTTGATCATAAATTTTGGCAGCAATAAGTTTTGGGTGTTTTGTCTTGGAGGTGATTTGGGTCATCGAAAGCAGGTTTGAAATTTGTTCTTGGCCATGCAATACACCAGCCAGAAGGAACAATATCCCTTTCAGAACTCTCTTGGAAAATGTTGGCTGGAGGTCAATATAATGCTTTTTGTCATCCTTTTTTATTACATTTCTGCAACAACTGCATTATTTCAACCTATAACTATTGCCAAAATAGGCTGTGTGTGACTCACTTTGCCCAAGATCATGAAAATTACTGTTCTTGTGTTTGGTAGACCAACATCTTTGCAAGATCATTTACAACAACTTTCTGTTGATGTAATTTGAGGTAAACTTTAACTTCAGACCTCTTTCCAGTGAACACCACGCGATATCCACAGGTGTTTTCTCAGTATCCACTGAACAGTCAGTAATGTAAGTACAATTAGCAACGTGAACAAGTATTATACAGGTCCAGATACTTTAAAAATATCTACATCATGAAATAATGAAAGTCATCTTCATAATATTACTTATATACAAGTTGGTTGCCTTGTATTTAAACTTGTATCTTTAACACTTCATCCAGTTATCGCTTTTATGAATTTTCTCTTTGCGCTGACATCTTGTTCATTCTGTTTTTCCAGTTTTATATTTTCTTTTCTTAGGTATTCTTTTGTGATGGAGACTTTTGCAGACATTGTCACCAACAATCAGTGTTCTGTATGACTGTTAAATGAAACTTGAGTGCATGTTCTGCCAAGTCTTGGCTCCTGTTTATTTGCAAATACTGAAAAATGTAAAACGTTTGCATCTACAAAAGGGCTGCAGTATCATTAATAGCTTTTGAAGTATTGCAGAGCCATTGTAGATGATTTCCCAATCTTGCTTTACACATAATATTATCCATTTAAAGTTCTGTCAGATTCCATTCTACACATAGCAGTTTCAACTAAACAAACAAGCACTTTTCATATTGGTTACTCACACGGCATTCACTTGGTGGGCGACTTGGACTGGTTGTTGTTTGAGTTAGCTGGGGAAACAGCAGATTGCTTTGTAGGGGTTTTCTGGGTTACTTGGGCATAACTTAACACCGTTGTTGATTGCGCTACATCTTCCTGCAATAGAACAACCAGCAAAGTATAATTTGTCAGAAAATAGTAATATTTGTAAGTGCCAGCCTACGTTCTTCTATTGGTTAGTCTTTGGGTTTACACAAGTTTACTGACTGTAACCCCAGTGGTACTCTTAAGGAACAAAAGTAACAACCACAGGAATGAAAGGACCATTCACATGTGCTTTCACCTTAGTGATAGGAAGCTTAAGCAAAGGCATTTCTGAGCAATGCAAATCCACCAGAATTGTAACCTCTTCCCTTTTAATATGCTTCAATGCTACCAAATTTGCATTGCTAAGCTCCTTTATCCTTGCAAATAGACAATTTGCCTGAGATTTTGGGCAAATCCACTATCCAAGAATGCAAAATGTCCATTTCTGGATGACATGCATTGATAAAAAATGCCTTTGCTTAAGCCCCCTTCTCATCACTAGTGACACAGAACAAGCTGTAACCACTGCAGATTCTGATATTCAGACTCGAGTGTTTGTTGTGTCTACACTTAGTTCAAAATTCTCACGCATAAAGCAGACATGGGAAGCAAGATATTAAAACAACCAACAAAGGAAGGAGAGAAATTAAGGGACAGTTTCAGAAGATTATTTGAGAAATGTCATATAAGGGTTGAGTTTGTTGTTGGCTCTCTCCTTTGCTCCAAAAGGTTTTCCTCTCAATACTCTGGTTTTCCCCTCTCCTCAGAAACCAACATTTCCAAATTCCAATTCCACCAGGCCCTCTTAGGGGGGTTATGTGTGTCTCTTGTCTGAATTTCAAAACCTGTCGTTTCACGTATTAAGGAGGAAGCCATGTTGCTGTTGGTATTTACTATTGTATTTGTGCTTTTCTCTGTGGCCGTCGCAGTTTTAACCCATCTTTGTGCCGTTTGTCGCCACTTCTGCTTTCATATGTTGCTATTTCAAGGCCATGTCACTTGCCGGAATTTTACCCTCACAGGGCCTTGAATAAGGTAGACAAAGAACCACTCAATGGATGTGCTACCTATAAAAGCTAATTTATTTATTTTAGAACAAGCTGATGACCACAGTTTGCATTGTTGAGCAAGTTACTCACTGTAGACTGGGGAATGGGCTTTGTCTCTGGCACTTTCTTGTTTTCAACTTTAACAGGAGAAGGTGGTTCCTTCTGTTTGACTTCTGTGTTCACTCTATGACTATAAAAAATAATGCAGTCAATGCTATGGGCGATATGCCCTGCATAAAAAGGATTGAGTTTCATCTGAAGGCAAAGCACCTAATTGAGCCCACTGTTTTCCAATACAAAATCCCTTTCAAAGGTAACCAAACCATTTTAAAAATGAAACCCCCACCCCTCATTCCTAAAATAATCTTGAATTTTAACATGTGGGCATTTTTTTGGAAGTCACTAGGATAAGCAGATATTAAATATTAAAGACAATATGCCATACCTACACCATACCACAACAGCGATACAGCAGCTACACAACAATAAAAGCTGACAACCGACTACAGTAGAGTTCTGATTACTTACTCAGAAGACATTGGAACTTGGTTTACTTTCTTGTCCTGTGGTGATGAAGGTCCCTAAAATTAAACAAGGACCACTTTTAAACCAGCAAAAAAATATGACACAGGAAACTATCAACAATAGAAGCCAATGGGTAAGTTTCACCTGACAAATTTTACCAAGTAATATTTCAATAAGTCAATAGTTGCGAGAAATGATTACTGTTAGATCAATTTTGAGCTTCCTTACAAAAATCTGAATGAAAAGCTGAATTCATCATGAGGTCCAGTCAAACTTAGATAGACAATAGATAGATCTCATTTTTTACATCTGATATTAAGTTCATTTTCTGTTATACCCATTACATAGAAAAGCAAAAGCATTGGTGAGAACTGTTACCTATGGTACTTGTTTTGCAAAGCAAATGTCCAATTCATCCTGTCATTTTAATTAATGTCCTTCCCTAGTGTGTCACATTTCACTATTCAAGTAAAGCTCACTTAAATTACCTTGCTGTCTGGAAATTCTTTGGAACCCTGAGTTTTCTGAGAACAAAACAAAACATAGAGATTTGATGCTTTTGAAACAACTCACTCAACAGTACACCATAGCGGTTAAATATGTTCACTGAAATATTGCCATAAATTTAAAACAGTTAACTGCCTTTCTTTGCTAAGCTACACAGACACAACAACATATAATACTAACTGCTAGTATTTCCTTATGTAGCTGGAGAGGTCAGTGAACCTTGTCCCAACAAGAGCACTCATGCCCAGAAATACAGGTAATTAACCTTTTCACTACCAAAACAAGTTGTTGCATAAAAATATTGTCACAACATCTTTTAAATCTGCAGATAAAATTATATGATACCACCACTCAAATGAAAGCAGAGTAATACTTAATTCTGAGGATTAAAATCTATATTTTTGTGAACTTTGCCTTAGGCCAATTATTATTAACCTAATCATAACTATAACAAAATTCTCAAATCTGATTGGCTATCAACTGCCCTGATTTCAGCCTTAACTGGACAGTTTAATAGGACAGTACGTGTCATGCCTAAGTAATTGGACAGTACACGCCATCACGCGCGTACTTAAATGGCTTTCTTTTTTCACAGCTAGCAAAACAAAATGTCGAATTTCTTGTGTTTTGATTTAAAAAATAGCCTATTATATTACAAATTTTGTTAAAGTTATGATTAATTGGTAACAGAACTTCGTGTCGTCCAATTCGGTCTGTAATCATACTCGTGATTAAACAAATCGGACTCCCGCTACGCGGTCGTCCAATTTTGTTAATCACTGGTATGATTACAGACCGAATTGGACTCCACTCAGTCCTGTTACCATTACTTATAATTTGATTGGGTAAAAACTTGCCTTTTTCAAATCACTTCACATTTAACAGAATTGTTTAAATTAGTGACCCTTTCAAGGGAAACTTGTGGTGAGTAACATGAAGTATATTTATCTCACTAGCTCACAAATTTCTCTTTGTGTTGAAAAATATTTTACTAGTTCACTGTACTCACTTGTGAAATATTTTCCAACACTCAAAAAGAACTTTCAAATCTCTATGTGGCTATGACTGCAATATCTTCATGTATGGACAAGTGTTACAATATAGACACAAACTGATGTTAGGCTTAAGACGAGGAGTATGTACTTACAAATAGTGCAAGTGGAGATGTTGGAAGAGGTGGAAAATGTGAGGGAGCCAAGTCTATTGTATCACTGTCATCTTTACTATGTCGCACTGAGCTTGCCTTGCCTTCTTTTTGGCGCTGCAATGTTAAATAATCCAACAAAAGACACATTGCTAGTGGTTTGTTCAGTAGACTTGTGACCTGATTAGTCTGTATCCACCGCCAACAAGGCCCTAGCAGAGCTGAAAGCTCAGAATTTCCAGCTTAATAATTTGCATCCTACACAACTAACTACATGACTGGAGTAAGTAGCTTCTTTAACAGTGATTAAGTAATACTTTGAGCCAGGCTTTTAGCCAGACATTGAAAACTAGCTGTCCAGAAGGATTGTTTTCCAATAAAATTATAAGAGATTAAGCGAATTCTCCTTGGGCATCCATAGGATGGCTGGACACCCTTCTGGCTGAAACCTTGCTTCGAGCTAAAATATTATTCAAATAGGAAGCAGGCTTGTGAACCTAAAGGTTTCAGGAACAGCTTGTTTACAGAACAAAAGATATTGCAATAGTCAGGATTATTTGAAGCACTGATAAAGACTACCCAAAAATATCATTATTGACCTACTGGCTTTTATTTATTTACTCAGACAGTCTAACACCTGGAATAGAGCCAAAATTCTTTCGGTTACTTTAAAACCTTTCTTTCAGCTTCCCGACGAATTAAGTAGGAATTGAAGTTGTTTGATGTCATGCATAAAAGCAATTTCAAAAAACTGGAAACATACCAAATGCTTGCTGACGTCTTCACTACTACCTCTTCTTCTCCTATTCCTTCCATTTCTCCTGCAACAATTGAAAAACACAAGCATTAGCTGGGAAAACAGTTATTTTACAAGTTCCCTGGGGGGTTCACAAAAAAAGAGAGAGCTTATGTGACCAAACGTTGAAGAAGAGCTATGGACTAAATTTTTTTTTTTTTACCAGAGCTTTTAAGTGTAATAATAAAATCCACCATCCAAAACTGTGATTAGGTTTTGTACTGAATTACTTTAGTAAGTTATCCTTTGATGATTTCTCTTTTCACTTCCGAGTGAAAGTAAATTATCCACTCTTCACTTGCTTTTCTTTCAACTTTACTTCAAAGGCATCACACTAACATTACTGGGCTTTTTGCCTGGATCTGAGACTTAACAAGCTATATTTATGACATTGTCACAAGACTATGGGTAAAAAAGAGTTTTATCCCTTTACTATGCTGGGAGTGGGAGACAGCGGACTGTCACTAACATCTCCATTTGCCGGGTACATGTAATCATTATGGCAAGGAATTAAACAAATAGAAAGCTCTTTTATTTGTATTTTCCTTTTGTTTCCTATAAAAGTAGCATGGAAAAATCCCAGCTCCCGGATCTTAGTGACAGCCTTGGGAAGGGGAGCAATTTTGATTTCAAGGCTAAACAAACAGACACTTCCTAGTTCAACAAGACCCAACAATTAATACATTATGATGACTACGACACCTCATGTAAAGCTCAAACCTTGCATAGTCATCATCTCTAGTGTCCCTTTGTCTGGGGAATCCAGTGGCTCTATTATTAATGTTGTTAACAGCACCCCCATTACTGCTGTTATTTACAGGAGAGGTCTGTGTCCGGTTACGTTGCATGTCCCTGTCTATTCTGTCATTTTGCTGATCGCGGTGATGTTTCGGGTGATTACTTTGAAACCTGTAATTAAATAATTTGATAAGTATGAGGTCTATAGGCAAAATAATAAGAATGAAAAACAAAATTAAGCAGAGTGGTTAGAGTATCGAATACAGGCTTCGAACCAACTCTTAACCCTTTAAGCCCCAGTATCCACATACAAATTCTCCAAGCTGATCTCCATACATTTCCTTAAAGAATTAGCTGAGAGAATTTGATGATAGATCAAGGCATTTTCTCGGGTGATCATTTTATTGATTCTTATAACTTATCTCTTTACAGTGTATGGATAATTGTAACGAGAAAATTGATCTTGGACACTACTGGGACTTAAAGGGTTAAATTCGCCTTGCCCTGGGCTGTTGCATGCTTGTCTTTGTTTTCTTTACAATACTATTTTCCAAAACAACAATTATTTCTTTTTCTGGACTCCAAAATATCAAATAGGTGATCAATGAGACCTTGAAAAACACACGAACTAAGATTTTTTATGATACTCTACATACGTACAGGAACCACAGTGCAATAAGGACCTAAAAGATTTCTAAATTCCCATTCGGTGTTTGAAAGTCCTGGCTAAGGGAGAAGTTGAATAGGATTTGCCGTGGAAATTAATGGTTACAGCTTGAAATGAAGGCTAGCTTACAACAACAATGATGAAAAAGTTAACAATGTGTTTATAGAATTGATGATTATTTGCTATCTTAGGGAGCCTTTTTTGTACCTTGGTCTGTTATTTCCTTGAAAATTGTGGCGTCCAGTATTGGCTGGAGCTGTGAGATTAAAAAAATTAGTAAACATGTCATGTTAGCAATGGCAAACAATTTGGCAACATGAAAAACAAATAGCAGAAAATAAGCTGAAGTTTAAACTGTCACTCCTGTTTCCACTACAACTCTTGTACACTCTTTAGGGACCCTATATTTTGTTGTATTGAAGGCTGAAGAAGTCACCTTGGGTTCACATAATTGTCAATTCGCACCACCTCTCTGATTTGCTTGCAATAACACAACAAGGAAAAATTAAAGCATTTCCCTTTGACTTAAAAATAAATAGAGGGAAACTGAAAAGAAAATATAGCATTTTATCAGAAGTCCAGAGGTCAAATGGAGCCCAATTCCAAACCTCATCATCAACAACAAGATTCTGGTGTGTAGATGCGATATTCATGTGCACAAAAGAGTCACGTTAACACTCAGCAGTTTCAAGGCTCTGCTAGAAAAGAAAAGAACTATATTTGACACGAAAAAGCAAGACCTACCAACAAGATTGAGTGGCCCATGTGTAAAACCATCAGGGTAAGCTGAGGGCTAAAGACCAAAGAAGAAGCAAATACATCAAAATGCATCTTACACTAAGCAACACCTTAAAAATTTGGTTAGAGGCAACACAGAGATGTCAACTAACGGGCTGGGTGCCAGGAATTTCCCCCCTGGTACTAAAGTAGAAGAAAAAGAGAACTGGCGACTTGAAATCTTAGCAGCAGCCCTACGTAATGAAAGGCAATTTCAATCATAATAACTTCAACAGCATCAACAGGGGTAGCAAAAAAAATAATGACTTGCAATTATCATCAGCAGAACATTGTGCACCTCGACAGATTGGCCCACCTAATGAGTGGCAACATTTCTGACTGGATTCTTAAAAAGTGGCTGGAGTACCGTATTTTTTCGGTTATAGGGTGCACTCAGTTATAAGACACACCCCAAACTTTGCAACATGATTTTTCTAAGTTGACAAACTGAAAATTAAGCAAAAATACCCGGCTATAAGGCACAACCCCAATTTTTGGTGATGTTCATCTTAATTACAACAACATGCGTCCCAATGACGCTAATTACAGCCATTCACCTATGCGAACAAAAGCGAAAAAGGTTACACATTTCGATCAGAAGCGAAAAAATCACACCTATCAACACAAAAGGCATTGTTTTCTAAAGCTGTGAATACTCAAGGACTCCATTTTTGTTCCATAAACAAGTCAGTTGTTTTGGTTGCAGCATATTGACATCTGTAGTATCAAGATAAATCAATCGCGTAACACATGAGCCTGAACATTTTGTTAATTAACTGCCAAATCTGGGAAATTTAAGCCCTTGATTATCAAAATAACTGTGATAAAAGAGTTCTCACATTTCTATTAAGAGATTTGGGAGCTTTCTTTGGAAAATAAAGGTCTGAAACAAGCACAAGATCGCAGTGTGGAAATGACTGTAAACAAACCGCCATCTTGGGTTAAGCACGTGCTCAAAATTCACCTGGTTACCAAGTATCAACATTCAGTTGAAAACGATCGATGCCAGGTGATTTGTTTCGAATGCAAAACAATTCGTTCACTAGGAATGAACGTTTATTCGTTTGTCTCACGATAGAATCGCTTTGAGATATTGATCGCGACGTTTCGACTGCAATACTGCTAGTCTTCATCAGGCGATGAGGTCGATTGTTTACTGTTTAATACCAGCTTTAGAAGATGTAGAAGTGATTGAAAACAGATAACAAAAAAGGGGATGAGCAGCTAGAGCTTTTAGAGTCAAGGAGTTGACTCAATTTTGTTTTGTTGCCCGAAGATACTCACTTATAAGACGCACCCCGAAATTACAACAGACTTAGAGCTATCAAGCAGACTTTTGCTGAAAAAATGCTGTGCCTTATAAGCGAAAAAATACAGTAATTGTTAATTGAAGACTAACAGCTAACCTGATAAGTTACATACTGGCAATTTCTCTTTGTTTCTGCTCCTTATTGTGCAAAACTATTTTAGTGTTTAAAAAAAACTTACCATGTTAGGGTCCTGAAAAAGTGGTTGGGAAGGAGGCCATGTAGCTAACATGTTTGCTGTAGGGTAGAAAGGAAGTGCCTACCAGAGGGGAAATAAAAACATCACTCTTTTAAAGATGCAGTAGAATTACTGTCTGATAACATTTTCTTGATAATAATTGAAAAAGAACAGAAAAAAAAGGAAAGTTCAAATCAAAGTTTGTCAATCTTCAACCAGAACTGTTATACATGCGCTGTTTCAAAACTCTATCATCAAGCAAACATGAAGGAGTGTATGATCTATTAGGCCATTTGGGACTCCTGGTCTAACAGCAAATTCTCACTTTGGTTCACAGGTGTATGTGTTACAGGATAAATTTGATTTCAGGTTAATTCTGATTTAACCTTGGTTCATTTTTCATTTCCGTTTGTCTCTTAATTTTTAACCCCTAAGAGACAAAGGAAACTGAGAATCAACCTACGTAGATAAAAGAACTTTAATGCAAATTAAACAGTTGCATTAGCTTAAACAGGGAGCGAAAACAACTGCTCATACCTGCTGACCATTAAAAACTGCAGGAGGAGGGAACTGGAAATGCTGCTGGTTGTAAGTGGCTGGTGGTTCAGTTACTTGTTGCTGTAAAAGAAGAACATTTTGTTTTGTGAACTAGTCAATGAAGACAACCTTGAAAGGTTTAAGCTGTTCTAGCATGGAAATTAATTTTAAACAAGATTCAAAGAAAAAAAGCACGTAAAATTAGGGTTATGGGGCGACATACAGTGAAACTTGTATTAAGCAGACCTCACAATAATAGTGCACACCATGTATTGAGCGGACAAAGAGCTATGTATATTTCAAACGTTTCTACCCATACTTTAAATAAAACAATTTAGTGGACACCTCCAATGAAGGTCCCATGGATGTCTGTTTCACTGTATCTTACAAAGTTGTACTTACTTGTCTGAGTCCATTTTTTGGCATATTATAATTATTACTTTGGTGGATTGGCTTCGCTTTTATTCGGGCCTAGAAGAGATTGATCAACAATAAGTAATGTGTAAAACAAAAGGAAAAATACACAATGATCATCATTCATCCCATTCTACAAACAACATCTATAATGTTATACTTCAATCACTTTAGTCATGAGGTTTTCTGGCTTAAGACAAAGCCTTGCCACCTTCCTATGCTGCAAAAAGCTAGTTGAGATGGTCCAGTTTTACATGTGCATTCACAAGGAGGGGAGTGGGTTGTTGTTCTCCAACCCTACATCGCTTCAACTTTCTTGTGATCATGTTTTTTGCCAAAATGTCTACATGTAGTTGTGTGTTCAATCCTTGGACACAATATGGATTAGAAGTATTTATCGACAATTGCTTAGCATCACTTTACCTCAGCATTCTGTTACACTGATATCATAAAAGAAAAAGAAAAAGAAACTGTACCATAATAGGTTTGCCTCTAAAGGTCTTCACTTCTTCGCGGAGGAATCTGTATGCCTGCAAGACAAGTTTGAAAAAAAATTTAGTGATCACCACATTGTCAGTTCATCATCATCACCATCATTCCACTCCTGTCAAGATCTATGATGTGATGCTCACAAATAGGCATCGTTTAACACCACGTGCCCCAGTTGCTCTTGGGCAGGGCTGATGTCTCTGGTTAGAGTACCAGGAGGTTAGCAGCCTTTGCCCTCAATTGGATTTAAAGGCAATAATCTTCAAAGAATTATATCTGTGATAATCTGTTCACTTGGCTCTGAAAGAATATCCAGGAAACATATCCCTCTCATTTCCTCACATCAATTTTCTGTGCATCGATAATCCTCCATCCATTGCAATGGCGGGCCACCAAATTAATGAAGTCACAGATATTTTCTGGCAGCTAAATGTCATGCCTATGGTGCAGTAAATCAAAATGGCAGCATGCTGGAAATGTTGACCAATCATAAGAGGTTGCAAACAACAGCCAAGAAAAGTTTACAGTTTTACAAGTTCTGCACATAGGATTTCTATGTTACTTAGACTCTGACAAGATTTTGTTATAAAGAAGTTGGATAGAAAAAAAGGGATTAATATTCATGCTGCTTTGCAAAGAATTCGCAAAATTTGATGTTTAAATAGATCAGAATGTTAGTAGAGACAATAGTAACGTTAGCACTGTTTAACATTCTGACATGCTCATTGCATTTTGGTCCTTTCCCTCTTATCTGGACCATTACTTAACTAAAACTTTCTTGCCTCAATAGTTTCCTACCTTTTGAGCATCCTCTTCTGAATCAAACTGCACATACCAGTAGTTGTTATGTGCAAAATCAATTCTGGTACAGCTGGGGCAGTTTGCACCAGAAAAAAGGGCTTTAACATCCTAAAGTAAATTAAAGCAAGGTTATAAGCTCATCAACTAGTCAACATTTTCAAATTATTGAAGTACACTGTATTCACTCAGACCATAAAGTAAACTACTGCTCATAAGCATAACCGTCCCACTTATATACTTCCCTCATTTAACCATTCAAGCCCCAGTATCCACATACAAATTTTCCAAGCTGATCCCCATACATTTCCTTAAAGAATTAGTTGAGAGAATTTGTTCAAAGATCAAAGTATTTTCTCTTGGGTGATCATTTTATTGATTCTTGTAACTTATCTCTTTACAACTTGAATGGATAATTGTAAGGAGAAAATTGATCTTGGACACTATTGGGACTTAAAGGGTTAAAGGCCCATCTATTTGTAAACAGAAAATACGTAGGGCTATCATTTAGGGCTTGGGGCCAGGGATTTTCCCTGGCTATTAGGGACCTTAAGCAACAACGACAATGACGACAACAACAACTTCAAAAAACAATTGGTTTTATGAGCAAAACAACTGCAATCATGCTTTCACGTCCACTGCACAACTACGACATGAACCTCCCGATGCGACAGTTTATGGAGGACGAGGACATACTACGACAAATGTTCCCTTCTCTATTTGAACGTGGATAAATCCCTTAACAATTCAACTCCAGGGAAAGTCACCTACATGTGACGAATTGAGCAGTTCCAATTAGACGCCATAAAGTTTGAAAGGACGCAAATTCATTTTTTTTGTGATGATTTCACTGCCATCATCATCGTTGTAGCTCAAGGTCTCTATTATGAATGTGACCTCCGCCTACTTTTATAGGAAAATACAGTGGAACCCTGCCTCACGGCCATCTCAGTAATACAGTCACCTCGTTATTATGGGCAGTTTTTTCGCCCCGGCAAAATGGCCATACATTTCCTTATAAAAAAACTGTTTATGAGGTTACCCGCTAATAAGGCTAGCAACCACATTTTAAAATCCCTGATGGTAGAATCTCTTATAATTTAACCCCGTTAATACAGCTACTCGTTTGAAATTTAGAAGATTAAAATGAAGGTGAAATGTCAATTTTATTGACCTAATACTCTGAGCCTGTTTTTGTAAGTCAGAGTTGTAAGTAGTTTTTCAATTAGTGTATGCGATATCTACATTCTGGTTGTTTATTAATAAGAACAGTTGTTCAAGAAATGTGAATGTGATGTACAGTGTCTTTGCCATTACGCCCCTCAAGTCATGAAATTTGAGCCAGCCCCGATAATAAGGCCACCCTGTTAATATGGCCAAATTTTTTTTACCCATTGGTGACCATATTAATGAGCTTCCACTGTAGCAGAAAAATAGAACTAAACAAAATCCCTAGCTGTTGGATTCCCTGCCTACTTGTCTCATTAACCCAACAACTTGAAATTTTAATGACAGCCCTGAATACCATACATCCCATTATAAGCACCCTGCCCTCCCACACATCTTTCTTTTCTTGAATTTGATCTATTGTGACATTTTAAAGCTCAATTAAAATCCAATGAATGCAAAACCCATGTTGTTCACCATTACTATAGCTTGTTTCAAAGTTCTTTTTCTTTGGGGGTATAGGCCCCTCCATTTGTAAACCCCCCTAAAACCACTTTCACAGATGCATATACAGTGTTCTCTTTAAATTCAAGCTCAGCAAGTAAGGGACCAGTCATGGCTGGTAAGGCAAAAAATATGTGCCAGAGGCACACTTTCCTGGGGGGAGGGGGGTAGTGGAGTGAGCAACATGTCTTTGACCTCGCCGTGAATTTTAGGAGCTAAGTTCTCTGAAACGTCATTCCCTTATTTTTTTACCTGTTTTACACAAATCAGCCATTATCTTTAGACAATAATAATAATAATAATAACATGTTTAAACAGGATGACCATTTCAGTTATAAAAACTGCTATCAATATGGGTCCTGTATAAAAATAAATAAATAGAAAGATAAAAACATTAATTAAATACAAACTAGGATACAGAACATAATTATAACCACAATTTAAAAAGTTTGATTCCAATAATTTTACTCTGTCTTTAATGCTCTCTTTCCAAAATGTGTGGCCCATAAATAGAAAAGCTGTGTATACCTTAGTACACTTCTTACATTCATTAATTACCTTGATCAGATCGGATCACAACTTGCGTATTTCTTAAAATAACTTATCTAATTTTAGTGAACCTTCAAGTGGTTGCAGGTGGCAAGAAGTGTTGCTCCAGACAGTAAATTTTACCTGTTACTGCCTGATAAGGAGAGAACTGCATATAGCCCAAGGCTTATAAGTGGAAGTTTCCGGTACTTGGTTTAACTAGAACATTTATTAGTGACAAGAGGATTTTGGAACACCATACCTCCACTGGAGTTGACTCAGGAATCTCCCGCAGGACAACTATACATCTCTTTACATTTGGTCGAACTTTTTCTCCCGACTCATCAACTTGCAAATTTGGAGATTCTGTACCAAACAAAACTCAATACAATTATAAGAGAAATTTCATCTTAAAAGTTTAGAAGCCAAGTTAAAATCCCCCTAAAGGGACTAGGATTGCATGACATATGCTAAAAATTGGGTTATAACCAGGCTTGTGGGTTGATATTAACTTTCTAATCGCTCTTAGTTAAGAGACTGCTGGTACTGGTTATAAGTGTCAGGACAATGACCAAGGAACAGTAAGGACCCAGGGCTCACAATAACAGCCTCTTAATGGACAATGTTCAACCTGGATGGCGACTTGACTGGCCCAAACCTTCACTCATGGGTCATGTTGACTGGTCATGCATACTCTTATTCTTGCACAAACAGCCAAATCCTCACTTGTACATCTTTGATTTTGTCTCTTTGTAAAAATGAATTTAAGTCCACCAATTGAAAAGGATAAGTTAACACCACGATAACTTTTTTCCAATATTTTGACCGGTCAGAAACAAGGCTTGACCGAACGAAAATTTCTTTGCCCAGTCATCGTGTCCGGCCACTGTCTGAAAATTATTTTGTACCCTGGGATCATAACTATCTGCAAAAGAAGGTGTTCTTACAAGGACGATCACAAACCTTGGCAAGTGACAATCAGACTCACCTCTCATGACACTCTTTACAAGGTCAAGATCCTTTGTCAGTTTTTTAACCTGCAAGACATAAACATAGTATTAATATTGTGGTTCCTGTCATTTTGGATCAAGTTGGCAAGAAATTTTTAAGAAAACTGGACAATAGAAAAGCGTAGGGCAATAATGTAAGGATTAAAATGGCTGACATGCAGCAAAAAGCAGTAACATGCCTGATTAAAATTTGCTACGGTCCATATGGGAACATATTGATCACCATCCATCTGAGAAACTGCAAAAAAAAAACAATAATAACAATTGAAATAAATACCCACAAAAAACTGTATCATGCTTGAACGCACATAACCTTCTCACAGTCAAGCCAGGTCAAGTGTACCCCCCAAGATTCCATTAATGAATTTATTATTCGAAAGTTGAATCCGTTGATAGTTGTAGATTTCAGATTCATCTCTGCATTCTCCATGCGTAATGAGCCGTGAATTCACACTTGAGGCAGTTACGAAATTTCTACCAGCTCAGTTTCCCTGAATTTGATGTAAATGTCTTCTAATGAATTAATTTTATCCATTCAAAGATTTTCAATCTGACCAAATACAGAAAAGTTCTTGTAAACTATTCTGACACTGCTCATTACACATGCAGGAATGCTGATTTGAATTTGACACAAGTTACAGGAACAACTAACAGGTTCAATTCATAAATAGAATCTTAAGGGGTATGCTTGACCAGCCAGGACTGTAATCAATGGGAGACTCCAAAATAAAATATCAAGAACAACACTTTGAAATGTTATTTTTATAATTCTTAGAACAGAGCAGTCAGGTGCCCTCATTTATAATGGACACCTCTTTAGAGCAGATCTGAAACAGACACCCAAAACACCCTCACTAAATTTTGAAGCAGCCATAGCAAATTAAGATTGACCTGTGACATCCCACAAAAAGTTTATATTGTCATCTCTATCTTTCTACTTTGATCACCCTTAATGCTACCTGAGCTCAGCTGCGACAAGTGTTACAAGTTTTGGCCCTTAATCAGGGCTGTCAAAAAGTTTTTAAGTAGCAGGCTGATAATGAATAGTAGGCAGCTTTGGAACTCACACTAAAGGCACAATTTCTTGCGGGCCGAGGCATCTAGGGATGTTTTTAAAATTGAGTCTCAGAAATAGCGTTCCCAGGGGTTTTCAAGGGGTATTCTCCAACGCAGACATGTTGTTTTATCAGAATACACTTAAGACTGGGAACAATGCCTTCGAAATGCCCCAGGCTTTGCACGACATCCCATGGCTCGAACATTTCACAGATCTAAGCCTGTTTAAATAAGCATTCAATGTCATTCATATTGGCAAATGGATGCTTTACACTTTTATTTGATGGCACCTATCTTTAGTCAGCGGTTGAGGTAGAAGGAGACCAAAGTAGCCAGCTAAGGATGGCTAACTAGCCGGTGGTTTTGGCCGGCTACCTGCCCTTATTGACAGCCCTGCTTAATGACAACTCCAGCCTAGATTTGTCTTCACTGCTCTTCAGTCATATTACTTAACAATTTGCAGAATGCAAAGAAAGTCGTGTCTGATAGCCCGGGGCTAGTGATTTTTGTTCTTAACTTGCCCGACAGGCAAGTGCTGTTTTTGGGGGAAATTTAAATTACAGAAGGATTGTAATCAATCCTGCTAATCAAAAAGTGTTTGGGGGCTAGCTGAAATGACTTGTGGGCTAGTACATGCTAGCTACAGCTTGCCCAAATAGCAGGCTGTAAAACAGATTTTCTTTGCACCCTGAATTTGACAACCTTGGTGGTATCCACCTAAGGGAGAATTGACAGTATGGCTATTTAAGTTATGCTAAAAAAAATACAATATACAGAGACATCACTTCTATACATGTTTTTGATGTTAGAGGAGCTTTTGGTCACTCACTTTCTTTGAAACACCAATGTCGCTTGCTTGCTGTTACGAATTTTGCTGGCAAGTGATGTCAGGGAAATTGAAGCGATGAATTTTGTGGCACTTACATGCATCAAATTTTTGGATATTGAGAATTGGTAAATTTATAAAGACCCATTAAGAAAATAAGGGGACACAAGGTACTACCCTAATCAACTTACCTAAATAGGTATCACTTGCTAAATTCTCCCTGCAAATTTAAAAAATGACAAGGAAAATGAACTTCAGAACAGAAAAATTACACTGGACATTATGTAACTACAGGAAATATCTAAACCCATCCTCCCATGTGACTCCAAGATGTTCTCAGTGGAAGTAAATGTTCCTCTTTTTTTACACGTTCTTGCAAATTAATTACCTGGAAAAGTAGAACTCCAATTGATGTCTAAGAAGAACTTTCAATTCTTCAACAGGAAGTTTATCAGGTGACAACTCCGAAGGAACAGGCATGACTTCTGGGGTAACTGGGTTACTGTAAGGGCCATAGCCATTCATTGCTGCATTAGGACTGTACTGCATATTGTGCAGCTCGTTAGAAGGAGCAGTCTCGGGCCATTGATTAGGGGGAGTCACTGGAGGAGTGACAAGGGTAACAACTGAACCATCTGTACCATCAGAAAGTGTCATGTGACTACAACAGAAAAATAATTCATCAACAATTTGCCACTTTAAAAACGAGAGGGAGACTGGACCAAGTGAGCTTTTGCAAAGACTTTTGGGACTGTTAATAGGGATGGAAAAAAAAATTGGCCAAAAGCAGTCCTGCACATCCCCACCCTTGTAGAACCAGACATATGCAATACCTATGCTCATGCTATTGATTTACTATGTTAGACTATGTTTCAGCTATGTTATGTTCACTTCCACTTACGTACTAACTATGTAACATACCGCATAACATAGTCCAAAGTATGACAAATCTATGTTGAAACTATGTTTAGACTATTTGAAAAGTACATAGCTTTTTAATACCTATGCAAAATCTTTCTACAGTCTTGACATAGCTATGTATTTACTATGCAATAGAAAGTTCTGCTTTTCCTTCCAATTTGCATCCTATGTATTCACCAAGCATCAAAGTAAAATAGCTTTTACATAGTATCTCGATGTTCACTTTTATTTCCAACAATATTCTTAGCTTTCACATAGTGCTATGTATATTCTATACTATGTGAATGAAACATATCTGCAGCCTATGCTTTTACTGTGACATTTTAATTTAGTTTTATCATGACATAAAGGCTACATAGCTTTTACATAAACATATTTTTTCCTATGTCACTCGTATGAAAAATAATGTAGTCTATGCATTTCCCATGTGATATTCCAACATAGCATTTAAAATAATAGGCATGTTGATGGTACACATTAAATAGCTCTCACAAAAAGCCTAATCAAATATAAAGAAGCATTTCAACTAAAAAGCTTAAAAATCATATACTATAATTTTTTGGTGCTTGCAGATAGTTTCTTAGCGAGATTATAAATTTCTGCATCCTAAATTCCTGCCTTAACTTTCCTTTCTAGCTTTTCCCTAGTGTTTCTTCACTTGAAATGATACTTGCATGCACCCTTTTCTCCTTTTATATTAGCTTCTATCCTTCGTCTTGATTGTGGACGACTCCTGAATAAAACTGGTCAAAACTGCGAAACACTAGCTGCACTCCTCAGTGTTTGTCCACCATTTTGTTTCCACTAGTTCCCCGGGAAGCCCGTGAGTTCAACACAAGCATATTTAGCATTTTATGTGGGCCTTTTCAACCAATGAAAAGGTGCAAAAATTTTCTGATTCCACTCAGGTGCTTTCAAGTCAAAGAAGACAAACTGCCAAGAGTGCATTTAAAAGAAGATGCTTCTTTTTACTTCAATTCAAAGACTTTTTCCTACCAGGTTCAACAATAAGTATTCCTGACATCGGTAAGTGATACTTCTCTCAATTTAAGTTTTGATTTGCTTGTCTCTTCTCCCCTTTTCGCGTATCTGAACAAGTTGGATTGGTCACCAGTCAATCATGCTTTAACACTCGTTCGTTTCAGTTATAAAAATAAGGTTGTTTTTAGTTTATTTGCCTTAGAATCTCCACTCTTCTGTTTGCAGATACTCAATCATTGCAGTCACAAGCAAACTGTATGACACTGACTAGCACGACATCAGCCAAGAGTCACCAGCACATGATAAGCAAATTAAGCAAACAATAACTTGAGATTTCGATTCTCTGAAACTGCTGCATGAAAATACTATATTTGCAATTGTGTTGCATAGTTTTTCATTTTTTTGTTTCAAAACCTACTTCTTACCAAAGTTCAAGGCATTCTATCTCATTTTTATAATATTTTTTCTATTCTGGTGATTATTACGAGCATATTTTAAACCTACATTTGCTAGAGCAAATCGAAACCTACATACATAAAAGACTATGTCAAGACAATGTCAACTCTATGTAAGTTCTATCTGAACTCTAGTTAAAGGCTGTGTATGTGATATGTTTTACCTACTCCAATATTATTAAAATCCTATTTCAAACCTGTGCAAAGACGGTTTGTTCTGTGTTTTGCCTATTTTAACGCTATGCAAAATATATGTTAACTTCAAGTGAAGGCTATGCTTATCATATGTTTTCCCTATTCTTAGGGTATTTAAATTCTAAGCAAACCCTATTAAAGAGCTATTTAATAAACTGTTCCCTGTTCTTTTTTACTATTTAAACTCTATTTCAGCCCTATGTGAAGGCTATTTGTTTTCTATGATTTTTCTGTAAGGCTGCCTATGAGGTCTAAAATCTCTTTCCAAAAGCTAAGTAAATTGTATGTATAGGCTATGAGGAAAGTATGTCATTTCTTCCTTTACTCCTAAAAACAGCATAGCTTTTAAGTACGTACTGTTTGACTAGCGAAAACATAGCATTTTCGATACAAAAAAAATAGTCCTGGCTTAGAAACAACATAGGATCTGGTTAAAGCAATGTATGACTCATTAACATGGGTTTTACACAGCTTTGTGACATATCATTTGCATAGATTCTACACAGTGTCCGATTCTACAAGGGCAGTAACAATCCCAGAAACAACTGGCACACATTTTGGTTCCAGTTTCCTTCTGGTTTCTAAAGTGGGGGATAGTGAAGTTCACTATTAAATCAATTGTATGTTATATGTAAATACTCTGATGTTTAAACCGCAAAGCAAATTATGGGGACTTGACTCTAAGATAGACAGTGATAAAAACTACAGAAACAGAAAAGCAGTATTACAATACACAGGGATTGAAATAACTAACTGGTAAGTGACAATCATGCTGTCCAATCAAACTTGGTTTTGCTTGGACACAACCCATTTTTGGCCATTAAAATTTGGTAAAGCAATAGCTCAAGAAGAAATTAAAGGAAAATAATTAAGATGAAATCCACCTGGAAATAGAGTAATTTTAATTTCGAGTGGACAAAAACCTGGTACCAGAATAATTTAAAGGATATTGCATTCTTTTTTACATTTTTCAGGGTCTTAAGATGTAATTAGTCATCTGTAGTAACACCAAAGAAAATTTCTTACAGTAGCCCGAGAAAATGAATGTCAAATTTCACAAGAATTGTTAATACACAGGTAAAATTCCGAACATTTCCTGTGCAAGATGTAATAAATTTTCTGGGGCACTCTAAGAAATTTTCTTTTGTGTTATTACAGATGACTAATTACATCTTAAGCCCTTGAAAAATGTAAAAAAGAATGCAATAGTCTTTAAATAATTCTGGTGCAAGGTTTTTGTCCCCCAAAAATAAAAATTACTCAATTTCCAGGTGGATTCCATCTTAATGCTTTCTGTCACACAGTCCTGTGTGGTACAATGGAACAACACCTACTTTTCACTGGACAATGTCTATTGACAGCCCTTACTTCAAGCCCTCATTCTCATGCACAGTTAAAAATATAAATGCATGCATTTATGTTATTTTTTTAATACATTGTTCCAAAAGAAGAATTTGATCACAGTCTGCATCAATGTTGTGATTCCATTTTATCCCTGGTTTAAATTTTAATTCCCTTTGTCTTTGGGTATGGTAATGTATGATAATGAGTTTGAAACAAAGGAAAATATAATTTAAACCAAAGATAAAATTGAAACACAACATCAATATAATTCTGTGATTATACACAAGACATAACTGTGCGTAGCAATTTGGTTGCATTAAAAAAAAATTACTGATACCCTAACAAATTTTCATACTTGCTTATTAAATTTTTGCTTGAGGAACAGAGAAACTTCACACCAATCCATACATGAGTTAATTATGTTGCATGTCCTCACTGGGGGCGTAAATTTATGTCCCTATAACATCTACCTTGCAATAACCAAATTAATCCATAGCATAATTTCCATGCAGAAAACCTGCAACTTGATCTCGACCTTTGGCATATTAGCTAGTAACAAAGTTGTACAAGGAAGGCTTCTATATATGATGGATAATTAAAGTATGTCAAAACGAAGATATTTATACATGTATGACATGACTAAAAAAATTAACCAGCTATAAAAACTACAATCTCAAGTGATAATCTTTTGTTTTCAAATTATCACAAATGACTCATTAAAGAAATGACAAAAACAAGAAACCAAAAGATGTGTTTTCCAACTTGATTTAAACATCACACCTTAAACAATCAAAGACAGCAGCATTGGGGTTCAGAGACCCTTTGGCATTTGCCTGACCAACCTAGAAAAGAAATTTTATGAATATATCAGCGAGACAAAGAACAGAGTTTTCTAGATTAGAAAATTGTACTTCAAAATATAGGAAATCCTGTTACCCAACAATAAATGTATCACTATTATAACAGACATTTCAGACTATTTTTAAGTAGATGAGGAGTGTTTTAAATGAAAAATCCTTCAAAGTACTCCCCAACAAACTAATCCTTACAAAAACATCTGCAGCGCAAATAAACAGCTCACACGGTCGAATTTGGGCCCACAATAAAAGAAACCCTCCCACCAAAGGTCGAGTACAAGTTCACATTCAGAAAATATTTGTATCAAAACGGTAAACGACCCTACGGTAACTGCTGCAAACTCAATGTACCAGAAATATTTTCCCGTAACTCTTCATAGAATAAAATTGTACTCAATTCAAGATTAATCACAAATAAAGAGCGACTTGTGTTCTTGTTGCGAGGACAATCTATGGACTCCAACAAACAAACAAACTAGAAAAAAAAGCGTAACACAAAACAACGATTTACGTTTAGATTCGCAGCTTGAGTAATGTTCCGGCATTAAAAAAGGAAGGAAAATATCAATTCGTCAATTAAACATAGCTAAAAATAACCCAAGCGCCTTTAACGAGGATGATACGAAAAAAACCCTTACTTATGGGCGACAAAACTGATAATATTCTGGTCTTACGATCCTTTAAAGAGGTCACCGCTCGTTTGCTATTCTCGATCCACTCACTTCGAAGAAATCGGGGTATATACAACTAAAAATACAGAGGGTTTCTCTCAAGTTATTTTCCGGAAGTTCAGGACTGAATGGCTTTACTTTCTAAGCCCAAACGACAGTTGCAAGGAAACGAAAACCGAGAGAAATTTTCGTGTGGCGAAATGATGTAGGTAACGTTGAAGCAACAGTACACTTAGGATAAAACAACGTACAAATGGCTTGTCCAAGGCAATATGGCTAGTACAAAAGAGCTTAATTTAACTGATAAGGCTGCGCCGAAGAATCTTAACTAGAGGATACTAACGTCTTCTATGACTGCGAGTAATATTTTAACATGAACTGTGGAGAACAAGTATATGCAGGTATTATATGCTTTATAAAGATCTGCCTTGCTAGCCATATTGAATAAGAGGTCGCTCAAAATATTATTAAATAAAGCCGTTTACCATGCCATTAATTTCCCGCAACACCCGTCTGTGATCAAAAAATGGGTTTATCAGAAAAACTGCGCTAAAAATATTATTTTAAAAACATCACTTTCGAAATGCCTACAAAATTTAACGAATACCTACCACGTCGTCTGGTGTTGTACTGACTATACTTTCAGCGGAATTCTTTGTTTTAGCTGAACTCATACGGCTCAAAAACCAATCCAGTAGACAAGTTTCGAGAAAGTGTCACCAGAACTCCTTTGCTGCGAGGTTTCCTCCTCACAAAGCTTGCTCTTCACACGAAAAGTTGTCTGGAAGGAAGGAGCGATTCAACCAACACCAGTTAAAACGAGGGCGCTGATAATGGCTAACTATCAGTGTCTTTAAAGTCGCTTTTTATGACGTGAAGCACCAGAAACACCACACAACCAAACCAGAACTAGTAAAGAAGAAAACAGATTGACTTGGAGCTACACTAGTCACCTCCAGGGATTATCATAGAAGAAATAATCCAGAATTTCCTTTACATCCGACACACGTGGCGACGAGAAATTTATTTGCAAAGCAAGATCCTCACAGATCACTGACAAGGTTTTCGTTAAAAGTAGTCGCTCTCACCTGGACATGCGATATTCAAGCAGTGCAACAAGTGGTGAAAAGAGGCTTCGATTTGAAAGGGTGCTGTTCTGAAGCAGTTCTGGGAAAGCAAGTCAAGTATGGCGAAATCCCTCTACCGATTCCTCTCGCTCGCTGTTCACAGCGCCACACAACACAACCAACTTTGATCTCTCCCACTCGTAACCCCACTCGAGAATCTAACAAGGGCTTTGATTGGTCGAATGGAGCTCAGCCGGCAAGTTGGCCAATCAAGTTGATTGAAAGAAACTCATTATCTTAGTTAATGGTTCCTTCGCGCCAAAAAGACGCGACCATCCCTCGGGTCCCCGGTGGTGACACTGCAATCTCGAGCAGTTTTGCTTCTATTTCGTTTCAGATGCTCAGCGAATCTTCTTTGGTCTATACAAAAGTATAGTGTATTATGAAGGTCATTAATAGCCTGGTTAGGTAGCAGAGGTTCTTTCCTCCAAACCTCTGAATGCACAAGTGGATCAATCAAAATCCGCCGAACGCGAAATATTAAATGCTAGTATAAAACTAATCCTAAACGGCAAGAAGACTGAGAAAATGAGACAAAAAATGAAATAAGAACGGGAGTACAACTGCCGAGTACCCACGTGCTTACCTGAACAAATATCAAAGATTAAAAAAGACGAAACAGAAAAATGAAAGGAAAGAAGAGCATGTAGCAGGGAAAGTGAAATGAGCGGATAGCTGAAAAAAGACCAATCGCCTTTGTACTTTTATTCACAACGAAATATAGTGTTTTCTCCCTACCATTTTATATCATACGCACGAACACGCTACTCTAAAACGGCTGCATGTGGAACGTTATCTAACGACAGAGAGAACCCAGAAAGATGATTTATATCTTACATACTGCTAGAAAAGGAAACTTTATCAAATCACGCGTGAAGAAAACTATAGTTGGTAGACGCGATACTGAGCAGTACTGGAAAACTGTGCCTAGCTGTGAAAACTTGTTAGCTACGCTCTTAGAATATCTAAAGATTTCGAGAATATTAATTATCAACCTTTGTTTTGTGTTTTTGGCCATGATAAGCATCTGACAAAAGGTCATTGAAAAAACACACGCACAATATTGTGTAGCTATTCTCGCTCCAGAGGACCAACCCTTTTCCTTCAACTCCCATCAGCGAAGCACATGAAATTCCTGGAAAAGAGGTTGTTTGAAAATGTTGTAAAAAGTGATCAAGTATCCTTAAAGTAAAACCAAGGGTGACACCCAAACCCAGCGAATTACAGGCAACCTAATACCGTGGTTTTTTAACGTACCAGCTGAAAAGCTGAAAAATTAAGATTATTTGTTGAACAAATGCTACACAGTATTGTCAATCCCGTTCCCAGGGAAACACTTTGAAATCTGCAGGACTGATCGTTCCCAGGGCCCTGAAATCGAGAATGCGGCACTCATGTCCTTGGGCGCTATGCAAAAGTCAGAACTAGCCGCCAGCCCATCTCCGGAGCAGTCATTTTGACCGTAGCAATAAGCTTTTCTTAGAGTTTTTGCTGAAAAGCCATCTCCTTCGTCTATACTATTTCAGGATTTGACTAATGTGGCTGGATAGTTTTAATTAAAAGTGAAATTCTCATTACGACAGGAATGGTCTGGCCGGTCAGTTCTGACAAATGGAAAGCGCTTTTCGTCGCGCGCCGAGCCCGTAAAATGTTCAGACCGAGCCCCTGAAACGGGTTAATGACGGAAGCAGGTTGTCACTGTTGGTTTCAGCTTTGGTATCTTCACAATAATGTCAATAATGCATAGATCAGTACAAAAGCTCATTATTTTTCTCAGGTTAAACTAGCTTTCGCCAGGAAAATTAGTTGAAGTCCCCCCCTCCCCCGTTAATAAACGAATCGTGACATCATTTCAAGGGGATGAAAAATCGAAGTTTTTATGAAGTCTTCCTTTGTCGTGATCTTATTGGTCACGTGATTGAATCACGTGATTGGCCGCGTGATCGCTCCTACCATCTATTAAATAACGAAAATGAAAACGCTTCAGTCGAAGCAAAGGCATGAAGAGATATTAAAAGCCTTTTTTTATATTCATAATCCCTTCAGCTACGCTTCTTGATTTTGCTTGCTAAGTAATGCTAACATATATTCATCAATTGCCGGTCACGTGAACATATGCAGGGTAGGGTTCGGTTACAGCTCTATCCTCCTTAAGCGTGCAGAGGACGTTGGGAAGAGAAAAAAGATGAAAATTAAAGCGGGAACACTCTTGTTGCTATGGTGACCCTGCTTGTTGCATTCTTATCGCCTTCTACGCATTCTGTGCCCTTTTTCTTCCTCTCTCCCAGCCTCTTAGCGGTAAAACGTGGCCTCTAAAGAGTAGACATATAATTCTGCAAGCAGAATACTGCAATGCTGATCGTACTACGTGAAAATTAACTCTGCAAGACATCAACAGGACACCGAAAGAACTCAAAACATAGCGGGTATGTAGCCATAGACAGCTGTTTCGCCCTCTTTGGGGCTCGTCAGTATGGCGTAACAACAGAGAAAACTCTGATGCAAAAGAGGACTTTACAATTGATAGTTTCAGTGGCGGATCCAGACCTTCAGATAAGTGGGGGGCGGTCATCCAGACCCTATAAGTGTGGGGGGGGGGGCGGTCTCAAAAAGAACATTTTTCGGCGCTTGGGGCCTCAGTTTGGTCTAGAAATAAGGGGGGGCAAGGGTCCCGCGTGCCCCCCTGGATCCGCCACTGAGTTTATAGTACACAAAACTTGTGCATCGTACCCAGTGTCTTTCTTAAGAGGCTTTCCTTAAAGTCTTGTCATGGATATCTGACCTCCTTATTACTGTAATTATATAATTTATCATGTTTTGTCCACTTTTTGTACCCAAGAATGTCCATGAGATCCCCACATGTATCTTCTACAGTCCTTATAAAAACCTCAGAACCATTTTTCCACTTGTTAATGACAAATGATTCTGTAAAGGGAGTATGGATCCCTCGCGGATGTTTTACTGCTCCGTCTTGAGTGTTCAGCTATCCATTGTTCAACACTCTCCGACCAATAAAATCCCGCGAATCTAAACAGTTCATGTGCTGTATTGACAGTATTCAACGCGAGATCTTCGTAGCGAACAACTTTAAAGCGGTTTTTAAGCCAAGGTGGGGGAGACAAACCGAAACGTATATTTGAAATACGGGATTGCAAACCCTATGAACAAATTTACGAAACTTTGAATCGAGAGGTGATTCAGTTATCCAATGCACAAACTCTCTCATGGAATAAAGAAGGGCCCTAGGATCGCGAACTAAGAGAATTAGCCGCACATCATATCGACCAGTCACTTTGGTTGTAAGAGTTGCAAGCTTTCCGAAGCAGAGATCTTGTGAAAGGTAAGCAGTTATCTGGGCATAAATAGCCACTGGTTTGCGCTCTACTGCGCGTACGAAACATGCTGTTAGAAAATGCCGTTATAGCTAAATCACTGGTGTTGCTAAAATCGCAATCGAACATGCTGTTGATTACTCTGACTGAAGTTCGATTGTAATTTTTCGGCTCTTTTCCTTGTAAGAACTTTATTACATCAGCTTTTAATATTTCTGTGATCACTGTGTGGAGGGGCTCGAACCAATACATAACATATGGAGTGCTGTCAAAAATCCCACCAAGGAAAGAAGACCCTCCTCTGCCTGCCATGAATTTCTTTTAGATTGTAGTGTACGTAACTTCCTCAAATTGTTGAGTATTTGGCTGGCTTCTGCCTTTGAGGATTCCTCTTTGATGTGGTCTCGTTTTCCCTTGGCATTAACTTGAAAAACTGCTGTGTTTTCTATGATAACAAAATTTAAAAAAAATAGTAACTGAATAAATACCGAAATGAAGCAAGAGTTTCAATGTGAAGACTAGAGAGGGTTTACGTTCGAACTGGACGCAACCTCGATCGTTCAAGGATCCTTTCTCTCTCCTTCCTCTATCAATTCAGGCAAGAGACGAGACAGCTCCTGGGTTGGAAACTGGAGAACCCGGAGATCAAAAAACGTTAGGGTAGAGCGCCTAGACTTAACGAATCGAACCTGCATTATAGTCGTCATGAGAACGAGAGAGGCGAGCGCCACTGCAAGTAACCTCGTTCCCAGGGTGCTCTCCTACTCGTTCCTACCCTGGGAACGAAGATGCACTGTGAGCAGGTTTAGGTTGCATATTGTATCTTAGGATTATGGGAATTCATAAGTCTCGTTTTAAAACGAGAGGTTAGTGTTCCAGGACAAGGTGGAACCATCGAACAATACTTAATAGCCCTCTCATCTTACAAGAATGTTTTCAATTCAAGTTGCCCCGGGATCTCAGGGCTCTGTGCAAAATTTGGAAGATGCATGATTGGCTGATTGGAGGGAAGTTGATAAATAAAATGAAATAATAACTTGTTGTCAAGGTAATATTCTTTTTCAAATAACACTACACAGGACGCAAATGCTACTATTCCCCAATAAAGACATTTTACTATCAATATAATAAACTTTTATATGAATTATACTACCTGCCATACTACTTACTAACAAATCAGCATGTAACTAACAGACCTTATATCACTAAAATGATGAACAGTGATAATAAAACTGCAAAAACAAAAAACTTACACCTAACCAATTTTTCATCTTGAGGCAAGGAAACCTGGTCAATTACGCACTATATATATATAACGTACATACTCTTGTTGGTAGTATTCACATGGTACATTCTTGGATTGGTGTAGAAGAGTGTATCCCATAGTGGCGTTAAAAAATTGCCAAAAATTATGACGTACAGCGAAATCAAAGTGGTACAAGACACAGCGATGAAAAACAACACCCAATATCTCATCAAAACGACTTGGCAAGAAAATTTCATCTCTTCAGCCTTTATCTACAAAAAAAGACAAAACGACGAAAAATAGACATAAATTGATTTTATGAATAGCTTGCTGTTTTCATCGTTTCCCCCAGTGATGGGGTCGATTACACTCTAGTTTCTTCCTCGTGTGTAAATGCTTGAAACGGAAAGCGTAAATCATGATAAAAAATAGCTTGAAAATTACTTCCTTTAATTTTAAATAGTGAAGACAAGATTTCAGTCTTTCGAGGGAGCGTTTTGAAAATAGACAATTTGGCTAATTTTTATCGGGCCTTCGGCCAGGTTTTTCGCAGATTTCAAAGCAGTTTCCCGGCATTCATGATTTTTCACTAAAACCGCAGAGACTCACTGGAACTCCTGAATTTTGTTTTGGAAAATTAAATTATTTGAAAAAACTCAATGTAACACCGAGTTTCCAATAATTAACTGACCAAAGCAGAGTTAAATCTTCAAATTTCTAAAAAAATTATTTTACGCTTGTCTCAAACGTCGCGCTACTCCCGTGCTAAGCTGGCTCGACTGTAGCTCGACTGCAGCACGACACTAGCACGACTTGGTTTCAGACGTCGAATTTATTTCAGTCTAATAGAACTTAACGGCTGTTGTCAAAAGCAAAACACAAAAATAAAGAAACGGTTTAGCAAAGTTTTAAATGTATTTATAAAAAAAAATATGAATTGAGTTGAGGCACGGCAGTAGCGCGACGTTTGAAACCAAGGCGAGCTGCTACACGACAGTAGGCACGACTTGGTTTTAAACATCTCGCTACTGCCGTGCTAAAGTTGAATTTAGTTCGATCAATTGAGCACGGCAAGACAGTAGCACGACGTTTGAAACGGGCCTTAAAAAATTTCGGGGTGTAAATTAATTAACCAACTAAGTCTGCTCGCAAGGCAAAAAAGATTTGAACAATTACATGAATTTTTAAAACTAATAAAAAAGTACTAAAAAATTACTTCCTTACTTCAGTTCAGTTATTAGATCCTTGAAAAGTTTTCCCTAATGTTAATGATCAAACGTAACGAAGGTAACTTTTGGTAAGGTTTTGGCAATTTTTAACAAGTGTTTTCCTCTTAGGTGTAAATTTCTATGGTTACTGATTCAAATTTGCTTCTTTAACGTTTAATAAATTTGTGACAAGTGGCAAGAATTCTAGCAGGCTCTCTTCACCATGTAAAATTTTTTATGGTTAAAAGATACTGATTTTGCTTCAACTTTTGGCAGAATTTTTGTGTGCTTTGTTTTTGAGATGTAATATTTATTTTAGCGCTCTGATTCAGGGTATCTGATTTTTTGCTTCAGAAATCTTATTTTCCGGCGCATTCAAGTCGTTTGGTCAATCGCTTAAATCAACACTAGTCATCGTTAGGGGGATTAAGGTGTCATTAGCATTTATTTTCTGCTCCTTTTCTTACGACAGCAATTAAGGTGAACGTCAAAAAAGCAATAGGTTTAATTTTTGAGCGAACAACAACATGCCTTCGTGTAGCATTCTTTTTGTAAATATATATATTGCCATTACTACATAATGACGACGTGATTTCTCTTACGTGACGTTTTATGGGGATGTATTTTAACCAGTAACAAATATTTCCCTATTCTTTTCTAAACTTGAGTTCGGTTCCCAAGAATTCAGTCATTTCCACTCAGGGAAATTCATGTAAAGTTTGCATTTTTAACGAGTTAGACATGTTAGAATGATCGCCTTAAAGTTCAAAAGTGTCTTCAACAGTGGAGTGATTTTCACTGCTCTCAAGCTGTATACACATCCGCTCCCTCTCCTACACAGGAAATTTTCATAGTGTTGCCGTCGCTCAGCGTCGTAACATCTAAACCTCCCGCTTACTGGATGGATCGACGAGAGGGCAAATAAGATGAAAATCTAACCAACCACAAATAACGCTTGTCCACCCAAGCGATCCCAGAAATCGTTGCGCCGAACGCTTGTACCCATTTCCCTTATAGTTTCTGGAGTGGGGAGTTGTTTACCGATTTCAGTTTGCTCCTAATAGAGTCTAATAAGAAGTCACCCAGAGAATGAGTCGCCGTATGTACAAGTATTAAAGTTCAAAATTTGAAAAAGCTCGTAAACTCCTGGGAGATTTAATTTGTGCAGTTGTCAGTCTTGCAAGTTACATAAAAGAAAATAGCAGCCATCGCCGAAAAACTGCGAAGATGCTGTGTGCAATGCTTTGTAAAATTTCGAGTTTTTTTAAAAAAGAGTTTGTTTCAAACTGTTCGGTAAATGTGTTCAAATTTTCACAGATAACTTTTATGGTTATTCTCTGCCAATATTCAGTGAAGTTATCTTAGTTTCATGATCAGAGAATGAACTGAATTGTATGTAAATGAAGCAAGAAAGGTAACGCATATATATTTTTTCTAATTTATGTTCTTGCATGTTAAGTTTTCCAAATTATTGTGTTCTTGTTGCATCTAACACCACTAGCGAATACTGTTACCTTTACGGAGGGTATGTGATGCGTGTCTTGAAACAAGTCGGGATCTTCTTGAAAACATTTATCAATATATTTGCCCTAAAGTGCGATGCAAAATGGAAAATGCACTCGAAATTCAAGTGGCACAGCACGTTAAGGTGTGAAACACGTTAGGTCGGTCATGTGCTCGTTTTTTTTTTCTTTTTTTTTTTTTGCGTACTCCAGTCTTTGTAACCTGTGAGCAAGCTCTGATGCTCCGGAGAGCTTTCTCGCAGGCTACAATCTTTGTTGAGCCTGTGCTGCTTGCAATTATTGCTGGGATACAGTTTCGAACCCATGCCTTATAGTCGTTCGCTAGGTACCGCCACGTGCGCAGTTATGAATATCGGTTTATCAATAAACGGATGTTCACACTCGAAAAACCAGTTTGACGACAAGTTCATAATTAAGTTCGGGCTTCAGTGAATTAAAAAACTTGACTCGATTCAGACATGCGCATAGCCTCCTTTTCCCCTCCTTACACAAGAACCCTGTTTGCAGGGTAGCACGGTGGCACACAGTTAAGCTGAGTACTACGGGCAGTTGATCAACAATCTTTCCAAAACCTCTCATTAAAAAATGGTACGTCTTTAACATGCCAACAGTACTTAGTAACTAAAATTTATCAAAAAGTGCCATAAACGTCTTTAAAAAAGCAAAAGGCGGTTTACTGTACACTGAAGCAGGGCTATACGTTCGAAAAGTCGGCTTTTTAAAAATATTTATGACAACTGGACTCTTTTTATATTTTGTTTAATATAATATTACATGAAATGTAGGTTATTGTGTTTAAGTGTCAAGAATCACACACAGTTTTCCGTTCACCATTCATATCACTGACATATTAAATATTTTCACTCTTATTGCAGTTGAGGGAGTCGTCGCGGGAACTTTTTTGTAAATTGTGAACAAAGAAAAAAAGCCCATTAAATTAAACAGGCCCTTGACATATTTAAACAAAAAGCTTTTACGTACATTACATATTATACATATATACACCTATTTCAATTAAGGTTGCTTCAGAGAAGAATGATGCATGATCCATGTTTCATAGCCCGCGGTGCATTATTATTGTAAATTATGTGCCCACAACAAGCCCAAAAACCTAGAAAGCAAACGCTGCTGATGCTTCTATTGCCTTTTCACAAATGGTCTCCTTTATTTCAATGAACGTGAACAAGACTAATTAAAACTTCCCGCTACAAAAGAGTTTACCATAGTGCACTGCAGGCTATGAAACATGGTTCACGGGAGCAACCTTAATTGAAATAGGTGTATATATATGAATGTGTTTTTCTTGAGTTTAACTTTTTTTTGAATTTTCAACTTCTGATCCCGTGTTCGGGTTTACGAATCCAATCATATTGAATTAGCAGATCCATGCACATATTAAGGTTTTTTAAACTCGGATTTCTTATTTGATTATGCTTGCGGTAACAAACGCTCAGAGCTATACAGAACGTGTAAACTAGGCCAAGGAATTGATTACTTATGGCGTACATTTGCGGACAAAAATAATTGAAAATAAAATACAATTTGAAGTTCAAAAATTAGACTATCCATGTCGAAATCTCGTCATATGAATTTGAAATCGCAATGAACACAGTCGAAATAGCATCATTCGAACTTGAAGTTGCTTTGAACAAGTTGAAACTATAAAGGGAAAACTCGACATCTCGGATGTTGAAGTTCAAATCAACATGCCGACTAAAATACAAATTACATGATTTGAACTTCAATTCACCTTCTCCACTCTAAGAAGCCACTTAATCGTCAACAATGCAACCATAAGCTTCCACAAAATTCCAAATGAAACCTTTAATTTGAACTTGAAGTCAATTTACATATTCGAATTCGAAAAACCAAAATTTCAAAAGGAAGCGGAAGTAAAAATACACAGGAACCGGAAATGATAAGAGTTTCGCTGCATTTTGGCGCCAAAAGATTTCCCTTCACTCGAACTCTCTGATCAATATGGCGGACAATGTGAATAGCAATAAAAGGGGGTGGTAGCCCTACACTACTCTTACCTCATGGCAAAATGCTGCTTATTCCAATAAAGTTTTTTTTCTCTGCTGGGTAGATTATGCTCTGGAAGTTTCTACATTTTAAATAAGCAAATGTGATTTTAGCCGCATGTTTCACACTGAGAGGTCATGACATTGATTTACTGTAGTTATTGTTTCTGGTCGGCAGGATTTGCCCTCTGATGCAAGCGCATTTTCTTTGACCTCTTTTGAAGCGCAAAGCTTTTTTATTACGGCTGAATAAGGGTTCCAATTTTCTCCAAAACGCCTTCTGGATCTCAATAACTAAGCGATTTTCTTTAGTCGCGCGTGAGTGTAATGTTTTTCTGCAATGCTGTATCATGCTGGGCCCAGCTTGTAAGCTTTCTTTGCAGAATGTTAAATTATTACGGATAGTGATTTACAGATCCAAAATTATAAGACTGAAGTGCAGCTTAAACTGAAGCTACATCAACTTACTATGGAGAATTGAATTGTGACTCAGTAAACTCCAGCTTAGTGTTTTTCTTAAGATAGTGTGAGTCTTTTGACTGGAGCGCGTAGTTCCTCCCTTGGTAATAGCTTTTGAATAAGCTTAACAGTCTTTAAACTGTTTTGTTATTGCCACTTTGTGATCAGACAAGACCATGGTTTCAGTTCTTCACACGAACTTCATCAGTTGCCGGGTTGGTTTTGTGCTTAGTTGCTATTACAAGAGCAACTGCAGTTGTACTTTGTCGGGGTGAGAACGTTACAGCCGTTCTGTCTGTTGAGCTTCGAACTCGAACATAAATACCCACGTGGCGGATCGAAATTCTTGTTTTCCTATTGGCTACTGAACGTAACCAATTACGGAGTGTGTATTTCGATCCTCTTCTGCCTCAAGCTAGGGGGTGTTTACATGACACCGGGGCGACTTTCGCGCCGCGACGAGTTCACTCCGGTTCCCTCTCATGGCTCTACATTTGTTTACATGATACCACCACAAAAAGTCATGCCGGCGCGAGTCGCCCCGGCGTGAGTTCACTCCGGTTGTCGCGCCGGGGCGAGAATTTCACTCCAGTACGAAATCTCGCAACGGTATCATGTAAACACGAAACGACCACCCGTTTCGGTGTGAAATCGGTCTAATGTTCGCGATTTTGAATCATACGTGTATTTTATCAACATGAAGTGTACCTTCAAATAACGAGATCATATGTGAAATAACCCAGTCATCATGTAAACGCGATACGAAATCAAAAATTAAACTCGCGCCGGTGCGAGTTTTCTCATGTAAACACCCCCCTAGAGGTGTGTTTTTTGGAAAGCATTTCGTGAAAATTTAAGCACTTTCTTTTATGGAAGAGTTCGAAGACTCTTCTAAATAAGTGCGCACAGAGTTTCCGTACACACCCTCTAAAAACTGGAGTGGGTAGACTGGATACGTTCCTTGTTAGGTGCGCAATGTTGAACTTTCTACTCTGTACTTGGTTTTTATTTAGTGCCTGTGTTGATTTTCATAAGGTAAAACGAGGCCTAACCTAGCACGGTCACCCTTATCAGTCGCATTGTCCGCCATATTGACCAAAGAGTTCGAGTGAAGGGAAATCTTTTGGCGCCAAAATGCAGTTTTGCAAACATCCCGTATGTACACATCCTCGGAGACCCAGGGGCAGATAGTGGGAACGAGGAAAAGTCTAAACGGGCGGAAAAATATGGCACGAAGAAAAGTAAAGAACGGCGAGAAGAGCCCCTGGGGACAATGTCTTACCAGACCAGTTCCAAACGGTCGCTGCCGTTCTGGCTTCTGATTGATCCCTCTCCCTAGTTCCCCGCTCGACCAAAGGCCTGTTCACAGGCTAGGTCTCCGAGGATGGTATGTACAGTGTAGCGAAACTCTTATCATTTCCGGTTCCTGTGTATTTTTACTTCCGCTTCCTTTCGAATTGAAATTTTGGTTTTTCGAATTCGAATATTTAAAATATGTATGGAATGTTTATTGTGATGTAACCAATCACAGACGAGATCATCACACCAAAGAAACCACAGGCAACGAACGGTTTCCTATCTGTCACGGAACAAATTATTTTCATTTTGTTTCAACATTCAGTATTTTTACAAGTAAAGAATTGCTTTTCCTTCCTATTTGTTTATAGTATTTGCTATAATAGGGAAGAATACAGGTTTGAGCGATTTTGAAATAAATACAAAGCCGATGTGCCGGGCCTACGCACGCGACGGTTTGGCGCGCCAGTTTTCAAACTTTTTGCCACTATCGGCGAAATCGGTAGTTACGCCTGATCACAAGTTACAATGTTGCAAGGTAAGCCGCTAGAGTTTTTTTATTTCCATCGCTTCGCAACCAATGCAGTAAGCGTAAACACTTTTTTGTTAGTGAGGGAGATTTACTATTTGGTAATTTGTTAATGTTTTTTTGGTAGCTAATGTACGCGTGATCGTGAGGGGAATCGACATGGCCAAATCTTCGACATGGGGAAACCTTATCCTCAAGTAATCCCAGAAAACGTCTTAGATCTTCACAACAACGGTTTGTCAATCACAACTTTGCTCATGTTATTCCCTTATTAGAGAGTCCACTCGATCGCTTTGGAAAAATAACCGGTCAGTATAAAACACGGACTGGGTATAAAACACGGACTAGGTATAAAACGCGGACTAGGTATAAAACGCGGACTGCAGGCTGCGGACTGGGTATAAGATAGGAATTCTTGGTGGAGGTTTCTGAATCAAGAGCCTGACAAAAATTTATCGTTTTCAGTTCTAAATGAATAAGAACGAAATAGAAATATGCGATCGAATTTGCAATGCATTTGAAGAATTGTTTGTTTGCGCTCAAAAGAGAATGATCTACTCTTGTGCTCTAATCTGTAATATTTAATGACGACATAATTTCTGCCTAATCAGGCCTAGGCTGTTCCAGGGTCCGAGATAGTTGGGTCCGCTGAAGGGTGCTGAAGGGTTGAGAAAGCGCGAAAATATAACGGGAGAAAACTGGGTAGTCTCCTCTATATCTGAGAGCCTGGAACAGGCTAAATTAGGCCTGCAAATGAGTATGGATTTTAGAGATCAGGTCTGAAAATGGGTGTGGGAAATGACATTTTTTAATTCTGAAATAGGGTAAGGATTTAGAGAACCAGGAAGCAGAACCCCACCAAAAAATTCCTAGGAGTACCCCCTTCCGGAGTCCAGGAGGAGGGTATAAATCATGTCATCATAATCATTGCGTAGAATATAACGTTGGGTTGGATGATTCAAATTTCGGTTATTATTCAAGTATAGTTGAGTAATCCCTCCCCCCTAAATACTGCTTTTTTACTTCACGGAATGCCCTAATACTGACCTCGTCTGAGTTCTTCATTTCCTCATATTCCCAAGGCTTTATTTGAAACGGAATAGAGGCATCTTTAAGAATTTTACTCTGACTCGGCTAACACCAATACTATTGATTCTTTTTATTCGGTGCTTCTTTGATCGGTTCTCTTCTAACTCCTTCTTTTAATAAAATTCAGGTTTAATTTCAGTTGCCTTGAGTAGCGGCGTAACATTCCTTGTCAGTGCAGTTTGCTTTCCTTCTCCACATGAGGAGAATATAGACTGCGCGTGACCTGCTTACGGAATGTTTTTGTGTGACGCAAGGAGCTGGAACTACTGTTTTATGCAAGCTGCTTTCCGTTTCTCTCAGTTTTACCTTTTTCAATAGTTCGTAGTCCGTGTTTTATACTCAGTCCGTAGTCCACATTTTATACCTAGTCCGTGTTTTATACTCAGTCCGCAGTCCGCATTTTATACCTAGTCCGTCTTTTATACCCAGTCCGCAGTCCGTGGTCCGCAGTCCGCAGTCCATGTTTTATACTGACCGGAAAAATAACACTGCGTGACTAGACAAACAAAAACAGAGGAAAATCCCATAGAGCTTTGACAGCCGTCAGCAAAATATTATTAGGGAGCTTACGAATTGACGACTTTCTCACGACGACGCCGTTGGACTGCGTGACAGGTTTACTGCGCATGCTTATCTGGGCACTTGCCGGCATCGCGCCAAAGTCGACGCCGTTGTTGACAGCGATTCGCCGGCGTCCTAGAAAAAGCAGGACGTGAGACTAATTTTCAAAGTTTTCCCTACATACTTCAGCGGATTTTTCCAGATAATTCAAGTATCACATTGGGGACATGTTCTTTACATATGTTTTCGATTTGTTTGTCTGTTTTCAATGGAGTAACGACCCCAAGAATCAACACCATAGCTAGCTGTAGACAAACATAAATTAACACCGAGTGAAACCATATTGGCAAGATGGTACCAAAGCTACAATTAGACCATTGCATGTGGTTATCTCATCACAGTAACTACAGCTGTTCGGCAAGCTTATAAATGCCCTCCCTGTATAAACGCGCCTTGCATTCGTCCTTTGTTGTCTTGTCTAAATCCGTAGTTAACTCTGAGTTTGTTGACGAAACGCATAAAAGTACAAATACAGTGAAATACTCGGTCCTTTATAAATCTGTTTCCATAAGCGTCTGCAATACGAGCTCTCGTTTCTCTTATGAATTTAGACATTTTGGTTGAACAAATAAGCTTACTTGTGAAAAGAAGAAAACAAACTTCAGAAACGGAGGGAAAATTTGCCTGCCGCGAGCACCATACAACGTCGTCGTCTTTACTACGAATCGTAAATTCAAATTTCTACAGGACGGCAACGCAGAACTAAGACGTGACCCAGCGGCGGCGTCGTGCTAAAGTCGTCGATTCGTAAGCTCCCTATTTCCTGCCTTTATCGCGTATCTAAAAATACCGTACGTTGCAGGTGCGTGGGAGAATTGCTCTAAAGTCTTGTTCAGAAGAGTTCTGAAGAATACGGAAATGTCAGAAGTAAAACAGTGGCTTGGCCTGCCGAAAGAGAGACGGCAACTGTACTACTACACGCAAGATCGATTCTCCTCTAGACCTAATAAGGCAATTTATATCCTAAAACAAAACGAAAATAATTTGTTCCATGACCGATCGCAAACCGTTCGCTGCCTGTGGTTTCTGTGGTGTGAAGATCTCACCTGTGATTGGTTGCAACACAATAAACATTCCAGACATATTTTAGGTGTTCGCTGTAAAGTTCAAATCATGTAATTTGAATTTCAGTTGGAATGTTGATTTGAACTTCAACATCCGCGATGTCGAGTTTTCTTGTTCAAAGTAAATTCAAAAGTTCGAATGACGCTATTTCGACTGCGTTCATTGCGATTTCAAATGATATGACGAGATTTCGACATGGATAGTCTAATTTTTGAACTTCAAATTGTATTAATTTTTTAATTATTTTTGCCCGCAAATGTACGCCATAATTACTACACAAATTCCTGCATAATGAGTTGAAAGTGTTTTATCACTGATTTTCATAAGCATAAATCTTGGGCCGAGATTGATAGATATTGATGAAATATTGCATTGCAAATGTCACTGCGAGGGTCACGAACTAGTCATATTACCGTAACTCCTTGCCAAAAGTATGAACGTTAAAATCGAAAAAATAATTCAAGTTTGAGAATGGCCACGATATCACAGGGTCTCTGGTTGTTTCCAATTTCCTTGTCAATGCTTCTGGTTTTGGCCATCATAATATCTTACATATTGTCACTGGTGGAGCATGATGTCGAGCCATTTCTTCCAAGCGTCAGCAAAACGGCTGCTTTTCAACCTCAAGGTTCGGTTTTTGCCCAGTTCCTTGACATAATAGCGGTCTTTGGTCTCATTAACGTGCTTCTCCGCTTTTTACAAGTTGAAATGTTGACCATAAGCATTCAGAATGACCACGCTAGATTAATATTCTGTTTAAGGCTAGCCTCTCTGTTCTTTGGAATCGCTACCATGTTTGGAGTAACGGTTGCTGGAAATTTTCGATTTCCACAAAACAAGGTAAGTGACAAAAAAGCAAAATTATCCATCCTTATATAAAGCAGTCAAACAATTACGATGAAACTCTTTCTTAATGATTTAAAATGAGTTCATAGAGGAGTGACGAATGGTCTTGACGAGCATCGGCGAGCATGCGAGCTCTGCGATTTTTTTGCGAGCACTACTTATATTTTCCGCTCCCGGCAATCTTTATGGAAATCCTTTTCTTTAAAATAAAACAGAAAATATTTTAAAACGGGACATGACTGATGTGGATGAAGAAGAACTTGAAGAGGAACAAGATCCTCTTGTCAGAACAACCTATTAGATTAGCTAATTTATTATTTATCGTTGTCATTTATCGCGTGCATTTCCACTGACTTTGATAGCCATATTTATAGGAATTAAGCACCATACAGAATAAAGAATGATTTACAAGAAAGAGAGCATGTGAGTAACTGCAAAAATTTTGGGAGCACGAGCAAGTGGGCACTCGTTTAAATTTTGCGAGCAAATCGAGCAAAGTTACAAATTTTCATGGACCATTCATCACCCCTACATAGCTATTTCCGACCCAAAAAAACTAAAAGCAGAAACAAAATTGACAACCAAAGAACCCGCAAAACACAACCCAAAAAAGAAAGGTCATTTGAAAACCATATGCAACGTTGTTATTTTATTTTATGCCGATAAAATAATAAACACCAATACACACTGAATGAAGAACAATATCATTGCACCGTTGCAATATCCCATGCAATAGAAAGACTTTTTTAAGACTTTTTTCTTTTTTCAGTCATAAAGACTTAGGAACCTGATATAAATCAAGATAGCTTTAACGGTGAATAAAACGCAAATGGTAATATTAGGCAAATGTGAATATTTAGCAATTATTTGTCGAATGTTAGCGATTATTTGCCCAGAGGAAGTCAAGGTCAAACTCTGATTTCAAAAGTAAGTTGAGTTTGATCGTCCGGGAGAACGTAGTTCTGAACAGGACAAGTTGTTGTTGACAGTGAATGTCAACAACAACAGTCCTATTCAGGACTACGTTCACCCGGATGATCAAACTCAACCTACTTTTGAAATGACTCCTGGGTTTAAGCCTTCCACAAGTTAGTAATCATTTCTTGATAAACAACACGTGCAAAGGAAGAAAAATAATCAAAAGTCTCAATTTATATGTAAATGTTGCGGAAAAATATTTCTAGATTAAAAACGCTTCCATGGAGGCAATTCAGGGAGAAACATAAACTCAATTTTTTAAGCAAGGACCAGCTTACAAAAAAGAAGGACCGGACCCTAATAAAGGATCTAATCAGCAATAAGTGAAAATATAAGACAAAAAAGCAGGCTGATTTTACAGTCGGGAATATATTAGGCCCAGTTCAAACGTCGAATTTCACATGTGCCGAACTTAATTCCTATTTTAGTCGACTAAAATAGTTAAATACGGCATTTGATTCAAACGTCGAATTTAACTCTCTGAACTCTGTCGAATTTAACTCTGTTCGCTGTCAGTATTCCCAGTAATATAATAATAATTTACTAACATTCATGCATTAAGTTCGGCCCATGTGAAACGCGACGTTTGAATCAAAAGTCGAACCTAAGTCGAATCTTCGACTGTTTCAGTCGCAGATACGGCAAACGTCGCATTTATTTAATCAGTCGAATTTAATTGATTCAAACGTCGCACTTCACATGCATTTAACTCTCGCGTTAAGTTCGGCAAATGTGAAATTCGACGTTTGAACCGGGCCTTATCTATATTTATTTCTTCTCTTTGTTATCACTTATTTTTCTATTTCAAATTTCTTTCAATCATTACTTCAACGGTTTTTGTTTTCAACGTTCACTTGCTATCATAGTATCATATTGCACGCTATTTCTTATTTTCAAATTGTAACGTTTCATTATTTGTAAGATCCTGAAGAAGGAAGGCCGTGCCTTCGATGGTCAAAAGATAATATATTCCCGACTGTAAAATCAGCCTTGCTTTTTTGTCTTATAGAAACATAAACGCCTGTTTTATACCGAATTTCAATAATGAGAAGACATGTAGTTGATTACGTTTTCGTCAAATTTCCAATGAAAACTAGCGGTTCGAGTTAGCGAGGGTTCGAGTTATCGGGAGTCAACTGTATTTGTTATCAAATTGGACTTTTTCGTGAAAAATGTTCAATAGCACTCGTCCCCAGCCTTATCTCTTTGAACTTACTGACCAATACTGGGAGATGTCATATCTATAGGCCATTTCCGAGTTCCAAAAAGTTTCACTTTCAAAACGAGGCTAAGTGCGAAACGTTTGTTGTGGAAATGAGTTTTATTTGCATCATAATTAAAACTCATTTCCACAACAAAGGTTTCGCACTTAGCCTCGTTTTGAAAGTGAAACTTTTTGGAACTCGGAAATGGCCTATTTGATCCGTCACAATTTGGGAAATGCAACAACAACAACAACAAACATATTGTCATGTATTTGTGTACGGTCACGGAGAGTCCTCAAAATAAGCTGTAGTAAAGATGCCTTTATCATCTTAAATGTTTTGCCGGCTTTCCTGGCTTTCATAACTTGAGTCTCCTCTTCAAATCAGTGGCGGATCAAGGGGAGTAGCCCGGGGGGCCCTGCCCCCCTTATCTCAGGGTGTGGATGACCGCCCCCCACCCCTTATCTGAAGGTCTGGATCCGCCGCTGCAAATGATGGTATAATAACAATAGACTGAAAAACAGACTGAATTTTAATTCAATGTTTAACCATGGCATCCTTATTTGTTTTACTTAGGAGCATCACGGCCTAGGAATCGTTCATTTCACCGGAAGTTTAGTGCTTGGCCTGGGTGCTATTGTGTATTGTTTTTTGGAATCTGCCATCACATATCAACTCAGCAAACATTCACTCAGTTCCTTCGCATTATTTGTCACACGACTTCTTATAACGGTAATCTTGACGGTCAGCGGTATTATTCACGTGCTCCTTAAAGTCTGGACAAGTGACCGCCTTTTTCACGACGGCAACGCTCTTGCCGAGACTCCTTGGAGACCGTATAACAGCACACAGGACTATTACCCTCAGCATGTAGCAAGTAACTTGGGAGAGTGGATAGCTTTTTTTCTGCTGGCTATATTTGCTGCAACTTTCTCCAAGGAAATGCAGCAGACCTCGATTAGTCTCAGATGTTTTCCAAAAGAAGTTGAATACTAATTAAGTAGCAGGAAAGATTTACAGTCGATTGGTATGAGCGTCTAAACTGTTCGGCTTTCTAGTTATTAAATAGAGCGATTTTCGTATGACCTTAAAAAATGGTTTCGGTAAGTGTTCGTTCTTTGTTTCATCAGCCAATGGATGAAAAGATCAAAACATGGCCTCTTCGTTTTCCCGCCAAAGAAACCCTAATATGGAGAAGGCATTGTTCGATTGGCCAATCGTGTTGTAGTATGACGTCAAAGCAAAGTATCGGTTGGTTTCTAGAAAGTTCTCGGGCATGAAGTTTTTTCACCTGAGCATTCGCTTAAACCAACCAAAAGCCACGCGCGTTTGTATCCGTTCGATAAACCAATCAAATCGCTCTATTTCCGTTCGTTTGTCGTTTCTGTTTTGTTCGCGCGCTTTCATTTCAAGGTCATAGGAAAAGGTCGTGGCTAGATGGAATCCCTCAGAAGGAGGTGATCGAGGAGGATTAGAAACGAGAGTTGCTTCGGTAATCTTCGGCTCGTGAGACAAGATGGCGCATCTCGCGATCAACTTTCGTGGTCGGACTAGCAGAATGTACAAATAATAAACTTCGAACGGCATGGGAAATGTATATGAGACTGTTTCAAACTCCTCTGTTACTCAAAAATGAAGAATCTCTCGACAATAAGAGCATTAAAGGGAGCAAACACCTCAGAATTGCTATGGAATCCCTCAGAAGGAGGTTGGCATCCCTCAGAAGGAGGTGTTAATTTTTAACTTGTAGATGGAATCCCTCAGAGGGAGAGTGGCATCCCTCAGAAGGAGGTAGACTTTATTTATGATTAACATGTAAAATAATGTAATCCCTCAAAAGGAGTTTGGCATCCCAAAAAAGGAGCTTATAACTTTACTGTATGTATAACTTGTAATGGAATCCCTCAAGTAGGTTGGCATACTTCAGAAAGAGGTACACTCTATTTATTTATGTACATACGTTGTAAATGGAATCCCTCCTGAGGAGTTTGGCATCTCTCAGAAGGAGGTACACTTTATTTATGTATTAACTTTATAGAATTCTTCAAAAAGAGTTTGCCTTCTCTCAGAAAGAGGTATACTTTGTTTATGTATAACTTGTAAATAAAATCCCTCAAAAGGATTTTGGCATCCCTTAGAAGGAGTTTATTATATATGTGATAACTTGTCAATGGGATCCCCCATATTTTACTAGTCAGGGGAAAGCCGGTGCACCCCATACCCTGGTAATCACTGGGTATTAGACCAGGCCTGCCTTCTAAAGGAAGCAAATTCATTGCAGAGCAGTCTCGAACATCAAACTCAACAATGCTTTCCATTTCTCACACAGCCAAAATTGTAATTAAAAGTAATTAACCTTGAGTTACAGATTTGACATTCCAAAATTCTCCAATCGATTATGTTTACATGACCCCTCCAGCTTACATGCCCACAGAGAACAATGTTCCAGTTATTTCCTGTTAGAAGCAAGATTATGTGCTTCAGATCCTGTACCATGCTTTATTCAAGGTTGTGTCAAAGGTGAATCCCTGTGTAAGCCTGCTAAAAATGGTCGCCACTGGTAAATTAGTCAAAGTGGATTGTATATTCCACTTGGCATTTTAAATTGGATCATTTCAAGAATGGTCAAAGGCAAACTATGATATTGAAACTTTGAACAACTTCACCTTTCCTATCCAGACCATCTTCATGCTTTTCACGTTCAACTGCTATTCTGTTTCGCATAAGAAAATGAACTTAGCTTTTGATATTGTTTCCTAATAAATAGATAAAAAAATAAGTTCAACAAACAAAGCTTAAATTGATCAGCAAAAGAACGTATACAGAGTGTCGAAATGTACACTCCAGTCTCCAGTCTCCAGTACTGGACATCAAAAATCCCCCATTACAAATTATACATAAATAAAGTCTACCTCCTTCTGATGGATGCCACTCTCCCTCTGAGGGATTCCACTTACAAGTTTAAAAATTAACACCTCCTGAGGGATGCCAACCTCCTCCTGAGGGATTCCATAGCAATTCTGAGGTGTTTGCTCCCTTTAATGCTCTTATTGTCGAGAGATTCTTCATTTTTGAGTAACAGAGGAGTTTGACACAGTCTCATATACATTTCTCATGCCGTTCGAAGTTCTTTAGTTGTACATTCTGCTAGTCCGACCACGAAAGTTGTTCGCGAGATGCGCCATCTTGTCTCACGAGCCGAAGATTACCGAAGCAACTCGGTCAGCACTCGTTAACATCCGTCGAAGGGCCCTCTTATCTTCGGTCGGATTTCGTAAACGTATGACGTCACGCTCGCCTCGAAGTAAATAAAGTGATTCATCTGCCCTTCGATCGTCCATATCCGACTTGTTTGAATTTTGGTGAGAGATTTTGTCCCACTTTTTTCGATCATTCCTCGATTGATTCCTATCAATTCAAACAAGAAGATGCCACTGCCTCCGTTTAAAGGATGTTTTGATGTTTCAAGCCTCTTCTTACTCCGCGGGGAAAAGGACCTTTCAGTGGATGTTACTGAATAACATCCTTTGAATGGCCCCAGATAACCAGGCTATGTAGGTGACAATTATACATTATCACTTTCCTTATTGAATACATGTACAGTGTAAAAATCGCCATACTTATATTTCACGCTTGAGGAGAAGGATCAATATTGTTATTTATTATTCCACTGTCATGTCATTTCACCATAATTATAAGGTCAAGAGAATGCACAAAATATGAGGTTGTAATAATAATATTATTTAATAATATTTCTGTATGATTTCGTTAAAATGACTGGTCACTAGGTTTTCGCCTGGCGCCAGGCACAGCCCAGCACCAGGCCAGTCCAGCGTCCAAAATGGTAGGGGGCTTGCTGTCTTGGTCAGTTTAGCTGGATAGCCAAGAGACTGCCCTAACAGTGGGTGGGTGGATCAGACCTGGGGCCAAAATTAGTGGGGTGGGGGGGGGACCGTTTTGACACAACCCCTTCAGTAAGCAGCAGTGTTCACTAGAGGCTTTGACTGGCAAGTACCTTGTTCTTAATTTGCCCTAGCCGTACTGAGCTGAATCGGGCCTCTGCTGAGATTAATAGCCTTTGTCTCTATTTTTATATTTTGCACGCATTGTGCTGCTTCGAATAGCCTTGCGGCCAATACTTCTTTAAGTTTATTTGTTTATTAATAAAGCTTTGTTGTTGTTGTTGATAATTGCAGAGCTCAGTGGGAGGCACAGACAGTCACCCATTGTCCTGGGTGGGGAGGATCAAAGTCTTGGTATCAAGAACACACTTAGCGTAAGACCTGTAGATACTCACTGAAGCCATGTTTGCATAAATTTTGTCAGATTTATTTATTTATTTATTTAGGCTTACTTATTTTATGCTTTGTAATTAAGGTTGCAAATGAAAATGTGCTTAAACTGTGCATTTTGGTTTGAAGCCATTGATACCATGAAGTCTTCATCTACATGATATTTGCAAGCTATTTCTTGGGAAAGGTTGCCTATCAGGTCAATAGGTTTGTTCAAGACTGTTTTAAATATGTTTCTTTAACAGTACATGAATGAATGAATGGTGGAATCAATATTTTTAATTCAACTTAAGTAATCCCTCAGAGTTTTGACTTGGCTTCTTGTTGTTTCGTCAAAAATATGTCCTGTAAAAACTGAAAGGGGAGGGTCCAAAGAATTTGGAAATGGTATCTTCCCATCTGCATTAGCCCTTCCCTCTCTGTAAATTTAATAATCTCACTCCCTCTTTTCTTTGGGGTCTTGCTTGAATAATAGTTTATAAGTGTACCTTAAAGCCTCTTCTGCTGTAATTGTTCCTTCAACTTCTTTCACAGTAAAGGCATGTCATTCTAGAAAAAAGAAAATGCTCTGTCATTCGATCAAGTAGAGCAGATGCTATTTAATTTCATGAAGCAAAAACAAACATGGAAAAGTCATTATTCAACATTAAGATTGTTTTTCCTTGTTTGATCATCATTAAACTTCCCTTCAGTTTTCTTGTGCATTACTGACCGTGTAATTTGACTGGTGGATCGATTTTTGGTCGGCTCTGGATCCTCCTTTCTCCCTCTATATGTAAATTTGTTTTCTTATTCAGTATCAAAGTGTTGACCAAATTATTCCGGAATTATACTGCTTGTTAAAGGCATCTGTTCAACCAAAGTGCCCCATACAGTGGTGGATCCAGACCTTCAGGTAAGGGGGGGGGGGGGGGGGGTGTCATCCAGACCCCTGAGATTTTTAGACAAGTTTGGTCTTAAAATAAGGGGGGCCCAGGCCCCCCGGGCACCTCCCCTAGATCCGCCACTGCCATAGAGAGAGGAGTATTTGCTATAGCTATGATCTATCATGTGGGCAACTATTCTCTATGTGGATGTTTGTTACCAAGAAAAGACTCTTTACTTACAATACCGGTAGTTTGGATTAATGCAGATTTTTAACATAGAAATTAATTGCTGTGAACTCAGATTAGTGTCTGTTAGTAAGAGGTGCATGTACGCTTATAGGAGGTGTTGGTTACAGTCATAGCAGGTCAAGCGTACCCCCCAAGATTCTATTAATTAATTGATTATTTGAAAAATGAATCCGTTAGTTGTTCCTGTAACTGGTGTCCAATTCAATGAGGCATTTCTGCATGCGTAATGAGCAGTGAATCTTTTACGAGAACTTCTCTGTATTTGGTCAGATTGAAAATCTTTGAATGGGTTGCATTTCTTAGAAGACATTTACATCAGATTCAGGAAAACAGAGCTGGTAGAAATTTGATAACTGCCTCTCGTGTGAATTCACAGCTCATTACACATGCAAGAATGCAAGGATCAATCTAAATAGCAACGGATTCAACTTTTGAACAACAAATTCATTAACGGATTCTTGGGGGGTAGGCTTGACCGGGGGGGGGGCACTTGGGTATTTTTTGGGTGGGTATGTGCGGCCTGGGACTCCAAATTGGCACCCAGTTCTAAAAAACAATTCCCCTAAAATTGATACCCCATTGTAGAAATGGGCCAATTTTTTATACCCCGTTCTAGAAAACGCCTCTGAAATGGATACCCCATTCTAAATCAGGAGCTTCAACCTAACTCTAACCCTAACCCCACCCCCCCCCCCCCCCTGGCGCTTGACCTGGTTTGACTGTCACAGATCTAGAGGTTCTGTACAGTACCTGATGGAAATTGGGATTTTTTTCCTTGCTCAAGTTCTGTGCAAACTAAATGTCATACATGTTAATGCTACCATTTAAAACCGGTAGTTTAAGAACATGAGTGATGTTCAGAATACTGAAAGTTTAAAAATATTTCTTTGTCTAACTGCAAAACTGTAAATTATAATAATTATACTCATTACTATTACATTATTATTTTATCAATTACAGTGAAAACTCTATTAAGCGGGCACCTTCGGGACCTTCTCAAGTGGCCACTTAATAGAGGGTGTCCACTTATTAGAGGTTTTAAAAATTGTGCAATGTTCATAAATGATCAACATTAAACGTTTACTCTGTACTATGAAAAAGTTGCAAGTTGTTAAAGAAGCTATCCAGAGTTCAAGTTCATTACCTTTCATTACCAACTTTAATTTGCTTGTAAATGAACATTAACTGACTTCAGTACGTATTTCAAGGACGTAATCCAATACTACTATTGTCAATTCAGTCTGGTGTGTGCTTAATAGAGGTTTTTAACAATAGAAAGTAGCCAAGTACAACTTATTTTAGTGTCCGCATGCGCTTAATAGAGGTGTCCACTGAATAGGGGTTTATTATAAAGGGAAATATCAGATGTCGTCTTGGGACCTGGCTTAGTGTCCGCTTAAGAGAGGGTGTCCACTTAATTGGGGGTCCGCTTAATAGAGGTTTCACTGTAAAATATTCTAGTCATTGCTATTACAATTTGTGGCAATACTTTGCAAAATATGCTGATGATGCAAACAAACTCAGCCATGCACAGTCATAGCTGTTTGCTTGAAAGGGAATTGCCTTTAATGTAAATAGCAGGGGGGGGGATTGTCTCCACTCCCCTTCCCTACCACCATTTCTCAACCCAAAATTGGTCATTGTAACATCCAGGGTGCACGTTTTCTATCCTCCGACGACTCAAGAAGTACGTTGAAGAAGGATTGTTTTAGCCTTTATGTGAACAACTGCCTACTTATGCATACCCGGCCAACTGTAGATTGCGGATTCTATGGACACTGTTAAGATCTCAAAGAGATTTGCTAGTTCCAACGAACTAAGCAAATGACATTTTGGGAAATTGGAGTAGGGCTATGGTCAACGGCCCACTTTGTATATAACAGTGGTGGATCTACGGGAGGAGCTGGGAAGCCCAGGCTCCCCTCTTATTTTTAGACCAAACTGAGGCCACGCCCGAAGGGCTGAAAATTTTTTTGGGGAGACCGCCCTCCCCCCCTTATCTCAGGGTCTGGATGACCAGGTGCCCCTCCCCCCTCCCCTTATCTGAAGGTCTGGATCCGCCACTGTATAATATAGCTACTACTCACCTGTGCCTCCAAAGCCTTTGCTTGCCTTGTGGTTCTTGTAGAGGGAAAATTTTACGGTATTTCGAGCCTCAAAATCTTCGATTAGCTTTGTGCTTCTTCAGCGGATGAAACAGAATATAAATTATCAGACGTACAACTTAGTGCAAGAATGGCTTTCCGTTGTTTAATACTGTTAGCTTTCTTTAGCTGTCTTTCTTTTTCTGCTCGTTTTTTTTGTGTGAATGTTTTGTGTAGCTGTGTGTGGTGTGTGGTACCTGACCCTTTAAAATATTCATTTATTAATAACCTAAGTGAGGCTGCTCTATCTTTTTAGCCCTTAATGGTTATTATGGGCAGCCTGTACTCTCTCTGTGCATGGTTTTGTCCATGTTCTTAGGTTGGTTTTGGCCAATTTTTTTATTTTCTCTGCGAGACATCAACTTGACACTTGGACTCTTGCCCCCCAGAAAGCACGTGGTATGGCGTGATTCTGTGGGTGTTGAGAGTTCTGGGTCAGGGCTTAAAATCATAGTGCGCGGATATTTTGCATCAGAGTTTTCTCTGTTGTTACGCCATACTGACGAGCCCCAAAAAGGGCGAAACAGCTGTCTATGGCTACAAACCCGCTATGTTTTGAGTTCTTTCGGTGTCTTGTTGATGTCTTGCAGAGTTAATTTTCACGTAGTACGATCAGCATTGCAGTATTCTGCTTGCAGAATTATATGTCTACTCTCTCTATGTATTTATCAAATTTTTTTATATCTTGCAAATCAATGTAGGGTACAGCTGGGTACAGATAAAGTTGTTGTTGTTGTTGTTGCTGCAAGCATTCATTATAGACATTACACACATGGATGATTCTCTATATCTTATATTCCCGCCAATATTTGAAAAAGTTGTTAAATGGGGCAGCGGTTCATTTGAGTTTTATTTGCTTGTTTGTGTAATTCTTCATGAATGCCATTCAATCCGCGGCCATTCAAGGGATGTTATTCAGTAACATCCGCTGAAAGGACCTTGTTGATGCGCTAAGAGGCTTGATCGAGGCGAAACATTAAAACATCCTTTCCAAACAGATGCAATGGCATCTTCTTGGTTGAATCAATCGAGGGATGATCGAAAAAGCAAAACAAGACCTAGAAACAAACATCAAATCATCTGAAAAATCAGAGTGGACGATCGAAGCGAAGCTTACATGAGTCACAGGAGGAACCACGGGGCGAGCGTGACGTCATACGTTTACGAAATCCGACCGAAGATAAGAGGGCCTTTCGACGGATGTTAACGAGTGCTGACCAAGCAACTCTCGTTTCTAGTCCTCCTCGATCACCTCCTTCTGAGGAATTCCATCTAGCCACGACCATAGGAAAATCGCTCTACCCTGGGTGTCAGAGGCTTTTCATGCACGGTTTCCGGTTTCGGTCAAGTCTTAAAAAGTGACCCGCGCTTCGCCGCTCGTGTCTTCGGCCTGCGGCTGACGAAACGAAGCTCCCCGTCACACGCGAAAAACAAAAAAACTCTGGCAACCGGGGTAGTTATTGTATTAATCTGTGAGCAAGTTTTGGTATTTTTACTACGGGAAAAAGAGCGCTGTGCGTGGAGACATAAGGAATGGAGAATTGACTTTTTTAAAGTGATGTTGCGGCTGTTTAATTTTATGGGGTTTTGGTGATAAAATAAAGCTTGAGTGACGCCCTTGTTGGTCCCCTTTAGTAGTAAAACTCTAGTTTTCCGATGAATATCATCGTCCTCTTCATTTGGGATCTCCTGTTCCGGGCAGTTTATTTTCTTATGATTTTATGTGTGAAAAGAGCAAAACCAAACCCGAAAGACGTGATAAAGGAGGTTTAACTATTAGTTCGCTGATGCACGATCGAAGAGTTTGGAATAATCTTGTCAAGGCTCGGTGGCCGACTTAGTAGTAGTAAACAAGTCTTGCAAGGACCACTTGGACAAACAGCTGTCTTGTCGTAGATCAGGATCAGCAATATAAAATAACACTTAAAATTGTTTACAAACCTTACCTGCATGTCCGATCAGCCTTGTCTTCAATTTTTGTTAGTAGTATATCAGTCCGCTACCGCTAATAGAATCAAGTCGAGATCATTGCGGCGCACCCTTTCGAAAGCAGCGTGATTGCCAAAACGATCACGAAATTTTGACGTATATTTGGAATCATGACGTGATTTACTTCATTTGATGTCATACCATGGGGTGGCGGGGTATACCCTAAGGCCTGGATTAGACGACGGTCAAACCTCCTTGTGCGACCACTTCATTTCATCATTCTTTTTTCCTAAGGGAGGCACTGTCATCATGTCCACATATGGGGCTGGGGTGCGGGGAATTTATGATCGGATGCACGTGACCAAAACCACATGATCAGTTTCGCGCCAAATTTACGCGTCGATTTTAGAGTGTCGAGTTCTGCAGGCGGATTTTACGAGGGCTGAAAATCTGATCATTGTTGCAAACTTTCTATCAAAGATGTCTGTAACTCAAGAGGAAAGTGAATATGAGAAGCAGCGGCGTTTAAGGATTGCAGAAAACCAAGCTATGATCAACAGTCTTTTTCCTAAAGAGTTCAAGCTGCCCGCGCTATCTTGCGCGAAATCGCCGAAGGCCGGTCGCGTGAAGAAACGAAGATCAGGTATTCCCGATATTTTGCTTCCCAGAAGAAAACTTCCAAAACGAAAAGCGAGATCTTACGTCAGCAAGTATGATTCAGATAACGAGGACGCGGAAGACGTTGAAAACGCCGAAGAAAATGTGTACTCACCGAATACCATGATTGTCAAATTATGGCCGTCTTTGCACAACAAACGCGGCAGACGAAGCTCGAGTGCATCAGATAGCGAGGATTCGGGCGATTCCTCCCCGAAACGTAAGCGTCGATCGCCAAAACGACAGCCTAAACCAGTGATAGAGATCACCGAAGAAGATTTGATCTTGGTAGCGGAGCGAGTAGCTGACAAGAATTACGACGCCGAGAATGGTACAACGTGTCATCAATGCCGACAGAAAACCGACGATCTCAAAACGGTGTGTACAAATCCTTCATGTGTTGGTGTACGAGGGCAATTTTGTGGACCGTGCCTCAGGAATCGCTACGGAGAAGATGCCAAGAAAGCTTTGATGGATCCGGCATGGCATTGTCCGCCATGTCGAGGAATTTGTAATTGCAGCTTTTGCATGAAGAAGCGGGGTCGCCGATGTACCGGAATTATGATTCATCTAGCTAAGGAACGTGGTTATAACGACGTGAAATCTTTCTTGGGCGATTAGTGCATGCTGTGAAGTTTTAAGCCGATTGTAATGAAGTTTGTATTAGAAATACAAACAGTTTTTGTGTGTTTTATTGTTTAGTTAATTGCAATAAGAATGTACTCTCCAGTTTAATACTCTGTAAAATTACAAGAAACTTATCTACTTGCATTTAAGTTTATTTCTTAATCATTCAAATTTTATTAGTCTATATAAACAAAATTTAAGACGAGTTTTAAGGATCTAAAATAAATATTGCGCATGAAAAGAAGTCACTGTTGATTCATTGATGTCAATATGATTCACTTGACTGGTTTTCAAAACTCTAGAGCTTATAATTTATGCAAAAACTAAAAAAGGCAATTTAAGATTGTTTATTGATTCATTGATGTATTAGCTGAATTTAATAAACATTGCAAATCAAACTTAGCAGATCAAATCTTACATCCAGCAGCACAGCGAGAGGGGGGGGGGGGGGGGGGGAGGGGGTGGTGTTCTTGTAAACTGTTTGCCTGATTGAAAAAATGTGATATGAATATTAAAAAGTGAACCCGGAGCATCAAAAGCCCCTATTACAAGCATTATACTGCTACACAAGAAATTTCTGCAATTTGATTGGTTTAGAGCAGTGGTATTTCAGCTTAATTTGAAATACCTACATGTGAAAATTACAAACCTTTTGTGGGTAGTAGTATGAACAAATAACAGCATGATTTGTATGTGATATTTGGCATAAATACCACTCGAGATATTTCAGAATTGTCTCAAATTTCACTCGCCTAACGGCTCATGAAATTATGTATAACAATTACGAAATGTCACTCGTGGTATTTATGCCTAATATCACTACAAATCATGCTATTACCTATACTAATTTACAAGTTTAACTATTGATTTTCGACTCTAGAACAATGTACACACATGTAAATTACACCGTAAATGTTTTATTAAATTGGCGTCAGGTTTGATTTTCATTCTTGATGGTAACTTGCTCCTGCTCACTGAAGTGAAAACCCAGAATCAAGTAGTAACTATGTTTTTTGCAGTGCAGCACTTAATATACTGCAGCCATATTTTTGGAGTTGCCCATAGAACTTGGTTTTCATATGTGAAGAAAATTCCGACAATTGGGGTTTTTATTGTTTCTTGGCTGTCCCAAATTTTGACACCTAGTGGAAACTTGAAATGTTAGATATCCTCGATTGCCTGGGACTGAGGTCAGGGACAAATCAAGAGAGGAGTGTTTCCTTATTACTGATGCAGCCAGATTAATATTTTTGCAACAGTCAGCAATCATTCCTGAAAGAATCCGTAAAGTCTGGGGGATCACAAAAACTTTGAAATCCTGACATCTTGGAATTTAAATTCCCGACATAGATGAACCAGGCACCACCCCCTTTGCCTAAATATTGTGTTCTGGTAAGCATTGTCTTGACTGTCTTTAATTTCTCCATCAGTGAATTGTGATATCCTGGAGAAATGGACCCAACGGTTATGCAAAATTTTGTGGAACAAACAAAGTGAAAATGGTGAAAAAAACTTTTCGGTCACTTGTTCCTTAAAGATAATGCACACAAGTTAATTTACCAGTGCTTCCTGGTTGTTTTCGAATGAGTGGATTATTCATTATGTTTTTGTTCACTGTAGTTTCTCTGCCTTTAGCATGTTTTGGAGGGAGACAATTCTTCTGTTAGAACGGTTACAGGCTTTGAGCTCAGTGAGGATTTCTTTGGAGTCAGTTCTAAAAGAGGAATGAAAATACCACGTTAGTCTAAAAAAGTGTGTGTAGGGTTTGTTGTGATCTATGATTCAGGCACAGATCTAGGATAAATTAATACTGACTGATTTCCTAAATGAGCACCAAAGGCGCAAGCTTCTAGTGGGGTCTGAGGCATGCTCCCCCTTGGGAAATTTTTTGGATTTTAACTCCCCAGAGTCCCCTTTCCTGGGTTTCTGAGTCATTCGGACAGGGTATTGGCCAGATTTCAACTTGGAAAGTCTTATTATTATCATTAAAATATATTATTTATTAAAAATCTGACTGATTTTCCTGAAACAGTGGAAACCGGTGAGGATTCGCACTTGGGATTGGGATGTTCTCGCACCACCGTCATAATGGCATTCTTTGAATAGTGCATCAAGTTTTTGCATTGACCAGTTTTTCAAGAATATTTGGCATTAAATTTATTATTTGATTGAAGAAATCATTTTTGACCTCTTCAGAGTCTTCCTGCGAGCACGTTTCACATCGGATTTGGAAACAATTGAATATAACACTTAAAAAAACAACAACAACAACAACGACAACGAAATTGGATGCCCGTTTTGCCTGCTGTATTAAATACTGGGCAAAGGAAATGGAAGTAGGTTTTAAGTACCGAAAAATCGAAGATTAGAGACCTTAAGCAAAGACGTTTTTGAGCGACGCGCGTCAACCGGAAGTGAGGTCTTCTCCCTTACTATGTGCCTTGACGCTAAGAAATTTGTATTGATAAGTTTCTTTTCTCTTATAAGGGCGATTTACCTGAGAGTTTCAACCAAACCACCGCCCAATGATGCAAAACGTCCATTTCCGGTTGACGTCCGTCGCTCAAAAACGCTGTTGCTGCTCCCTAATGTTCTACTTACATCACTTACATTAATCCCAAACTCGACGCCGAGAGAGCACTGGGTACCAGGAAAAAAAGCTGTTTTTCGATCAAAACATTGTCCGCGCTCGAAACCTTTCTTTTCAAAACTAAATACCGGAAAATGATCTGACAGTTTTCATGAACGCCGCTGAGGAAAAAGAGAAATCCAAGGATGACATTGCTAAAGGAATTGCTTATTTTTGGAGGTCGACCAACTTGGAGCCTCGCATCAGAAGTGTGGCGTTATGTGACGGCATTGCCAAGATAGCCTTGGGAAATCATCATACGTTGATTTTGACCTTCAATTCTCAATTGCTATCCGTTGGGGATAACTCTTTTGGTCAGCTAGGTCTTGGTGATTTCAAGCCGCGACGAGAACCAACGGTGATCGATTACTTTGACGACAAACGCGTGCAGGAGATTTCTTGTGGCGGGCATCACAGTGGAGTCGTTTGCGCTAACAATGAAGTCTATTTCTGGGGCGATTCGTCGAGCGGCCAATGCGGTGTTGGTGAGAATAAACTAGTAAATCAACCTTGTCAGATCTTCTTTAATCGCAGTGAAACTGATCACAATATACAAGCAGAAAGACAGCAAGACGATGCTCCACCGCTTCCACAGAAGAGACCCGTGATCAAAGAAATTGCGTGCGGCGAATCTCATTCACTAGCACTTTCCTCCAAAGGAGAAGTATGGTCTTGGGGAACCGGCTGTCAGCTTGGACATGGAGTAAAATTAGAGCAAGTTAATTTTCCTAAGCAAATAGAATTTTTAAACGGAAAAAATGTTACTTCGATTGCATGTGGAGCGTACCATAGCTTAGCAATCATTCAAGGAGGGGAATCGTTTCCAACTTTTGTATTTAGTAAGAGTGAACATGATCCAGCAACTGCAGAACCGAAGTTAAAACGTGATAGATCTAAGAAAAAGCCACGGAAAAGTTCCAAAGGATCAATAAAAAAGAACCAGACTTCAGGAAAGCATCATGAAGGGGCAGTGTCACCGCAAAAAGCAAAGGCCGAGCAAAAGCATGAAACCAGCAGATCACATGTTGAAAAGAGAAGTGTCACAAGAACATATCTCAGTTATGAACCAGCTGTGTCAAGTGTTTCAAAGGATGAGATGTCGAGCAAAACTGTTACGAATGACGTACCTACACTAGAGATTGTGCAAAGCAAAAATTATGAAAGGACTGCAGAGCCACAAGAATTTGATTCATTAGATTATGTTCAGTGTAGTGCTGATGGTAATAAATATGTACCATGTGCATCAGTTTCAGTTAAAAGTTCAAACAATGAGAATTCTTCCCTTACGATCTGTGATTCTCATTTTGGTGACTCAGAGGAAACCATTGTTGATAACAACAAATATTTCCACATCAATGCTGAGCAAACTAAATCTTCTGAACAATCACTGTCTGTCGAGCTCCCCGAATCAAATGAGAATATTTTGTACTCATCTGTTTCACCGCTGTTTCCTTCATCACCTACAAGTGATCAAAGCATGTTGTCTTTCATCAGTACTGATTCAGACTCAGAGGATAATCGCAGCAGGGAATTAGATGAAACTTCCACAGTTTCAAAGAATTCACCCAGTTTTTACAGTGCTCTGAGTAGTAGACTCATCAGATCTGACGTTAACCTAAGCAAGCTGACAAGTGCTGTTGTTGGTTCAGTTGCCGGTATGTTTATCACATCGGCACCAGGACAGATGTTTTTGCATGACCCACCTAAGGAAGTCACAGCAAAGATGCCATGTAAAAACTGTGGTCTTCTTGGCCTGTGTTTGTGTGATACAGATGGTAGAAAATTCAAGCTTGTTGGTGCAAACACCCAGGTATGGTCATGGGGGAGGGGAGGCTGTGGACAACTTGGTCTTGGAGACACTGAAGACAGGTGTGTATTGAACTAAGGAGGTTAAAAAATATTTGACATGGGTGATGGTTGAGCATACTTGTCTTTGGACACGAATGAACAGTTATGCTGGTCCCATCTCCTAATGCTTTTGCCAATCTGAATTTTACGGGATATTAACCCTCTAACTCTCAAGAGTTTCTCTCTATAATATCTATACATCATCTAGAGAAGACTGATGTAGAGATATTATAGAGAGAAACTCCAATTTCCAAGCTCCATGTTTTTGTATGGAGCCTTTCAATTGACAAAATAATCACCATAGGGAACATTCTTTGATCTTTTGCCAGATTCTCTCAACTTATCCACTAAGGAAATGTATGGATGTATGGAGAATCTGTACAGTATGTAAATATTGGGCTTGAAAGAGATATAGACCATAAGGGACATTGCAACCTCTGGGAGGGGACTCCTGGCTAAATGTCTGTCTTTCTTAGGTGTTAAGACTGGGTTAGGAGGGTACTAATTATTGCCTTAGTCTCCATTGGGGAGGTATGTACCCTGTTCAAAGGCCCTGTTAAGAGACCCTGGCCCTTGTCCAATGGCTGCAGGATGGGTTATTTAATTAGTACTTAGTACTCCAAATGGCTAACACAACTGGGTGCGAGGGACTTGGCTTTCTCATACAGGTACCACTGGGTTTTGACCAGGGATGTACAGGGTTCTCAGTAGAAGCCGGCAACCGGTGAATCCTGCCGCCTGTGAAGACGAAAGTAGCCGCCTGTTCTGGCTATGAAATTTGCCTTTGTGTGCCATTTTTTTTAATAAAGTGTAAATGGGCATTCGAGAAGTATATTCAAGTATATATTCAAGAATTATATTACTGATTTCACAGGCACGACATACATTTCTTTTCAATATAAATCAATATTTGCAAAGTAAAACTGGTGAAGTTCGTTTTCTGCAGCTGTTCTAGTCTATTTTGGTAAGGTAATCCAATTGCTTAAATACAAAAGTTGGTGCACCAAAATGCAGGAAAAACTATCTCTGCCAACCAAGATTTTCAAAATTTTCCAGACCCTCCAAGTAGCTTGCCCCTTCGGGCCTCGCCTCAGCCTTCCAGGCTGAAGTTAAGCCGCCTATAAGTAATTCTGGGCCGTCTGACAAAAACTCTACTGAAAACCCTGGATGTACGAACCCCACCTAAAGGTGATGTTACACGAGACGATTTGCAACAACGATTTTTAGTGCAACACAGCAATTGCAACATTGTTGCAGCATTGTTTCGAATGGTTACAAAATTGTTCCAGCGCTGCAGCGCCATGTTGCACTAAAAATCATCGTTGTGAATCATCCTGTGTAACATCATCTTTCACTAAGATTTCAAGTTGCAGGGTAACTACACCAAGTAGCTGGGGAATCAAACAGCTAGGGGTTACTTTTGGTTCTATTTTTCTTCTATTTTCCTATGAAAGTAGCCAGAGGCCACATTCATAGTAGCCATGGGAAATCCCTGCCCACCCCTCTCCCCCCTTGATGGCAGCCCTGCTAAGAGGGTCTCATATCAAAGCTGGAAAATCCTCAATGTAATACCCTAACAGACCACATGCACCAGTCATTTATAATTCTGAATGGTGTGACTTTTTTGTCTATATTAAGTAAATAAATTGATACAAAAACGGTGAATTGGAGGAGTTTACAAAAGTCATTTGTCACTCAGGTATTTTCCATGCTGTGTGGAAACTCTGAGTGATAGTGGCATCACCAAGTTGGCTGCAGGAACATTTCACTCATTGGCTCAAACTGCTTGTTCTCAGGTACTATATTGAATTTTGAATTATTATCATTGATGCTTTGTTGTGCTGCAGTTAAAAGAATAATACATGTTTTTGTATTGAGTTAGTTTAAAGTTTTAGGAAATCTGATTTTGGGAAGTTGATCTTGTTGCATCCAAATAAGAATTCTCTTCACTCAAAGCAAATTTCATAATGAAATAATCTAACTGCAGGATGAACTAAATCCAAAGAAGATCATCGCAATTTTCACGCAGTTTGCATGCAATGATCTTCTTTGCATTAAGATTTCATAATCTAGACAAATGCAGTGTCTCTGAAATCAACAGTAAGTTCTCCATCCCAAAGCTATTCCAGAGACCTCTTAGTAAGAATATTCCACATAATTATGTCTAGTTAAACCCCTTGGCCACATAATGTTGTCTCCTGAAAAACCCGACTAATTACTCTGTAATTTACCTACATTGTCAGTTTTGCGCACTTAAGTGGGCCTGCATTGAAGATCTAATGTTTGATACCTTTCTTTTTATTTCATTTGCTTGCTCACCTTATTTTCAATTTTCAGGTGTTTTCTTGGGGAGACAATTCCTGTGGCCAGCTTGGAAGGAAAAAGAGTATGGCTCTACAACCTAAGAAGATTAGGGTATTATTAATATTATTAATTATTAAAACCTTTTAATCTTCTCTTTTGCTTATTATGAAATATTTATCACTCTTCCTCTGTAGTGTCTAAGTTTTTATTTGTTCAATGTAGTGTTTTGCAGATGTGTTGGTATGGGACATTGCAGCTGGCAGCCATTATTCTCTGTTCATTGGTGATATGGCTGTTAGCAAGCCTGATATTTACGTCTGTGGACGTCAACCAAGGTATTATAGTGAAAATACAGAAATAAGAAATAAGTCATAAGAGGTCGCAAATATTACTTTCCAAGACTTGCTTACATGCCAAGATCCTGGGCTGAGTTGTGGTTGGAGCAATGGCTAATGGATTCATTTTACAAATAATCTATGGGGTTATGCTTGACCTGGCATGACTGTAATAATGTTTACTATATATGCCTTTCACATTGTAATCTAATATAGTATTTCTCTATGTTAGTGCTATGCCTAATGTGGCTGCCACCATGAACAGCATAAAAGAAAACAGGTCAATGTCATTGCCATTAGTTGCCAGTGATGAAAACAAAAGAGCCACATCACAACCCCAGGACAGACCAGTCTTACTGTCATCTCAGTCATTTGACGACACCAAAGAACGATCTCTTCAGCATTGTAGGGTGGAGATTGTTCGGCTCACTATGTTTAGAACGGTTTGTATCAATGCATTTGGTTAGGGTTAGTTTTTTTAAGTAAGTACTATCAAGACTTACCCTGTGCAAAAAATCATGTTCAAGGCATGATCATTCAAATAAAAGCTACTGAGCCACTAGGTGTTTCTAACTTTTAAGTCTGTGGATGAAATCCTATGGTGTGAGCATTCAAATATAAGCTATTGAGCAGTACTTTCCTGTGGTACTGTTTATTATGCTGTACAGCAAGGTGGTTCTAACTTTTGAGTCTGATCTGTGGATGAAATCCTAAATTGTGACCAGTCAAATGAAAGCTACAGAGCAGTACTCTCCTGTAGTACTGTTTATTAGTTTGTACAAGGTGCTTCTAACTTTTGAGTCTGTGGATGAAATCCTGTGGTGTGACCATTCCATTGAAAGCTACTGAGCAGTACTTTCCTGTGGTACTATTTATTATGCGATACAGGCAGTTCAAACTTTTGAATCAGTGGATGAAATCCTGTTTTGTGACCATTCAAGTGAAAGCTACTGAGCAGATAAGCTAGGCGTCACAGTAGCCAGGGGAAATCCCTGTCTCTGGTCCCAAGTAAATGAATAAATAATGCTTTAATTATCCTCTCCCTTTATGGAGCTTTTCAGGGATAACGAAGCCAGTAATTAAAAATATATTATTTAAATGGAACATGACTAGGAGGCAAGCCAGTTAGCTATTTTATAAGTGTGGCTGAAGATTTGAACTCAGGAATACTGAGAAAAAATCCAGCCAGCGATTAGGGCAGGACTTGAACACTGTGCCTCAGAATTACAGGTTCAGTGCTTTATAACCACTTGGCCATCCTGTCTTCCGCTAACCTGTAGTGCTAATGAGTATTTATCTGACAGGTGGGGCAACTGCGCAGTATAGCTGCTAACACAGAGCACTGTGGTTGTCTAGCAGCCAGGTAAGATCCTACATGTATGCTCTTTTTATGCACTCTTGTATGCTTTAATTATACTTTTTGTTGCATTGAGCCAATCTACTGTATGTAGCATATTACTTAGGGCACTTTGTAAGTTGTAGTTTCTGTTTAAGTTACAGTTGTTTGGATAGCTAGTGATCTCCGTGTATCCAAACTTTAACTTGCCTTATATCAGTCATTGTCGGTTTAAAAGTAAATTACTGATTTTCTCTGACAGCAGTGACAGGGGTGGCAAGTTTGAGATTTTGAGTGAACTTGCCAGTAAAGAGAGGTTATTTTATTACCAACTGGCTCTGATTTGGCAGGCTGTGTTAACACCGCTGCTTCAGTCAGGTAAATGTTACAATAATATAACGCTTCAACAGCATGCAAGAAAGTAGTGTCCGATAGCCCGGGGCCAGTGATTTTTGCTATCGGGCTGTGAGTTCTGTTCTTATAATAAGTTGCACGAGGGGCAAGTGACATTTTTCAGAGAATTAAAATCACAAAGGGGCTGTAATCAAACCTGCTCATTAAAAATTGTTTATCATGCTAGTTGAAATGACTTTTGGCTAGTACATGCTAGCTATACATGTACGCAGTTCTCGTTGCACAGGAAACGAGACACGACTGGTAACTTACTTTTCTGCGGAACTGTACAGCTTGCCTGAATGTCAAGCTGTAAAACTAACTTTCTTTGTACCCTGTTCAAACCTCACATACAAAGTAAACCTGTGACAGAAGTTAATGCACTTTTTAAACTTGTAACACATAGGGAGGATTTTTTATAAAACAAAAGAAAACAAATAGTGTCATTGCAAGTTTAATTCCTTAATGCCTTTGAAACAATGTAAGTCTGGATTAGAGATGAAAGCTAAAAGGTCAGTCACATTTTTGAGTAAGACCCTAAGAATTTTGTGAGATTTATTACAACACATTCACAAGTACAACATATGAAAAAAAAAATTGTTTTGGTTAAATTTTATCCAAATTTGAAACCTAATAATCACATTCTAGTATACTCCTTTTGCATTCGAATGCCTTGCCATTAACAAAACTAGAAAAAGAGGAGTGTACCCAGAGATTTTCCTCCCATTAGAATTGGGTGGGGGTGGGGAGGGCTTTACAGCACATCTTTTAAATCTTTAGAAGGTAGTATGAGAAGGATATAACCTTGTTTGATGCACTTTTGTGTTGAACTTTTTGCAGAAGTTTGGTCTGTCTTGGCCCTGCAAGAGATTGGTCAAGTTTTAGCGCCGATCATTAAGAGTTTTTATGAAATAACAAAGTGTGTCTCCTCAAATCAGAAAGCTGTCACTCAAATAGTTTCATCAATGAAAAGCTTCCATGAATTATTTAAACACTGCTGGTCTGATGCGTTTTTACAAGCGTTTGAAAGGTACTGTTGATATAGTAAGTTTTTCTATCCCTTTTAAACACTCCATGCATTCTTTGCAGACATATAAAACATAAACACGTTTTGCACAGGTCAAGGCTCGAACCCCAGCAAGCCTGCCTTTTTTTCCAGACTTTCTTTTCGCAACTGTATAAGCTGCTTCTTTAACTGCGATGATCACCGGTGCATTTATTTCATATTTTTGTGTTTGTGACATTTCCTGGATTTTGATAGCCAGGAGGAAAAAAGGATTGTAACTTGAGGAATCCGTCGCCCCTTTTTCAAGTCCAACTCTGTCAAAAAAGTTAATGAAAACTGGCCATGCTTGGTTGTTCCTTTTGTATGGGATAATCGCTTGATGTCTTTGCTTCTGGCATTTCCAGTATTACTAATAAAAAGTAGTTTGTGAAGCTGGCGTTTTTGTTTGTTGAGTGCGCAAATGAGCAGCAAAGCCTAGAGCTCCCGTCAAACAAACCGCCAGCTACTTGGGCTATTAAAAAAAGGTGACTGATGATTTCAACTCATCCTTGACCCCAAAGTGTAGAAATCATCATGGCATATCCCCTTAGGGTAGCACGTTTGTGGCAAACAAGGGAGATGACCATTTCCGAAATTGGTTACGTTTACCTTGGCATTTGCGGTTTTTCAATGTGTATGTCTGTGAGAACCTAATAAAAACGCGTCATTGTCCAATCCGTGATAGACAAGACACTGCATGTTATTTTACCATTTACTGTAAACTTGATGCTATATATCTCTCGTATACAAAAAAAACTTACCTCTAGTTTATTTTGCGTAGGTACTCTGCAAGTTTCAGTAATGGAGTGGCATTTGGCGTGTTTACAGCATTTTCAAATGTGTCAAGGTATTCCCAATATCCACATACAAATTCTCCAGACTGATATTCAAACATTTCCTTAGAGATAAGTTGAGAGAGTTTAATAAAAGATCAACGCATTTCCTCTTTGGTGATCACATGATTAAGTCTCATAACCATTTCTCCAGACAATGTATGGATATTGTCACAAGAAAATTGATGTTGGTCACTTTTGTTGTAACTGTTTTTTGTTATGTTTTGTAGTGACATAACGACGCAAAGCAAGGCTGTTTTATGTGATATTTTAGACGATTCTGTTCAGGTAACGAACCTCATGTACATGCCTTAAAAGACGTTTTTAACCTTAGACGGAACCGGCTCAATAAATGAACTGTTTGTCAACTATATGTATAGCTTGCGAATTTCAATTTAAATTCCAAGCGTACAAGGTTACAACAAGAAAAGTCCCTCAAACACCGGCTAACATTTACTGTAGTATATTTTTGATAAGCTTTGATAGGATGGTACAGTAATTGCTACTTTTAGTTCTTAGAACTGAAGTCAAGTTATTTCTTCCCTCTTCTATAGGAAATAGTTTGGGACAATCATTAGCGCTCTTAAAGGATATGTGTTTTTTTTCTGTGTGTATTGTGTGTTTAACAGAATAGTTTGTGCCTGTCTTTTCTTCAGGACTTTGTTAATTCGGAGAATGCCTTCCAATACATGATGCAGTTTCCACTCTTAAAGATGCAACATTACCGAGTTATTGTAGGAAAACTGCTCACTATAAAACAAATAACCGAGGTTAGTAAGCTTATCTTGCAGGAAATACTTAGATGATCCGATTAGCGTTTAGATCGGAGTACACAAGCAAGTCGAGTCACACTTTTGAGCCGGATTTGTGCAGCTTTTAGATTAAACTCTCTCTTACCCGTCATCTCTATAAGTCGGACTAGAACCCTATGAAAAACCGAAATGTCCCTTGCGATAGGATTCACTGGCTAGGACAAAATTGAATGTATTTTTATCTTTCACAATGGTTCAATTTATTTTTATGATACATTTTTTCTCGTTCTGCCAGATGGGTCTTTTGTCGTAAGTGCTAAAAAAGTGCTAGCAAGTAGTATTGCTGGTGCTTATCTTTTTTTTTGGAGAAAAACACAGTGGACTGCGCTCGTTTGCAAGAAGAGGCCGAGCGATGGGAACAGTTTATCACTCGAGATGAAAACGTACAAGCACAAGCTGCAGCTACACAGACGTTTTGGCAAGAATGCCCTGCTAAAATATCAGTGAGTTGCTCATGGCGTCAATAGCTCTTGCTATAAACAATTTTTAGTCAAGTATCGAAAGTAATTTTGCTTTTTTACATTAGTCCTAGTAGTGGTATTTAATAGCAGGTGATCCTTTCCTGGTATATTTATTTAATCAGGATTATTCATTTATTGGGTAATTTATAGTTTATTTATTTTTCTAATATGCTGCGACTAAAAATAAAAGTGCTGACTAATTCACGTGTATGCACAGGGATCCCAGACTCACAACAGCCTACTGGAAGCCAAATTATAAGGCTTTATATGGGAATTTATCGTAAGATCGATAAAACGGTTAAAATGTACATAAACAGCTATAAAAATATACAAACTTCGTAAAACATTGAGTGTGTGTTGTTTTCTTACTGTTTCCTGCGCTATAAATACCATTTTAGCAAGCTGGCCTACGCTGCCCGAAGAAAAAGCTACGAAAATTACCTTCCTTCCATTCCAATCGCTCCAAATCTTTGCTTGAGCATAGACCGAAGATTTTCCTTTCTTTAAAATCTCAATTTAGTTCCAAACATATCGAGCCATGGCCTCAAGAAGACGAGGAATGAAGCAGAAAAAATTGAACTTAGCGCGCTTCTCCATGTTGAACCACTGATGGCCGTTGCTCTTGGCTTAGTAGCCACGCTGCACGTTCAAAATCCCCTCGGCAGGGATGGACAGGGGAAAAATCAACCCATACAAAACTAGATTCGCAGGGGTACCCAGGGAACGCTTTCGCTCATTTTACAAAGAAGTGGCGGGGGAAACACGGTTCCAGTAGGCTGTTGTGAGTCTGGGACCCCTATGGTGTATGGTAAACCGTTGTGAATTAAAACTATAGATGTAGATGTGCGTTCTCAGTGTGATTTGCTTGAAACTTTCGCGGCACTTTTTGCAGCCACTCAAGATTGAAACCAAAACCAATCGTGACTTGCGCACGTTTCCCGAGGTTGGCGCGGTTAAGGCGCCTGCTGGATGTCCAGTTGTATTAATTCGACTTGCGATTGGTCCATTTGATTGTTTGCGCGTGTTGTGATTGGCTAGAGAAATAATTGTTTGGCTTTGTGGTATTCCCGCGCTTTTCGCGCCTACCACTTGTTTCAAGACATGACTGGCTCATTTGATAGTCAGCTGTTGTTGTGATTTGTAACTGAAAAGCCCCTTTGGGGAGTTGCAAATAAAGTATGTATGTATGTATGTATTGGTCTATTTATTTTTCAGATTTGGTGTCTAGTTTAACAGCACTCAATGAAAAAGTTTTCTTTCTACAAAACTTGACTGATTGTGCTTCATTCTATACTTGTAACATTCCTTGTTAAACAGTTAATCTTTGTGCTATTTTCGTTAACAGTAAAAGCAAGTTTTTGAACGTCTATTGTAGGAAACATTTAAGGACTCTCGAAGGAGATTGTTGAGAAGCAGTAATATACACAGCCTATATCCATCAAAAGGAACAAGATTCTCATCTCCTCTTTATGTATTGTTTGATGACTTCTTCGTCCACTTTCAGGTATGACCAATTCATTCGCACAGTCAATGACAATAAAAAACACAAGTTTACGCCCTTACGTTTGTCGTGGGAAGAGAAAATTGTAGTCGATCACCTCCAAAGTATACCAGTCTTCACAAAATATTTCTCATTTGGATTTAGGCCGCGAAGCTGCTCACCGAGCGACGAAATCGCAAGAGGTCTTCGTCCCGCGCCGTATTAAATCCGACGAAGGACTTTTTTGAAAGTCTACTTATACCGTTGTAAACGCTGGGATCAGAACGTATGCTGTATACCCTTTCCTCGCATCCAAGGCGCCTAAGTTTAACGGATACTTGAAATCAGCATTTATCCTCCGCTTTAATTTATTTTGTGGACAGGGTGGAGACGATTAGTAAAGAATCACCGTACTCCTGCGGCCAAAAAAATTCTTTTTTTCCCCTTAAGTTGACGTCGCTGAAATATCGCGGACAATTCTTTTATCCCTTTTAAAGAAGTTTTGGTTTGTTGGCATAATGTCTTAAAACTGGCGCGAGCTTTTCTTGTGCTCTTCAACAATTGCTAATTAGCTGATGAACCCTCATTAATAAAAAAACTATCAGTGAACTTTTATTCTTTGTCCTTTAGTCTGCTAAACACTTTCAAGCCTTTCCTTTAACCACGGTGTGGGCTGAAGGCATCGACGTGAAGCAAGGAATCACGTGAGTACTTAAACTACCGCTGCAAAACAGCTAACTCGCCACAGCGGCCGCGTTTTGTAGGTTATGGACCTTTACATTTTCTAAACTACCCGGGAATTAAGAGACGACTTGTGTTATCATTGGTGTCTGATAGATACTGAGGTGCATACTCCAAAATGCCTGAAACGCTGACTTCTTTTGTGTGTTAAGTTATCTCTGTAAGTGGCTCACTTTGTGACAACTCAGCCTGTTTTGTTCTACTCCGAAGATAGACTAGGTTTAAGGTTTAGCGCCGAGTTCACGTAGCGTCAAGAAAGAAAGAAGGAAAACACAGTTTACTCCCTTTCTCAAACGCACCCACTGAGGGTCAGAAAGTAACGTATCTGACCTCTTATTATTTCTGATTGGTTATCAAAGGAATGGCATCAAAGTCACCACGCCGGAAGAGATCTTGCTTGTCTGTGCTCCGTCAACTGTTGACAAGGTAAGGCGAGGTGAACTGTTACTGAACTATCAGCTGACAGAATTATGGTCCCTGCGAGTGTTTAAACGATTCGTTCTTGTGGTTTTTGTTTGACACATTTTGTCGTTTCTACTTGTGAAAAGGGTATTGTCTTATTCGGTGAAAATTTGAGAGCCGTTTTAGGACGAAGTACGAGTCAGGAAAATGTATTTTTTCTTCCATTAGTGGAGATTGGACCGCCATTGGTACGTGGTTTATCAAGCCATGCAAAGTTCTAACCTTTCAGCGTGAAGACAGTACAGTTCTGTCCTCGAGGTGTAACCTCCTGCTCCTACAGGCTAGGCCACCTCTAGCTGAACTTAATCTGCCATAGCCTGGCTTATTTGAGTTGAACGAGAAGCTGGTTTTATGACCTGATTTTTGTTTTCACAGGCTGATTGGTTGATGACCATCAATCAGGCAGTTGCGAATGTCATCTCCAAAACAACAACTTACAGGTACTGAGCCGAAACTCTCATTGGCGGGCAGTTTTCTTACTCCCAAAGATTGCTTGCGAATACAGTCGTCTTTCCTCGCTCCTCGCTGCGAAACGTCCGTAGCGGCGAGGAGCGGGGAGCGACGGCCGTATTCACAGTCTTAAAGACACTAATACCAATTTACCTTGCTTTTTTTTGGTCAACGAAGACTTGGAGCAGAGGCACTCAATCTCCAAACTGGAAGTTTACTGCCTGCAGCAGCTAGGGAGGCGTCCTACACATTTGAACAGGAAGGTGTCTTCTGTGGAGCAACTTACCATGGCATGTGGCTTAATGGACAGCCTCATGGACAGTAAGTATCATAGTAATATCTCAGTTAACTCCAAAGGCCAAATTTCATTTTGTAAGTTATGGGAAAACTGATAGTATCATGTGACTGAAAGTACTGCTAAGTAGCTTTTATTTGAATGGTCTCACCGTAGGATTTCATCCGCAGACTCAAACGTTAGAACCACTTGTACAGCATAATGAACAGTACCACAGGAAAGTACTGCTCAGTAGCTTTCATTTGAATGGTCACACCATAGGATTTCATCCACAGACTCAAAAGTTAGAACCACCTTTATAGCAAAATAAACAGAACCACAGAAAAGAACTGCTCAGAAATGGCTTTCATTTAAATGGTCACACCATAGGCTCTCATCCACTGCCTCAAAAGTTACGACTACGTAAAACGTAAAAAGTACCATTTGAAAGTGATAATGAAGACATTTCATGTGAGTCTGTGAGTGAAATTCTATGGTTTGTTCTTTGAAAAGTTAGAACCACGTACAAAACAAAAAGGTACCATGTGAAAGTAACCAAGAGGTTTCATTTGAACTTCACTGATAGAATCTCGTGCGTGCTCTGAACTTTTAGCCCTCATCATCTAGCTAAATGTCCTTGGTATTGAGGGAAAAGCAAAGCTTTGTCTTTCTGTTTTTCTAATTACGTATTTTAAAATATAATTCAACCTCAGTTGAAAATGTTCATTCAGAAATTTTAAGGTACTGAATTATACGTATTTGTCTTTGATTTTAGTGGAGAAATGCATTGGTCTGATGGACGACATTATACTGGCGAATTTAAATTTGGTTTGCAGCATGGGTAAGTTCTTAGACTCTATAATATATAGTCAAGTCCTGTTATAAAGACCAAATTGGCTAATTCGATGCGAGTAGCCGCAGTTTAGGATTGTAACGTCAAGCTCGAACGAAATAACTGGACTTGATTCAGGATTCTTAAAAACCCAGTTAACTCTAGCCTTGGGTTATCTGTGATCCGGTTGTCATGTTAACAAAGCCTGGATTCGCGCTTATCGCTAACCCTTCTTCCATAACACAATCTGACAACGGTTACAATGTTCCGTTGTTTTGTTTTAGTGAAGGAATCTTGATTTACCCGCCCAACTCCGCAGTATCGTCTAGAGAAAAATATCGAGGATACTGGGAAGATGGCAAGATGTCCGGTTACGGAAAATTGAGGTGACTCTTTCATCATTTATCGTGATTAGTTGTTTGCAAGGGTTTGTCAGTTCTTAGAAAACCTACAATAATGTTTGCCATATTGCTGCGGACGTAAAAAACGTTTTGACAACTGGGTGTCCTTTGTTTTAACGCTTTAAGTCCCAGTAGTGTCCAAGATCAATGTTCTCCTTACAATTATCCATACACTGTAAAGAGATAAGTTATGAGAATCAATAAAATGATCACCCAAGAGAAATACTTTGATCTTTGAACAAATTCTCTCAACTAATTCTTTAAGGAAATGTATGGAGATCAGTTTGGAGAATTTGTATGTGGATACTGGGGCTTAAAGGGTTAACGCGTTGTCGACAAACAACGCCCAGTTGCTCAAAAGGTGGATAGCGCTATCCAGTGGATAAATCTCATTATCTTTATCGCAGACTTCGACCAATGAGATCGATTCAGTTCACGCTTCACCTGTAATATTACACACCTATGCTTCTAGCTCGACTGTAAGTACAATGTCGCGAGAACAATAGCCATTCTGCGCGGTGATTTGTTTTTCCTAACACTTATTCGCTGGACAAAGAATTATCCAGTGTGATAGCGCTATCCAAAGTTTGGACAGCCAGGGTCAGGAGTGTGAAATAGGTCTTTTTCAGTGATTAATTATCAAGGTTTTGCAGAGGTGCATAGATATTGCACTGCAATTTGTAGGATAAGAGTATTGCGTTACAGGTGTGACTCACCTCTGGTGTTTCACTTTGCAGGTTTTGCAATGGTGATGTGTATAAAGGATGCTGGCGTGACAATCTGCGTTGGGGTCATGGATGTATGCAGAGCGGTTCCCTGGCCTCCACTGGAGCAACAATGTATATTGGAGAATGGTCCAATGACAAGAGATCAGGATATGGAGTGTTGGATGACATCCTCAAGTAATGGTTTAACAACGTTTCGCTTACGGCCAATTCTTGTTCCCCAATTAGCCCAGTGTATAAGCCCGCTTCTCGGATCAACCCCGTTGTAAACCGCCCAATCAGATGTGTTCCCCCCTCTGGCAAGAATCCGCGTTTAACCTTCTCCGTAGGTTTCAACGTGCTGTTTGATTCATCTTCCTATGTAATGTACCCATTTCTCAATACACCATCCCCCGCCCCCCACCCCCCACCCGCGACCCTATGATCTTTTCAGTAAGTCCCTGCGTTAGCCAGATTTCCGCCTACTTTTAAGTGTCCCGCCCTGTGTTGTAAGTCCATATTGCTCGTAACAATAAAAACATGGACCCCATCGCTAGGAATGTTGACTCTTTTGAACGATGTGTTAGTTGGATACTTTTGCCCGTAATGTTTCATGCTATGCTTCCTACATGCACTCAATAAACGATTCCAATTAATTACCTGCAGTTCTGTGTGCGATTTTCATTCATTTCGATACCATGCCAGCAAACTATGGAACTTGTTGCCGGATAATGTCCGTGTGTCTACTGCTCTTGCTGCCTTCAAAGTTGCACCAAAAACTGTTCAACTGGATAATGAATGCTGTTCTTTTTGTGACTAATGTTACAATCTGCGATTACCTGTACAATAACATACATGTATATTTTTTATCTATAATATTTAATTGTTATGTATCTACCTATTTATTTCACCTGTTAATGTACTTTAATTATTTTATCGATTTATTTCTTCGGAGATATTAGCAATTTTGCTATCAACAAATTCGAAGTGAAGTAAAGTCTTTGATTTGATTTGATTTTTAGATGCTCGTCGTAAAATTTTTTCTATTCGGTATTTTTTCAGGGGTGAAAAGTACATGGGTATGTGGGAGTCTGATTCTCGCCATGGACCTGGGTTGCTTGTTACACTTGATGGTATTTACAATCAAGGGAACTTCTTACAGAGCAAACTCATGGTATATACTTATTCTACCTAAGTACATGTTTGAGTTATACCGACCTGTTGTTTTAACCCTTTAAACCCTAAGATCAAAATTTGAATTCTCATTTGTTGCCCCCATTCATTTCCTACAGAAACAGTGGGGAGAAGTTGATAAGATATCAACCAAATTCATCCTGTGTGATCATGTCCATAATTCTCATGACCACTCTGTTTTACAAAGCATTGATATTACAAGGAGAATTTTGATACTGATCACTCTAAGGGCTTAAAGGGTTAGTGATCGGTGTCTGGACTACAACAAATTGAAAGGACATTTGAACAGCACGTGTTTGGTCCCGTTCGATATCAGAAATTGTATTTGGTGTCGGATATGAACGGATTCTACTCTCACGTATTGGATATAATTGGCACATTAAGCTTGGAAAGGTTAAACAAGATGATAAGACAAATCCTTCATTCCTCTCGATTCATGTTCGATTTTAAAGAATGAGGCATTATTCTTAATTTGTCAGTTAACAACTGAAGGTACTTTTTGCTTTTCTTATCCTAGCCTTATGCAGGATAGTATATACAGTATTAAGCCTACCCAGAGTAGATATCGCTATCCAAGGCCGGTAATTGACGGTCTTTTGTTCGTTAAACAGGGTCATGGTGTTCTGCTATGTGACGATAACACCAAGTATGAAGGAGAATTTGTTGGAGAGTGTTTGTTGTCTGGCAAGGTACTAATGTAGTCAAGCTGTTAAAGACATTTGTAAAGTTTTGTATTTGCTTGTATAAAATCGTTATCATCATCATCTTCATCGCCATCATTGTCAATAACGTCATCATCGTCGTCGTTATGGTTACCATCATCGTCAATATCGTCATCATCATCATCATCTCATTATCATCGTCATCAATCTCCACAACTATCACCTTCAATTTTGCGGGGATAAAGGGGGGAGGCCGGGATAAAGGGGGGGGGGGTGGTCCTACGCACAAAACACTTTTTTATGGTGTTGCGTAGCCACACCAAAAGACAAATACGGCGTGCTATGAAGTCATGTTATGTGCAAGCTGTTGTCAAAACAGCAATGTCACGCGACAAAATTCGTAGCTAATTAAACCATTAGGCTACAATACTCGTCACAAATCTTGAAACACTTGTGTGATTTTCCCCTCCCCAATGTTGATTGGGATTACAGTCATCTCAGTGCTCCAAAATACGCGTGGCTCAACATTGGGGAAGGAGAGGGCACATTTGAGTGAGAACAAAGGTGTGAAAGAAAATGGAAAAATGGCTTCTGCTTCAACGATTTGTGACGAGTATTGTAGTTTTGAGGCTTGAAGATTAACAATAATAGTTGATAGAGAGCAGGACTTCTGTGGTTTTCAACGACACAGATCGCATTGCCTTTCGCCTTAGGTCGAATTTACCCCAGTGCCAGAAAACTTGTAGCACGCCTTCGATCTCTTTGTTTCCTTTGTTTTCAGGGTACTCTAACCATGCCCAATGGTGACTTTATAGAAGGTACATTTACTGGTCAGTGGGGCGAGGGGATTCGTATAAATGGTACATTTCATAAACTGGAAACAACAGGCACAACCAACAAATCACCGAGGTACACTACCATCTACCATTTAAAACAGTGAAAAGGTGCAGTCAAAATGTGCCTGTTTAACTTCCAACGTCCAGATACATCAATATGGGTATTCAATTTGCACGTTCTTTACCCTAAACGTGGTAGTCGTTTTTTGGTTAGGCCAGCATACTTGGCTTGAATATATTACTATTTAACAATTAGTCGCCGAAGGCGACGTGAATATTGGCGAATGGTCACCGAGACGAAGTCGAGGTGACTATTCGCCGATATGCACGTCACCTGAGGAGACTAATTGTTTTAGTATAATTACATTGATGATTATTCGAGATAATAAAAGTATTGATCAATTTCCGACTCCGAAACATCAAAAAATCTGGCTGCCATTTTGAAAACTTCTAGCCTTCAATGTTATAATCACCGCGCGGTGATTATAGCGGGATAAAGCGAAGCTCCTAGCCAATCACAGCGCTCTATTATCGATAATCATCAATGTAATTATACTAATATCATATATCCAAGGTTGACTACGTGTTCACACAGAGTGATTAAGTTCTCAAGCATTGGACAATGACCACTTTTGTATTGTTAGTACTGTCATCTCTCTCCTTATGGACCCCTCGCTAAAACGAACACCTAGAGTTAGTCCTTGCATTACTTTACTCCTTTTAGTCTATCTCACTAACCACGACATCTGTCTAACGGCACTTTCCATTTGTCAGAACTGGCCGGCGCGGATTATTGCCCGACCAGTCCGTTAACGAGTTTGAAAATGACATGGGCTTTTCTAAGAGTTTTTGCTGAAAAACCATCTCCTTCGTGCATACTATTATTTTAGGATTTGACTGGCCACGAGAGTTTTTCGACGGGAATGGTCTGACTGGTCAGTTCTGACAAATGAATAGAGTAGACACATAGGGCTTATCTCAAAGGTGTCCGTCATAGAGGGAGTTGGGGGGGGGGGGGGGTAGGGACAAGTAACCACCCCTCCTCCCCCGCCCGCCTCCTCTTTGATCATGCTACGTCAAGTCTTGCTCGTAAAGCTTTTGTTATAAAAAGTGCATGCGACGGAATGTTGTTGTACAATTCTTATCTTTCTCTTTACTCATAGAACCATCGCGGTGGACAGTAAGTATGTGATTCCACCCGAGAAGAAATGGATGTCTCTGTTTTCAGAGTGTCGTCAGTCCCTCGGTTGTCACGGTGATCGTGACCCAGAACACTGGATTGCGTGGAAATGTGTATCGCTTGCTTTGACAACTGGGCGTGGCTCTAAAGTGTCACGCAATGATTTCGAAATAACGAAAGAGTTGATTGAGATCAATGGTGACATGGAGCAAACTGCCAAAGTCTGCGATGACCTGCTGACCATTCAAGCTTATCTTTCGAAAGTTAGTGAGGTGGCCTTTACTATTAAAAACTCTTTTACATCAAAAATGTGTCTCATTACTCGAATGATTCGGTACTTCTTCGCCTGCTGAATTTTAGGAAAATGAGGCTAAGTTCTCTGTCTTGCGTCGTGAAAATACTGTAAAATTGTAACAATGAAACCTGGGCCTATATTTTGCCGCCGTATCGGGTTTAGTGCAGGAGTATAGTCAACTCTCGCCTTGCAGACACCAGCGAAATCCCGGGCAATAATAATAATTGCAAATTAGGGGAGTGCGTTCGATGGGGGGGGGGGGGGGGGGAGGATAGTGGGTTGTGTGTGGTAGTGGGAAGGGGTGCAAAACCTGATGGGCATGTAATATCGAGAAATCAAAATCAAACACTTTTATCAATATGAATATCAGCAGCTGTCTTTATCAGTGTTATTGTTTGTCCTCCCACTTTACAATTCGTTACTATTTCAGTTGTCTGACTGAAATAAACTTCCGCTATTACGGACGCTCGTTAATGAGGACACTAACTCGAGGTCCCTACAGTGTCCGCTTTAAAGGGAGTTGACTGTTTTTTTGCGGAATAAGGGGCGTATGTAACTGTTGACCTAAGACGTAGGGCTTATGATCAAGGGTTTAATAAGGAAATACGTTATTGTTATTTCATTCCTATACCAATTCAACGTTTTGTAAATAAGGGGAGAGAGAATGCTATAATGAAATGACGTTGTATGCTAGCAAATAACTTGTTTCATTTTTTCCAGGCATTTGATTTGAAACGTCATCCTCTGGGGCAACTTGTAAACAGATTGGTTGATGTATTTCGAGCCAGTTATGTTGGAATGGGGACACACAGAAGACTGTTACCTCATGCAGTGGCAGAAACCAAGTCCTTTGTTATCAGAGTTTACAGCATTGTGCGGTATGATTTAGGCCCGGTTCAGACGCCGATCTTTTCATGAGCCAAACCTAATTCGAATTAAGGCCGACCCAAATTATTTAGACCGGCTGAATTTATTCAGACGCCGATCGTAATTGCAGCTGAACTAAGTTCAAAAGTCGAAAAATGCTCATTTCGGTCAAACTGCTTACAAAATACGTTTAATGTTTGGTACATGAAAAGTTCGGCGTCTGAATCAAAGTCGCTCCAAAGGCGAAATTCTCGGCCAGGCTAGGCGGAAAGAACGGCTGAGCCGTTCCAAATTGAAACAGGCGTTGTAATTGATTCAGACGCCGAACTTTTCATGTACTTAATTCAATGTATTAGGTTCGCCTCATGAAAAGTTCGGCGTCTGAAGCGGGCCTTACTCTTTCTTTGAGATAAATGTTTTCTCTCCTCAATCTGTTTATACCTGCGATGAGATTAACATGCTCAAAACAAATTCTGCAGGTACAACTCTCTAATTGGCTACCCGAGCAATACGGGGCTATCGTGCCTGACAGGGCTACATAATATCGTCGGGTGGAATCTAGTAAGCGTGTACACGTGAGAAAAAAGCTTGGCAAACGTGACGTGTTTTGGCGCCAAACATTCGACATTTCGCGACGCCACCACTGGTTTCCCCGCGAAATGACGTCTGAGCAAGCGAGCGTAGAAATTCCATACTGATGACACGTCACTACCCAGATGTGGGTAGTGCTTTTGATTGGTTGAAGCAAATATCCCTCGCGGCCCGACCAATCAGAAGCACTACCCAGATTTGGGTAGCGACACGTCACCAGTATAGAGTTTGCGCTCTTTGCTTTGACGCCATTTAGTGAGGAAACCGAGAGGTGTTTTTTGGAAAAGATAGAGCGATTTTCGTATGACCTTGAAATGAAAGCGCGCGAACAAAACAGAAACGACGAACGAACGGAAATAGAGCGATTTGATTGGTTTATCGAACGGACAGACAAACGCGTCTGGCTTTTCATTGGTTAAGCGAATGCTCAGGTGAAAAAACTTCATGCCCGCGAACTTTCTAGAAATCAACCGATACTTCGCTTTGACGTCATACTACAACACGATTGGCCAATCGAACAATGCCTTCTCCATATTAGGGTTTCTTTGGCGGGAAAACAAAGAGGCCATGTTTTGATCTTTTCATCCATTGGCTGATGAAACAAAGAACGAACACTTACCGAAACCTTTTTTCAAGGTCATACGAAAATCGCTCTAATGACCTGAAACTTCACGTTAACTATTTTAACTTATAATAAACTTCTTCAGAGAAAAAGAGAAAAATTCCTTAATGACTTACTAGATGTTAGGACTGTGGATTCCCTATCGTTGAAAAACATTGTACAATATTGTAACTATACTAGAGTCTTATAGCTGGCGCTAATGTTGCTCCAACGTTTCAAGATATCATTGCTACCATTACTGTTGGTACTGTTGTTGACACATTTGATTGTTGCGCTTTCTTTGATTATTTTTTCAGTCTCTTATTCCCCGAACTTCCCAATGAAGAGTACGTTCATCTGGCTACAGACACAGTAACAGGAATAGCCAATCACAGCACCGAAGAGAGCTTGACGAGCAGCATGCTACTGCACCCGTTACTCTTCCCCAGGCTCTACCCGCCTCTTTTTACCCTGTATGCCCTGGACAACGAACGAGCAGACAGCGCGTACTGGGAACAAATCCAGCTCCTTAACAAGCGATCGGACTGGGCACTAATGACGTATGTTGGTATGAAAAGGTAGGATAGCGTATTCATGCTGTTTTACTGCTGAATTTCTTCCATGTCATATGACACAGTAAGGTTTATTTCCCGCCAAAGGTCTGAGCCAGCAGCATCGCAAAATCTTTGACGTCAGAAAGTCGAATTCTTTTTCAAATGACGTAACAGTGGCCATTTTTGTGTACAGAAATCCTTTTGGAATTGGATGCTTTGCTCGTGTAAAAACGTTCTTTTGTTTCTAATAAATTTAAGTGGCTTGGAACTGGTCTTGTGAATGGCCCGTTGAAAACAACATTATATTTTGACACCCGAAAAAAAAGGCTCATAAATCTAATTTGTCTTCCCAGGCATTTCTGGCTGACAAGAGAAGAAGACGTTGGAAGTCGGTTAGAAGAGGTACAGTTGTATAAAATACTCGATTCCTGAGCCCTGCTTTTACGTCACGTCCAGCGGATGAGGACTTACCTTGTCATGTTGTTTTGATTAATTGTAGGTGAAATTGGAAAACAGAGAACCTGATCATTATATCAGTGCTGTGGAATCTTTACAACAAATAAGGTATCTGGCATTAGCCACTTTGAGGTTGTGCGGTAGACTGGATCGGGGTGGTTGTCAAAGTGAATTGTGGAACTGTTTTGGGGGACGAATTTGCCACCATGTTGAAAATGTATCCCACACAAAACATTCCTACAATGCACTTTTAAACCATCTCGATCCAGTCTCCCGCGGAACATCTAAGTAGTTAATAGCAGATAGTTTCGTAACTGCTCTAGTTTGTAATTAGGGGAAAACATTGAGTGTCCATTATCACAGATACTGAGAACGTCTCTTTGTTTTTTCGCAGCACAAAGTTCAGCCCCATGGAAAAACTCGCAGTTCTCAAGACTACCTTTGAGAAAATAAATGAAGTAAGTCGTTTTGAAGGAACTAGAGTTTTTTTTCTCCAAACATGTCTAACCGATTATTGTCCCAAGTTTTAATTTTGTTCGCCTTTCTGTTGCCTCTCTGTTCAGGAAGTGACGTCATTTTGGCAAGGCGAGAAGAAGCTGGTATCTCTTGATGATTTATTTCCGGTTTTTCAGTTTGTGGTCATCAGAGCAAGGTATGAGGAAAAAGTTTTAAACATCATAGTTTGACTGGTCCTGTGATTAATTACATTTTGGCCCACTTGATACTAAAAACGTGTAATTTGTTTGTCTGCTTAACTCTGCTCGGCCCCTATGCGGCGTCTCCTCGTGCCTTCTCGGTCAATGCGTATTGGTGACGATCCGTGACAAAAGACCAAAAATTCGAAACGCAATGGCCGCGCGCAATAATGCTTCCTAGGGACTAGGCAATTTTTTTTTGAGATGAATGTAGTCATTTACACTGCAAAGCAAATTAAGAACTTAAGCGATAACAAACAAACATCATACCTAAAAAGTGCTTGATGGTGATCTACCAAGTACCACGATCGATCACGCTGTTTTGCCTTTTGATTAACTTCTTTCGCTTTCCGGAAGATTTTGCCTTTCTACAAGCTAGCCATCTTTTCAAAACTGACACTGCAATATTCCGTTGGCTTAAGAAGTTCTTCACCCTGTTCATCACTCATGTAACTTCATTTCTTCCTCCGCATTCACGCCTTCATTCGAATTTGCCGCCATGTTGAAAATGCGCCCCAAAAACAGTCCCACAATGCACTTTGACAAAAATCTCGACCCGGTCTTCTGCACAACCTCAAAGTGGCGAATTCATGTCTTGTGACAGACGACCCCTCCGAGATAACCACCCCTTCACCAAACTAGAAACTGTAGAACAAATCACCTCTCTGCAGCTCAGGAAAAGTTCTTTTTCGCACCTTGTTTGGCCAAGACAATAATCAATAATTATGCAAGTTTTGAATAATAAAAAAAAATGGATCAATTAAGGTTTCTGGGTAACTGCCCACCTACCCCTCCCCTAAGCCATTATTTTTCCCTAAGTGAGAAGCAAGTGTTAATGTTAGTGTAGGGGGGGGGGGGGGGGTAGGTGGGCAGCCAGACTGAGGAGCTGATCGCCTCATGTTGTGTAATTTAAGACGGTCTTGAAGGCGGGGTTCCACGCTCGAAATTCCGGATTCCAGATTCCAGATTCCAGTCCTTAGCAAGATTGTTGATTCCTTGAGCTGGATTGCGGATTCCTAAAGCAAAGATTTCTCTTATTCTGGAATCGGAGTAATCTCACGCTGGGCGAGGAGAATAAAAAAAGAACTGCCATTGAGTTTCGGGCTTCTGAACCAAGGTTATATTTGTATGAATTGGAAAGCAATTACTATTCACCTCTTCCTCTCTTTTGGCCGAAGTTAAGATAAACTTAAGAACTCTTATTCCAGAAATCACAATACAGACGAATATTTGTTTGTCCTACAGGATTCCTCACCTGGGATCAGAGATTCACTTTATTGATGACATGGTTGACAGTCACGTGCAAATTGGAGAGCAGGGTCACATGTTTACAACCCTCAAGGTATATATCAGCGTCTAATCATAAAGCGTTTTCACATGTCGTCACGTCAGTCCACTCTGTTGCTGTCATGAAACAATGAGAGGGCGGCCATGTTGGTGTCCAGTCTCATGAGAGTTGCACCTTGTTCTTTTGTTAAAAAATCATTTGCTTCTGGTCACCGCTCGCGACACCATAACCTATGCAAGTTTGTTGCTACAAAAGAAAGCGGTGACAGAGTAAGAGTTAAACTCCCACAGGACTTGTGTAAGACACCAAAATGGCCGCCCTTTACAACATGGCGGACGTGACGCCATGTGGAAAAGCTCTATACCCTGGGTAAAAGTTATCCCTTTCTCAAGAAACCGGGTCAGGTGACATATGTCAGCCTGGAAACCAACGCATACAACGCAACTTCCAAGTGACTGATACGCAAAGGATTTAAGGTCAAGCGACCTTTTGCTTTTAATCCACTTGTACATGGCCTTATTTGATGAATTGTTTTTTCCGTCAACAGGCTTCATTTTTCCAGATTCAAAATGAAAAAGGCTGAGTTAGCCGTTGTCGAAAGAAACCGTCCTGTCGCTGATGGCTGATATTTATTACGCTGAGCATACGCAGAGCATACGTCTCACATTAACACCGAATGCCGGCTATGCAGCGTGCCTTACACTTACGAACAAGTAATCGCGCCTTAGCATATGCCTTTGCAAGCTTTACGCTATCGTTATTTAGTATCCCGCCAAATGCAGCGCTGAAGACATTTAGGGCCTGTTTACATAGGGGTGTGGGAACCCAGATAGGTAAGGTTACATGTGGCTGGTCACGCCACCTATCTTGTGAAGGTGATCAAATTAAAATTAGAGGTTATATAGACAGGCGGGTTACCCCACCTAAGTGGGTTAACCTCACCTACCTGGGGTCCTCCACCTCTATGCAAACAGGCCCTTAGATTTGAGGTCGAGATTTTAATTGTCACCGCGTAAGCCCAAATCAAATCGACATTTAAATGGGGATATTTGGTTTCAAGTCAAGGAAAAATTATTGGTAGTTTTATCCGTGTGTGGAGAGCCCCCCTCCTCCCTCCCTAAAGTAAGTTATGGAAATACCCGCCGGAATTTCTTATACAAACGGTATGTTCCACAGTCCTCTTACGTTTTTCCTAAGTGGTAACAAAACAAAACAAGGAAGTATCTTTTTGTTTACTCAATCGCTTCCATTTCGTGGCTACACTTAATAGGCCATCTTTACGATGACGACATTTGATCACAACTACCAGAATTCATTTCGCTTTTGCTTTCTTAGGGCCTGTTTACATGAAGGTGGGGGACCCCGGGTAGGTGAGGTAACATGTGGTAAGTTACCCCACCTAACATGTAAACGTGATCAAATCAAAATAAGAGGTTATATGGACAGGCGGGTTACCCCACCTAAGCAGGTTACCTCACCTACCCGGGGTCCCCCACCTCCATGTAAGCAGGCCCTTAGTTAAATTTGTCAATGCCGGTAAGGATTAAACAACAATAGCCTTAATTTCCATAAGAAAACAACAAACTGAAGGAGGATTCTGGTAGTTGTAGTAAAATGACGTCATCGTGCAATTGTTCTATTCCCTTTCCTCGCAGAGAAGTTTTCGTGCAAACAGATTTATAAAAACAAATATTTATTTGCTATGCCGTTCATTTTTCATCGCTTTCACTTACATTTTTTATACCTTACTTAGTGAAATTATTTGAATTTATTCTCGTCATGCACGTTTCTTAAATGGCCTTGTTCAATAAAGTTCTCTTCACTAGTATTTATGTAGAGCTGAACTGTATTCATTTCCATTCAAGGAGTTTCAAAGATGTGAGTGATGTGAAACCTCTAAAATCCCTAAAGTCAGCATGTAGATTCCCAACACCTTTCTCCAGTTATATCTTATGGCACTGACTAGGGGAACTTGTCTGTAAATCAAGACTCTGGTTATCACTTTTCCATTGTTCTCGTGACCTGCTTTATGGGTTTCCTCGGTGTAAAAACCTGTGTTCTTTGTTTTCTTGATATTAGTTTCCTTGGCTCTATTGTGTTGACCTCTCAGTTTCTTCTTTTGTATTCATTGATTTACGTCACTCGTGAGTTTCACAGTTTTTTTTTACACGGAGGAAGAACCTGCTTTATGTAAAAATGTTGAGAAAAGCAGATGCTTATCCCTGCTTGGGTGTACAAAGGATTAAAACAAAATTTGCGCCAGACTGGAAAATAAATAAAGTTGACTTCACCCTGAAGTCTGTGTATTTCTTCCAACAATTGAATAGATCATAACCAAGTTGCTCCAAGCGTCGGTCTTAGGGCCTGTTTACATGAAGGTGGGGGACCCCAGGTAGGTGAGGTAACATGTGGCGGGTTACCCCACCTAACATGTAAACGCGATCACATTAAAATGAGAGATTATATGGACGGGCGGGTATGAGGTCTCCCGCCTTCATGAAAACAGGCCCTAAAAGCGAGGCTAAGTGCGAAGCTATTGATATGAAAATGATTTTCTTTTTATTCTCCTGCAAATGGAACTCATATTTGCATTTAGCCTCGTTTAAAGTGAGGGTTCTACATTGCTCTAGATCGTGTCCATTCCTTTAAGGGTGGGTAGGGGCCCGTATCTCGAAAGTCCCTTAGAGCGTTTTCACTCACGTGGCCAGCATCTATGCAAATTTTTTGGTAACAAAAGAAAGCGTTTACATTAGAAAGGAGTTCAACTCCCACAGGACTGGTTTGGGACACCAGCATGGCCACCGTGACGTCATGTGAAAACACTCTACGTGTATTCAAAGTAGACAGACTGCAAATTTTCTTAGTTGCTACAAAAAATATATATATACGTGTCGCAACTCGTCATCAGTAGGATGCCTAAAATGCGTGCAATTCTACAATTGGTTTCGGCTCCATTAAATCCTATACCAATTGCAGAACATTTTAGGAGGAGCAACCCACCATGTGAACACAGTCACGGACAATAGTATAAGTGACAAGTAACACTTATTACCCTGAACCGGTCCATGTTTTTTTCTTTTCTTCCCGGTTTATTGTAAATTTTAACCGCCTCTTCGACATAGCCCCGCCAACGATACCGAGCACGAACCAAGGAGACGTCATGGATATTACTTGGCCGCGCGGAGATACGAAATTACTCTTAGAGTACTGAAAAATATTTCACGAGTGAGCGCAACGATAAACGATATTTTTCAACACTCGAAGAGAAATTTCGTATCTCCGCGCGGCCATCTATCTCTACCTCTTTGCTGCAGTTAATAATACACCTTAATTGCTTGTTCCCTGGTTTCTCTGGGTATTACAATCGCCCCAAGAGAAATTAAGCAAAATTCCGGCCGGCGGGTGAACAAGACCTCTACCAACAATCCCCTCGGTATTTTACCATTGGGGACCTTAAGCAACAGCGTTTTTGAGCGACGGACGTCAACCGGAAGTGGACTTTTTGCATTATTGGGCAGTGGTTTGGTTAAAACTCTCGGGTAAATCGTCTTTAAAAGAGAAAAGAAAGTTAGCAATGAAAATCTGATAGCGTCAAGGCATATAACAAGGAAGAAAGCCTCACTTCCGGTTGACGTTCGTCGCTCAAAAACGTCTTTGCTTAAGTTCCCTATTGAGCGGGGGGGAGACGGGGAATCGATACATGTCCAACTACTTATTCAACTGAAGACAGTGGCGGATTCAAGGGTGGGGCCCGGAAGGGTCAAAAATATTTTTTTGAGACCACAGAAACACCTCCACCCCCCCCCCCCCACCCCCCTTATCTCAGGGTCTGGAATAAAAATAAGCGGAATGTCACGAAACAATACGTTCATGTTTCTAATAAACCTCCCAAGCGGAAATGCTAAAATACAAAAACTAATAGCAAGACATGTATTCCAATGCTTTGAAAAAAGGAAAGGGGAAGACGGCAAAAAGTAAATACTCTAGGACTTGGTTAATTAATAACTTATTAGCCATATATGGTTAGGAATCTTATGTGTGTAATTTTAGTTATTTGGAAATAGTTGATATACTGTTTATTATATAAGACTCCAAATAAAAAAAGAAAACATGTAAACTAGTGTTATGATCCAGGGCCCCCATTATCTCAATGTTTGGATCCGGCACTGCAAGAAAATATTTTAGCATAAGAAAAAGGCTCAACTCTCCAGAACGGGTTTGGGAAACCAACACGGCGGACGTGACGTTATACTGGAATTTTTGTTGTTGTTACCAAGCTCAAAAACAAAATTCCAACAGGCATATGTGACAGCCATACGCGTATGCTGGAATGAATTCACCCCTAGAAAAGTATTTAAGGATTCTGATCAATAAAGGAAAGGTCACATTCTACTTTCCAATGCGGCGGGCTCCTGTTTCAGCAAGGTGCATTTCAAGGGCTTGACCTGCTTGGTTTGAGGTGGGTACAAATTTGATAAATACTACAGCAGGCTTTATGGAACAAGTTCTAATATAAAAACCAAAGCATGGTTATTTAATATTTAAACTTTTTCGCATAAGAAACGTTGGGTTGTTTTCAAATTACGTTACCAAGTGAAGAGACAAAGGCTAAAGGCGAAACGGCACGCTGTTTATTTAGACTGGCTTATCAAATATACAATCGTCTTGCAAAAAACTTCTACACAAACATAGTAAAAACAAGGAAATTTAACGTATTCTTCCTCAATTTTGTATTGAAAAGTTACAGTTACGAGTGAAGAGCGCACTCCAGTATAGAACTGCTACAGAATTTGCCACCTCTCCGTTATGAAAAGTGCCACAATCCGCCATGGGTGTCCGCACTTTTCTTCTGGTGTGGTGGGGAGCTAAATTTGCTTCTTTGGAGTGCGGTAAAAGCAATTTTTCTTTTGTCTTTTTGTAAGACAAACAATTAAATGTTTCGTCCCTTGAATATGAAGAGACACGTGCACTGAGTGTTGATTGCATAAATAGAAGCGTCTGCCCGCGATTCTGCGAATACAACGGCACGTGCGACATCAACATGTTGAAGGTTGTTTAAATATCACTTGCCAGAAGGTACCGAGATTTCAAAGAATATATAATCGTTTGTATTCTTATGGCACCTTAAATTAATTGCATGGATATTTGAATTAACGCATATGCGATCTAGTGCGTTAAGAAGGGTAAGACTAATCTACGGAAAGAAAAGCGCAAAATTCAAGCGAACGACATTGCCATTTTCTATCTCTTGTATTCTATGACAACAAATGTCATCATCCCACAAGGCAAGTTATTGTGCCCACGGCATGCGTGACCACGCGCGTGTACATTCTTTCTTTGGAACAAAAGATGATGGCCTGAATGGTATGTTTAAACTTGGGCTTCCATTTACATTTCTCAGGCGCTAAATATTTTAATGCATAGAGTTCATAACGCAAGAGAATATGAAACTAACAAGGTTAACTGAAACAATAAACAACGTTGCTGACTTTATTAGTCATTGACAGGGGGCAGGTATTCTACATAAACGCGCGAAATTTAAAGTCAACCTTTAGCAAGCTCCGTCAATTGAGAGAGAAAAGAACTGAGTGAAATAAGTTATGTATGTACATACAACGTTAGTACAAACTACAGAGAAAAGGCGCAAATAATGAGTTAGAATCGCCATGTTTAATGCAAAGTCTTAATCATTTTTTCATGTACAACGAGGTCAGTGTAAGAAATCGGTCTGGATAAGTCGTCAACACAACCCGGCGATCGATTTCATATAACAGAAATGAGTTCTCATTAACGAAGATCAAGGTTCCAAGATCAGAGAACACGCACGTACGTGGATCCATTTCCAAGCTATAAAACAGTTCCGCAGGGTGCATTTCATATACCACGAAGGCAAAAATTCAAAAGGATCATGCCATATCAATTAACTATTCAATAAGCTTAAGACGTAAAATATATGGCTAAAGCGAGAAATAATCTTGCTTAGCAATCCACGCGAGACCCACTTCTGAGCATTTTGAGAATCTGTTCTCAAAAAAAAGTTTAATCGCAGGTTTTTGGCTTTTCGTTAGCTTTGGGTGACAGTGCTTTTTTAGCTGCGGCACCTAAACTGTGGAATGGGCTACCATCACAAATACGAAATGAGCCCAATTTTCATAGGTTAAAGGTTTACTTAAGACTCATTTTTTTAGATTAGCTTTTTATTAGGATTTTCTTTTTTTTTAGGATTATGTATATATTATATTTTTATAGATATAACATTTCTAGTTATTGTGGATAACTTATTAATGTCGATAATTTACTTTCATGTAATGCGCATTGGATCATATTTACATGTATTTTGCGCAATATAAATATTAAATTATTATTAGTAGCTTTTCGCGGCCGCCCAAAACAGACCAAAAATCTTTGTGTTAGTCACGCGGCACTCAAACTTTGAGTGTTTGTACGCGTGCCTGTTATTTATATCATTGCATAGAGGGAGGGTATTTAGCAAGGGGCAATATTATGTGTTCTGAACATTAAACGGAAAATGTATAAAATAGAACGGTTTGCTGATACGTTGCACAATCTATTTTCCTGATTGTGTTAAAGTTTTAAACCTAAAAAGGCTCGACTCCTTGTAATAATAGTATAAGAAATTAAAGGGTCCCGATCTCATGACCGCAAGTTTGAATGTTAACCTCACCCTAATCCATGGGTGTTCGGTTATGGTACCTACTAGAATAGTCAATTCATGTATCTTACATAACGCTATACTCCTCGCAATCCAATTCAATTATTTGGACCAATTTACTGGTGGCGGTGGCGAGTACTTTATGGGAAAAGAGGAAGTATCAGAGAGTGTCAGTTGCTGTACACACGTTCAATTGATTGAAAATTGAAAATTGAGTAATACTTTTCTTCTTATCTCTACAATATAGAACTTTATGATGGAAGAGAAGAAAAAAATTGTAAAAAAAAAATCGAAGAAAAATTGGAAAGAGCCGTGGAAAGTGTGGGAAGCAAGGAGGAAATTACATTCAAGTAACAAACACCCCAGCTGTAAGCTACTCTGGAAGTCGACAGTTTGAATTTAATATTAACTAACTATTTATTATCTTCTCTATTCTACTTGTAATTATTCTGTGTGGCAAAATAATAAAAATAGAAATGAAATGTTGGCCCTCGTAATGGTTTTCATCCATTACGTGCTTCCCTTCTCTTGTATATATCTTTCCATTTCCTCTTTATTTACAGGTTGGGGAATTTTTCAGGGCTAACATTAAAAATCGAGAGGACATTGCTGCCTTAAGGCCAAACGTTTTTAATGAAAAGCTGGAGGCAATAGGACAAGGAAGCCGAGATCATACTGATAGGCTTTTTAAGCTAAATCACTAAATACCTACTAAGTTACTACACCTATAAAAGGAAATAAATATGGAATGAGAGAAAGTTAGTGGAATAGGCCACGATTGTTGATCGCTCATAAAGAGCAGTTAATTGCTTATTATCATTCGATGCAAATGTTTCTTCCTTTTCATTGGCCGAGAGCCCACCACGTGACCTGCAAATAACTGCCTACAAATAATGGTGTGCTCATGCGCAATGTCTTTTAACTGTTTATGGCTGCAAATACTATTCTGCTCATGCGTAGATGAAACCACGCTTGCTCCTTGCTCGTTTATGTGATCTCTGTCATTACTCCTGGAAGGCAGCGCGCGCTAACCGCTTTCCGAAGATATTATTTATTAAAAAACAAACTCAGGGATCGAATGATAAAACAATTATTGAACTCGGTTATCGCAAAATATCGTGATTTGTCAGTGTCTCGCAGATCAATTATTTGCCTCAGCCTTCGGCTTCGGCAAATAATTGATCTGCTCGCCACTGACAAATCACGATATTTTGCTCAACCTCGTCCAATAATTGCTAAATATTCATTCTTCAAACATAGGGTCTATGTCAAGGGGCTAGTTGGGTTTCGTAATGATGAACATGAATACTTCTTTTAAAATGAGGTTACGGAAGCCGCTAGACCGAAGGTTATGGTGATACGTAAACATAAAAGTAGCAACAAAAAAAGAATTAATGCTACATATTTCAAGGGCTTCAAGAAAGTCAAGAGGGGGCCGTAGACTACTTCAAAATACTACAAAGGCCTCCTTTCCCCGGCTAATGTAGAAATGTCAAAACCAGCGTCGGAACTGAGTTGGAAAAACAAATGTGGGTATATATTGAGTTTCCCGCTTATAAAAGTTCAGCGGATTTTATTAAACCCGAAACCCTGTGCTTATTGGACAAAGAAAAACAACAGACTTGTCAATGCTTAAGAAAAGCATTTATATAGGGCAAGTTAATTTTCTACACAGACTCCTAATATGAATGATTTAATAGACGCCCGGGACATTAAATTAATTTGAACGGTTCAAGGGCGGGCGTTTAATAAATTAAGGAGGTGGAAAAAACGAGGCACATATTCTCGTAGCTGTAACAAGCTCGACAAAACTAACATGCCTTTGTTTTCATCAAACCACCTTCTCGATAAAATGAAGGTAAATCACAAGCATCCTTTCACATACAGATGAATATTCTGTGTGAGAATTTGTACAATTCTGCTTCATGACTTCATAATTATGCCGTAATTAATAATTCATTGTAATCTATTGATTTTATTTCTTATCTATATCCCAAGGTGCTTAATTTTGTTAAGCCATCATGGAAGGATGAGGAAAAAATAATATTTTTCCGTTCGGAAGTATTAGAGAAAAAGGTAAAAGAGAGGGGGAAATCACCGTTGCCGGCCGACAGAGTACGGCGCAGTATTAACAAGTTCAACCTGGGTAGGTGACAAGAAAATATATGTATACAATGAAGCGATGGAACTTATATGAGGTCACGTAGTCGGCAAGAAGGAAGGAGCTCTCTCAAAGGAGTTCCTTTTCTAGACCGATTTTCTTCGACATCTGAGTGTTAATTGGCAGCCTTTGGGCCGACACCTATTTGTGGAACCCGAAGCTGGTTCTTTTTAGTGTTCTGGTGTGTTTTCCCTGTAGTGTTAAGTTTGGCAAAGAGCGAAATGGCGCCTGTTGACATGTTGATTCTTTTCAATCTCCACATGGTGTATAATGTGTTTGTTATTTAATTACTTATTTTGTTTTGCTTTGTGCGTTGCTTTGCTACTTTTTTTTCTGCCACCACTGTGTAAAACATCATTTTATAGCTAGGCGCTAGCATGAAAACTTATGTTTAAAAACTTCTCTATGCCAGTAACTCTCATTCCTTATATGTTTACTAAGGTGATGTTCTGTATTTTGCTATTTCTCAGGGTCCAAAAGAAAAGAGCAACAAAGAGTTCTCTCTCCTTCGGGAGAGAAGAAACCCAAAAGCTGTCTTTATATTAGGGCGGGTTTTATGAAACCACAAACCCTGCGCTTGTTGGACAAAGGTAATTTATCTCAGAAAAACAACAGAGTTGTCAAGACTTGAGAAAAGCATTTATATAGGGCAAGTTAACTTTCTACACAGACTCTTAATATGAATGATTTAATAGACGCCCGAGACATTTAATGAATTTGAACGGTTCAAGAGTAGGCATCAATGAGAAGTGGTAATAAGAGGCCGTGGTTTGCTACATGCACTTGGTGATCCAGCAAAATATAATGAACTCCTGAAGAGAAATTTGTATCCTTTGATTTAACCTGTTTCCATCAAACCACCTTCTCGGTAAAATGAAAGTAAACCACAAGCATCCTTTCACATACAGATGAATATTCTGTGTGAGAATTCCTACAATTCTGCTTCATGACTTCATAATTATGCCGAAAGCTCACTTAAAGCATCAGACATCAAAAGCATTCCTACTCGGAATTATGAAAGTAGGAATCATGAAGATTGCCAATCTTTAAGGTGCTGAACGTAGGTAGCAGGTACATTCCCTCAAACCTGTAATTAGTTGTCTATTTATTTTGTTTCTTTTCTATATCCCTAGGTGCTTAATTTTATTAAGCCGACTATTAGAAACGAAGAAAAAAAAATTTTTTTTTCGTGCAGAAAAATTACAGAAAAGAGTTACCGATAAGGGAAAATCGCCGTTGCCAGCAGACACTGTACGGCGCAGTAGCTCTTCGCCTCGTGCTCAAAGGCAAAATCATTTCATACGCGGAATTATAAAAGTAGGAATCATCAAGATTGCCAACTATGTCTTTAAGGTGCTGAACGTGGGTAGCAGGTACATTCCCTCAAACCTATAATTAGTTGGTCATTTGCATTGTAATCTATTTATTTTATTTCTTATCTATATCCCTAGGTGCTTAATTTTGTTAAGCCATCCTGGAAGAACGAAGAAAAAATAATATTTTTCCGTTCGGAAGTATTAGAGAAAAGGGTAAAAGAGAGAGGGAAATCACCGTTGCCGGTCGACAGAGTACGGCGCAATATTAAAAAGTTCAACCTGGGTAGGTGACAAGAATATAACAATGTAGCAATGTGAACTTATGAGGGCAATGTGAACTTATGAGGTCAAATATCAACCAGACGCAATGCAACACCTTGTTACATACTGTACCACGGCACCAGCCATTATTACTTTAAGTCCTGCTGTGAACGACAATTATTATGGTGAAATTTAAGTATTCCTGTGTTGGTGAACTGTGGTGTATGGAACCTACAAAGTGTACATCAGAGAGACAGGGAGATGCTTGGAAGACCAATTTCAAGAACATTAACACTCCACTTGGCTACCAGTGACAAAGTGGAGACCTCCCCATTATTGGCGACTCCTATACACTCCCTGGTCACAGCCAGACTGAAAATGCATTGAGGTCACGAGGGAGGGCCCTCAAAATGTCTGGATTTTGGTAAATTTTTAACACACATTTTGATAAACTTTGTAGGAATCAATCTACCATTTTGTTTGTTCATGTTTTATTTGCTTGCATTGCATTCACTTTCGTTACAGTACTTTTTCTGTATTTCCTATTGCATACATGTACTTTCTTAATTTGTTTTGGTGCTGAGGTAGTTTTTGAGTAAATGTCACACCAAGAAAAGATGTTGAACTTTTTTTGCCCCTTTTACAATTGTTCATTAAACTGTGTACAGTTAAAATTAATGTCAGATCCTGATGGCAACAGTTAGTTCTGTTTTTCTTTTGTTTTTAACATACATGGCATATATGTAAAATTAATGCATGCACACCATGAATAAAAAAATCCTCCAATCTTTATATATCCCTTTAGCCAGATTGTACAAAAATATTTAACCATTAATTCTTGGCTTTAAATTTGCACGCATCAAAACAGCACAAAAACAACAAAAAACCTCACCCGGCCAAGAGAGGAAACAAGAGCTGATAGAAAAGTTCATGAAGCCAACAAAATTATTTTGCCGTAATAAATAGGAACAAGTTTAGTTAAGCAATTTACAAGTGTTGTTTGTTTATTACTCTATGATTTTCCTCCAGTTTGTAAATTGAAAGTTGTATCAACTTAACATAAACGTTTTCTCTAATGTATTTTGATTTAATAATGTCTTAAGGATTGCATAGATTGGATTATAATTTAAATTAAAACATAATGCACATACAGTTTGTCTGTGTTGCTATATATAGTGTTTTGTTGTGTTGCTACGCTATTCTGTTTGTAGTTACCAGTTCTTGGTGTGTACATGACAACACACTCTTGTCACCGTATGTACATATTTTTGAATGTATACTCTGCATTAATTGTAAGTAATTAATTATTGGAAACCTTATGTTTGATGCCCAGATTTGGTACAGGTGTATATGTTCAATAAACGTACAAAAAGGTATGTAATATGTACACTTTTAATTGTTCGCATATATATCAAAATTTAAGGCATTGACATTATTTAATGTACTGATCTTTAAAAGTCAAAGCAATTGTGACTGCTATTAATTTTAATTATTTTCATTGGTGGTCGAAAGTAAAATTATGAGATTAGATTGATATTCATGAACAAATTATACATAAACAGCTCTGAATTAAATCTCTTCAAAAACTGCTTAACATTAAACCTCATTGTCTTTTGAAATTCATATAAACATGGTGCAAAGAAAATTGTTTTTACAGCTTGCCATTTGGGCAAGCTGAAGCTAGCATTAAATTTTACTAGCCCAGATGTCATTTCAACTTGCCCCAAAAACTTTTTGACAAGCGGAATTGATTTCACAGTTCTTCTGTAACTCGAATTCCTCAAAGAACATCACTTGCCCGTTGGGCAAATTAAAAACAGAATTCACTAGCCCAATAGCAAAATCCACTAGTCCCGGGCTATTGGACACTACTTTCTTTGCACGCTGATAAAAAATAATCATCATTTTTTAAGTTTTTCAAGTTTGGGGGAAAGTATAATGTACTTTTCCACAAAAATATTAATTACTTGCACCATAAATCCCTACTGAAGTTAATTAAACCTTCATACTAATTCTGTTCATCACTGCATGTGTGACTGACAGTAACAGTAATATACATATATGTGACATTTATATTAAATATATAATTAGGTTGTAGAAATTATTTATCTCAGGTTATTTTTGTTTTTCTTTGTTTTGGGTATGTCAATGTATATATAATATATGCCAGTTAAAACAATTAAAAGAGACATAAAAATAACCTAAGATTTAAAACATAAATAAATAGATAACTAATGATAATGCGTATTTATATATTTATAATACTTTGAAAAGTCAGGCAGTGCTTCTTCAAAATTATATTTGGGAGTGTGTAATTAAGTGTATTTTTTGTTATTTCTTTTAGGGGAGAATAATTTCTCACAATACTGATTGCAAGTTATGGCCCAAAAAGAAAACAAAGCTGAGAGCACCTCTTTTTCCCGAAAAGTCATCTTTATAAAATGTGATGATCAGTGCACTGAAAGAGTAAATATCAGAGAAGGTCAGTTGTTGCACACATGTTCAATTAATTGAAAGTCTTTTAAGACTTTAAATTGAGTAATACTTTTCTTCTTATCTCCACAATATAGAACTTTATGATGGAAGAGAAAAAAAAAAGTAAAAAAAATAGAAGAAAAATTGGAAAGAGCCGTAGAAAGTGTGGGAAACAAGGAGGTAATTACATTCAAAACCAAACTATAGTAAGCATAGCAACGAAAAAAACACAAAAATAATATTTATCTGAAAAACAACAAAGGTGTTATCAATGTGTTATCAATAGAAACTTTGCCACAGGGGCTCCACAAATTTTAAGTTATATAGTAATAAGTTATAAATAGGAAAAAAATCGACAATATTAATGAGGTAGAACTACTAGCTGTTTCTCCCGAGTTTTGAACAGTTTCAAAATGGTCAAAGATAATGTTTAAAAAACCGAGAGGACATTGCTGCCTTAAGGCCAAACGTTTTTAACGAAAAGCTGGAGGCAACAGGAGTGACACCGATAAAAAACTTAAATAAGTCGGTGGAGATGTATAAGCTGGGTATGTATTGTAAGCCACTTCATTTTAATATATTTTTATTTCTTTGCGACAAGGAAGCAAGCCTAATGAAGCTGAGATCATACTGAAAGGCTTTTTAAGCTAAATCACTAAATACCTACTAAGTTACTACACCTATAAAAGGAAATAAATATGGAATGAGAGAAAGTTAGTGGAATAGGCAACGATTGTTGATCGTTCATAAAGAGCAGTTAATTGCTTAAAAATTCGGTCTTCAAACATAGGGTCTATGTTAAGGGGCTAGTTGGGTTTCGTAATGAACATGAATACTTCTTTAAAATGAGGTTACGGAAGCCGCTAGACCAAAGATTATGGTGATACGTAAACATAAAAGTAGCAACAAAAAAAGAATTAATGCTACATATTTCAAGGGCTTCAAGAAAATGAAATTGCCGGCTAATTTAGAAAGGTCAAAACAAGAGTCGGAAATTAATGAGTTGGAAAAACATATGGGAGTATATATTGAGTTTCCCGCTTATTAAGGTTCGGTCGTAAAATGTATTTTTCATTATGACTGTCCTAATTTTGTCTAAATTTTACGTACAGGATTTGCATTTGATGGCAGTCTTTACCCCAATGTCCATCCGCAATAACATTTTCAGTCAAGGTTGGCAAGCGGTTTACAGAGGTTGGGTCAGAATAGCTTTTTCACAAATGTGTTATATTGTTCTCTTAGTGAACAATAAATACCGAGAAACATCTCAAATTTCTATTAATTCTCCCAGCTTCCTTGACCTGTTGTTCCCCCCGGGCAGGGGGTGAGAGGTTCCATCTGTACAAATTTTAAAAGGCACAAAAGGTATAATGGAAGTTAACTGCGGGGCTTGATTCACTTAAAATGTTAAGGACGTATGTTACCTGCTAGAAAATAGGGAAAGAGGAGAAAAGAAGGTCAAAAGAAAATAATATCATGTGGAATTAAAACACCTTTTGTCTCGGCCTCATTCAATGTTAAATTTCACCATTTTGACAAACATCCAAGCCTCTTTCGCTTTGAATAGATGCCATGTTTGCTCGCTTCCAGGGACACCTTCCGGAACTGTTTAGGGTCGCAATTAGCTGTTTGGTTTTTCACATCATGCTTTTTGTTTCCGATTACAGGAGAAGTGAAGGGGGCTACCCAAAGGTTTTACTCCCCACAGAGTAGGAAAAACAAGGCAAGATCTTGCGTAAATTTAATTAAAGAAGAATTTTCTTTCCAGAAGATTGAAGAAGTATTAGAGAAAAGAGTAAAAGAGAGAGGGAAATCGCCGTTGCCAGCCGACAGAGTACGGCGCAGTATTAAAAAGTTCAACCTGGGTAGGTGACAAGAATATAACAATGTAGCAATGTGAACTTATGAGGTCATGTGGTCGGCACGAAAGAAGGAGCTCTCTCAAAGGAGTTCCTTTTCTAGACCGATTTTCTTTGATATCTGAGAGTTATTTGGCAGCCTATGGGCTGATAAATATTTGTGGTGGCCAAAGCTAGGTTCTATTTAGTGTTTTGGTGTTTTCCCTGTATTACGTATGACAAAGAGCGAAATGGCGTCTGTTGCCATGTTGATTCTTTTCAATCTTCACATACTGTATAATGAGTGTGTTATTTAATTACCTATTTTGTTTTGCTTTGCTTCAATTTTTTTCTGCCACCACTGTGTAAAACATATCATTTTGTAGCTAAGCACTGGCACGAAAAAGTTTGTTTAAAAACTTCTTTACGCCACTAACTCTCGCTCCTTATATGCTTACTAAGGTGATGTTTCGTATGTTGCTATTTTTTCAGGATCCAAAAGAAAAGAACAACAAAGATTTGCTTCTCCGTCGGCAGTAAAAAAAACCAAAACGTTGCATGGTTATAAGGGGGAGGTTTATGAACCCCAAGACCCTTCGGAAACTAGACAAAGGTAATTTATCTAAAAATAACAGACTTGTCAATGCTTAAGAAAAGCATTTATATAGGGCAAGTTATAACTTTCTACACAGACTCCTAATATGAATGATTTCAATAGACGCCTGGCACATTTAATTAATTTGAACGGTTCAAGAGTGGGCGTTTGATAAATTAAGGAGGTGGAAAAAAAGGCGCATATTCTTATAGCTGTAACAAGCTCGACAAAACTAACATGCTTTTGCTGAAAATAACAAATGAGAACACGGACAATTCAAAACAACAGAAAATCACAAATGTGAGGATTTCCTTCGCCATATCACCAATACCCGCCACAGAATGACGTTAACAAAATTGCGAATAAGCAACCACAAACTCACCATAGAAACGCACCGATATTTAAGACCTTATAAAAAACCTGAAGGAAGGATTTAGCCTAGATCTTTTTGGCTGCTCAGGTTTAAACATTTAATCTTCATTGGTACCTGCATGTAAGAAAAAATAGACAACAATGATGAAGTTCGCCCTACAAGCACAGCAGCAACAACAATAACAACCACACCACCCGCAGCGAGATGTAGAGATATTAAAAGGAAACAGTTTCACTTTCCCTGAGTTCGCGTTTTGAAAATTTGATATGAAAGGTCATATAAAGCAGATTGAAACCGAACATATAAAGAAGAGTTAAATTGTGCAGGAGGTGGCCCAGTTCAGAAAATGCCTTCCATTTTTTCTCCCGGAGAGGGGATTTCGAGAAATTCGTACGTTGTGGGGTGTGCTATCTTACTCTTTAAATCCTGACCGCCAGTCCGATACCTATTAGCCAAATAAGGGGGTACCCCTCCAGGAGTGCTGGTTCACAGAATGATTGCTGTCAATTATTAACTGACAAATGCGGGGGGTATACCCAGACCATAGTCTTATTTTAAGATGCTCTTTCTAGTGGTATCGCCGGAGTTTCCCTAATCTGTTCATGTCAAAAGTTGAAAAAACCGTGCAAGGGTCTAATGAGTAACTAGACTACCACTCGACGATCGATATCATATCGATATTTATATCGATCTTCTTTTTGCAGAAGAAGGAAATTCAACACCACCAACAACAACAGAAGGAACCACTCCACCTGCAGCAAGAGGTAGATATATTAAAAGGAAACAGTTTCACTATCCCTGAGTTCGCGTTTTGAAAATTAATGTTGGTGGTAATATTATCTATGAGTTATTTTTTCTTCACTGTTCCATTTATGGCCGTAATATTAATTTTTGGTAGAAATATTCTCTACTAGTTATCGTTCCTTTCCTATTCCATTTTTGGTCGTAACATTAATTTGTGGTAGAAATATTAAATAGCAAATAAAATAATGGTAACTATTTTGAACAGTAATTTAACATTATATTAAGACATCTACCATACAATTTTGTGTGGAATACAAAGCTTCAGTAACAAAGCTTTCTCTTTTTTTGGCAGATTTGTCAGAAGAAAACAAAACTTTAAAAGAAGAAAACAAAAAATTCAAAAAGAAAACACAATCAAGAATTAAAAGAACTAAAGAAGAAGAAGTAAATTAATAATGTTGATGGCAATTAAGTTGCTGAAAGTAATAATAATTATTATATGGACAAGTACTTTTTATTATGCTTGAAGTGATTCCAACTTTTGAACCCTGTTAATAGTACTATGCAGGAAAACACTGCTTAGCGTATATTTGAATGGCTACCCTCAATTTTTCTATTAGGTATGCATTTTGACAAACACAACAAAACAGAGGGATCCAAATATATCTTTCACTTTCTTCATTGGGTAATTGAATTACCACACAGAGAACTGACAAAATAGCTTGTTAGTCTTGTAGACTGGTCCAAAATGTTTGTTTCAATCTTTAGTTACAGGCACTGCTATTTTGTGCCCCAGCCAATGGCCCATACTAGAGAAAAAAGGTCATAAATCCTAATTACCTAATATGCTAACTTGTTTCTGATGTTTTTTGTACAATTAGGATTCCACAATGGCAATCATGCCACAATATTAAAAGTTGTCTCCAAATTGTCTGAGGCTATACTTCCATCTTCTTGCCTCCCATGACAATATTCACTACAATTTTTGAACAACATACACACCTCAATTTCAGAATTTGAATCTCCTGAATATGTAGCTTCAAACAAAGTTGTTGTTTCACAATCCGGGGTTACTCTGCCTATATTATCCATATAGGTATGCAGCTGCAAAATAGTTTTAAACCAAACAACATGGACAAGTAAGGCTGATTCCATTTTTCTTTTTTTAGTCCTATTAAATATTGTCAATGTTCACTTTGCACTGTGTTGTCAATTTTTCACTTCTACAAATTTTGATAATACCCTTGTCTATTACTTTTGCAGAAGTACACAAGTCAAAAGCAAACTTCAATTAAAGGCTTCCTCACTTATAAAAGATCTCTATTTTGTGTCCCCACCAACAGCTCAGGACTGCAGGATACCCGCTGACCAGCCACACACACTGTACCAGGGATCCCTCTGATGTCAAGATACCGATCCTACCAACAATTACTGGTAGAGAACATCATCACAAAAACCTGCACCTGTTAAGAGATGGTCGACCCTTAAACAGCACACAAATTGTTTCAACCCCTACACATGTTACAGTATACTGTGTATGTGCATATCACCGTGATAGCAACTAATGCAGCTCCCTTGTTAGGAGAGAAAACATTTATCTCAAAGAAGAGTAACAGAACTTAAGGAAGAGAAAAAAGAGGTCAAAAAAATGTGGAAGAACAAATATCGACCAGACTCAATGCAACACCTTGTTACATATACTGTACCATGGCACCAGCCATTATTGCTGTAAGTCCTGCTGTGAAGGACACAGTCATTATGGTGAAATTTAAGTATGCCTGTGTTGGTGAACTGTGGTGTATGCAACCTACAAAGTGTACATCAGAGAGACAGGGAGATGCTTGGAAGACCAATTTCAAGAACAGTAGCACTCCACTAGGCTACCAGTGACAAAGTGGAGACGTCCCCATTGGCCACTCCTATACACTCCCTGGTCACAGCCAGAGGAGGGAGGGCCCTCAAAATGTCTGGAATTTGGTAAATTTTTAACACACATTTTGATAAACTTTGTAGGAATCAATCTATTAATTTTGTTTGTTCATGTTTTATTTGCTTGCATTGCATTGCATGCTCACTCACTTTTGGTTTCTAAAAACATGTACAGTGTGCAAAATATCTGTTACATGTGTACTTTTTCTGTATTTCCTATTGCATACATGTACTTTCTTCATTTGTTTGGTGCTGGAATAAATGTCACACCAAGCAAAGATGTTGAACTTTTTTTGCCCCTTTTACAATTGTTCATTAAACTGTGTACAGTTAATGTCAGATCCCAATGGAAACAGTTAGTTTTGTTTTGCTTTGTTTTTAACATACATGGCATACATGTAAAATTAATGCTTGCACACCATGAATAAAAAAATCCTCCACTCTTTATATATCCCTTTAGCCAGATTGTACAAAAATATTTAACCATTAATTCTTGGCTTAAATTTACAGGCATCAAAACAGCACAAAAACAACCAAAAACCTCACCCTGCCAAGAGAAGAAACAAGAGCTAATATAAAAGTTCATTAAGCCAACAAAATTATTTCGCCGTAATAAATAGAAACAAGTTTAGTTAAGCAATTTACAAGTTTTGTTTGTTTATTACTCTATGATTTTCCTCCAGTTTGTAAATTGAAAGTTGTATCAACTTGACATCAACGTTTGCTCTAATGTATTTTGATTTAATTGTGTCTTAAGGATTGCATAGATTGGATTATAATAAATTAAAACATATAATGCACATACAATTTGTCTGTGTTGCTATGCTATTCTGTTTGTAGTTACCGGTTCTTGGTGTGTACATGCAATGACAACACACTTTTGTCACCGTTGTAAATATTTTTGAATGTATACTCTGCATTAATTATAAGTAATTAATTATTGGAAACCTTATGTTTGATGCCCAGATTTGGTACAGGTGTATATGTTCAATAAACGTACAAAAAGGTATGTAATATGTACACTTTTAATTGTTCGCATATATATCAAAATTTAAGGCATTGACATTATTTAATGTACTGATCTTCAAAAGTCAAAGCAATTGTGATTGCTATTAATTTTAATTATTTTCATTGGTGGTCGAAAATAAAATTGTAAGATTAGATTGATATTCATGAACAAATTATACATAAACAGCTCTGAATTAAATCTCTTCAAAAACTGCTTAACATTAAACCTCATTGTCTTTTGAAATTCATATAAACATGGTGCAAAGAAAATTGTTTTTACAGCTTGCCATTTGGGCAAGTTGAAGCTAGCATTAAATTTTACTAGCCCAGATGTCATTTCAACTAGCCCCAAAAACTTTTTGACTGATTTCACAGTTCTTCTGTAACTCGAATTCCTCAAAGACCATCACTTGCCCGTTGGGCAAATTAAAAACAGAATTCACTAGCCCGATAGCAAAATCCACTAGCCCCGGGCTATTGGACACTACTTTCTTTGCACGCTGATAAAAAATAATCATAATTTTTTAAGTTTTTCAAGTTTTGGGGAAAGTATAATGTACTTTTCCACAAAAATATTAATTACTTGCACCATAAATCCCTACTGAAGTTAAACCTTCATACTTATTCTGTTCATCACAGCTGCATGCGTGACTGACAGTAACAGTAATAATAATACATATATGTGACATTTATATTAAATATATAATGTTGTAGAAATTATTTATCTCAGGTTATTTTTGTTTTTCTTTGTTTTGGGTATGTTAATGTATGCCAGTTAAAACAATTAAAAGAGAAATAAAAATAACTTAAGATTTAAAAAATAAATAAATAGATAACTAATGACAATGCATATTTATATATTTATAATACTTTGAAAAGTCAGTCAGTGCTTCTTCAAAATTATATTTGGGAGTGTGTAATTAAGTGTATTTTATGTTATTTCTTTTAGGGGAGAATAATTTCTGACAATACTGATTGAAAGTTATGGCCCAACCAGATGAAGGTGCCCAAAAAGAAAACAAAGCTGAGAGCACCTCTTTTTCCCGAAAAGTCATCCTTATAAAATGTGATGATGAGTGCACTGAAAGAGTAAATATCAGAGAAGGTCAGTTGTTGCACACATGTTCAATTAATTGAAAGTCTTTTAAGACTTTAAATTGAGTAATACTTTTCTTATCTCCACAATATAGAACTTTACGATGGAAGAGAAAAAAAAATTGTAAAAAAATAGAAGAAAAATTGAAAAGAGCTGTGGAAAGTGTGGGAAGCAAGGAGGTAATTACATTCAAAACCAAACTGCAGTAAGCATACAGCAACGAAAAAACAACAACGGTGTTATCAATGTGTAATCAATGGAAATGACTTAATTATCCACTAGAAACTTCGCCACAGGAGCTCCACAAATTCAAAGTTATATGAATATAAATAGCAAAAAAATAGACAATATTAATGAGGCAGAACTACTTGCTGTGTCTCCTGAGTTTTGAACAGTTTCAAAATGGTCAATGATAATGTTTAAAAAGAGGGACAATTTTAAACTGTTAAGTAACAAGATCATTCTCTCTTGGTAACAAACACCCCAGCTGTAAAAGAGAAAAGTCGAGAAGGAAGTCGAGAGTTTGCAAGTTTGCATATGCATGTATTGTATGTAAGTATGCTTCTCTTGCAGTCACTCATTCAAAGGTCTTTGCTCATTTTAAATTTAATATTAATTAACTATTTATTATCTTCTCTATTCTACTTGTAATTATTCTGTGTGGCAAAATAATAAAAATAGAAATAGAATGTTACCCTTCGTAATGGTTGTCACCCATTACGTGCTTCCCTTTCTCTTGAATGTATAATATTATATCTTTCCATTTGTTACACATATTTCATATTTCCTCTTTATTTACAGGTTGGGGAATTTTTTAGGCCGACGATTAATAATTGACAGGATATTTGTGCCTTAAGGCCAAACATTTTAAATGAAAACTAGCGGCAATTGGAGTTACGCCCATAAAAAAGTTAAATAAGTCGGTGGAGAAGTATGAGCTGGGTATGTATTGTAAGCCACTTCATTTTAATATATTTTTATTTCTTTGTGACAAGGAAGCAAGCCTAATGAAGCTGAGATCATACTGAAAGGCTTTTTAAGCTAAATCACTAAATACCTACTAAGTTACTACACCTATAAAAGGAAATAAATATGGAATGAGAGAAAGTTAGTGGGATAGGAACGATTGTTGATCATTCATAAAGAGCAGTTCATTGCTTAATATTCGGTCTTCAAACATAGGGTGTATGTTAAGGGGCTAGTTGGGTTTTGTAATGATGAACATGAATACTTCTTTTAAAATGAGGTTACGGAAGCCGCTAGACCGAAGGTTATGGTGATACGTAAACATAAAAGTAGCAACAAAAAAAGAATTAATGCTATATAATTATTTCAAGGGCGTCAAGAAAGTCAGGAGGGGGCCGTAGACTACTTCAGGAGCTGAGCATAGAACGTTCATATTCAAAGACTATTGCTGCTTCAGATCCATTACATTTTTCACTTTCCACTTTTTGTCCACTTGTTATATTATTTAGAGGTGGAGGAATTTTTTAGGATAAAGGTGGCAAATAAAGAGGACATAGTGGCCATAAGGCCAGCGATTTTAAATTCAAAATTGAGAGAACGGGGCATTAGCCCAATTAAAAGCTTCAACAGGGCGGTGGGGGCCCACAAACTGGGTATGTAAACAATTTATTTTATTATATTTTTTGGTTTGTTTAGTCACCCTGACATAAAATAAAATTAAACACTTTGAACAAAGGATGTTAATTAAATTGCGCAAAAGATATAAGCCTGATGAAGCTAGGAGGTCATACTGATAGGCTTTCTTACCTAAAAGATGAAATAAACATGGAAGGAGAGGAGTGCTTAATGTAAAATAATGGAAATGAATACAGTTTTTTGAAAAGAGGAACAACAAAAGCTTCTAGTCATTTTTCTATCATTCTGTCATGCAAATTTTCCTTTTTATTTTCTATCATTATTATAGTACTGATATTTTGATATCATTATTATAGTACTGATATTTTGAGTCATTAGAATACCCTTTTGAAAACTCCATCATTCACCATGGTTGCCGGACCATCCCACGGTAGTATACATTACCATAGGCATATGGAAAAAATGTAATTCAAGCCATAAATTATTTTGTTGTTGTTGTTTTTTCACGTCATGCTTTTTGTTTCCGATTGCAGGACAACTGAAGGCAAAACAACGTTTTGCGTCCCCGAACAGCGGGAACAAAAAAACAAAAAATTGTATAAATATTTTCAAAGAAAAGTTTAATCCCTCAACTTTGAAAAGCATTGAGGAAGGTAATTGATTTATTTTTATTCGATTTATTTTTTATTTATTTCTTCTGTATCTATTTCAAACTACACATTTGAGGAGGGGAGGTGGGGGGGGTTTAATAGACACGGGGCTTACTCAATTTAGTGAAGAAGATGGTACCAGTTCTCTTGATAGCAAAGTTGAGACGTTGGGGGTCATGCAGCCGGGGATTAAAAACAAATCCCAATCCAAAGTTTTATAGTCGCAAAAGACTTCTGACTGTAATAATTGGTAATGCAGTCTATCATTCATGCAGTCTATCAAGACAACATAGTAGCCATAAGGCCAGCGATTTTAAAGGCAAAACTGAGACAACGGGGCATTAGCCCAATTAAAAGCTTCAGCAGGGCGGTGGGGGCACACCAACTGGGTATGTAAATCAATTTATTTATTATATTTTTTGGTTTGTTTGGTCACCCTGACACAACATAAAATTGAACACTTAATTGAACAAAGGATGTTAATTAAATTGCGATAGCGATATAAGCAACAACAGCGACAGCAGCACCAACAATAACACAAGAGGTAGATATTAAAAGGAAACAGTTTCACTCTCCCTGAGTTCGCGTTTTCAAAATTAATGTTGGTGGTAATATTATCTATGAGTTGTTTTTTCTACACTATTCCATTTATGGCAGTAATATTAATTTTTGGTAGAAATATTCTCTACTAGTTATTACTCCTCTCCTATTCCATTTTTGGTAGTAACATTAAATAAATATTAATTGTCAAATAAAATAACAGATAAATATTTTGAATAGTAATTTAACGTCATATTACGCACTATATCCTGGAATTTTAGTAGCCATATTTTCTATTAGTTATCATAACGTGGTCATCATAACTTGTAAAATGGAGCACTGGCTGCTGCTGTTTCAGATCAAGTGATCGAGTGGCTGGAAGGAGTTAAAGGGAAAACTAAGCAAACATTTCATTGCTTCATATTAACTTCTCAGCAAAAAGAAGCTTAACAACAAGAATCCATTCACAAACAGATGAAAAAAGTGTGACAAATTGTACAAGTCTGTTCCAAAATTTCTTACTACTCACCCAGTGAACTACTAAAGGACGCTGTCTTCCAATGCAGCTACCAACTCCTCCAACGAACTTGTACCCTAATGTGCAGATAAAAGACCGCCAGTTGGTAGAAGAAAAGGAAAGGTCGTATCGGTTGAACTAACAGTGCAACTTTGACAAGCGTCACAGAGCAAAGGAACTGCCAACACTTGAACCAGGTGACCGATTTTGGATAAGAGATCAAGTTTGGTATGGCCTGGCGACAGAGAAAACTGAGAAACCTCGTTCTTACCTTGTCACTACTGAAAAGGGGCACACTCCGACGAAACAGCTCTGCCTTAGTAGCTGCAGCAAAACCCGCTGAGACCAAACAACACTCAGCTACACCAGCCGGCGATGTCAATCCTGCCTCGCCAGTTCATGTCACAGCTGTATTGCCAGTGCCCAGCACTCCACCGAGGCCTTAGACCCTGCAGGTGCCCCAAAAACCACAGACAGCTGTGCCAGTAGCTACCCTAGGAACAACACTGGAAGAGTGCATACCTCCACGAAGTACAAACCCTGCAGTCTTGACAACTCGGTCAGGAAGAATTGTGAGGCCTCCAGAATGTTTGAATCTTTAGTTGAACATTGAACTGTGTGTGCCTCAGTGCTTCACATGAACATTTTGATTTGTTGTTCTTATTTCTTTTGTTGTTCGTTTGCTGTATTTACATAACTTTTCCTTTAGGAGGGGGATGTAGGATTAGGTTTGCATTGCACGCTGGGTTGGAGGTCGGCCATCTTGAATAAACCTCGTGCTAGCTTGTTTTTACTCAAAGTCTCCTTTCTTCTTCGCCAGATAGTACAATATGTATCATGTATGTATTTTAGCCCACGCTTGTTTCAATTGTAAGTTTTTGAAGAAACCTACGATAACAGCTATAGTCAAGCTGAACACAGAAAGTTTTGCTGCTTCAGATCCGTTACATTTTTAACTTCCCACTTTTTGTCGACTTGTTATATTTCAATTTCATCTTATCATTTACAGTTCGAGGAATTTTTTTAGAGTGAAGGTGGAAAGCAAATCGAGGCTTTCACAACAGGGCATTAGCCCCATCAAACATTTCAGTAGGACAGTGGGGGCACACAACCTGGGTATGTAAATCAATTTATTTTCTCATTTTTTTGGTTTGTTTTGTCACCCAAACAATTAGTTATCATTGTGGATATACAGTTTCTGTCTCATAAAAGTGTTCGGTCATAAAATGTCTAATACAGAGCCAATTCATAGGGCCCAGAGCAACCTGAAGCCTTTAACAAGCTATGTGACCTCAAAGATTGGAAAGGAAACTGGCTGACGTGATCGGTTGAAAATGTGACCTCACATCCGATGTTTTTGGCATGTTATTTTTCCTGGTATATTTCCCTTTCTCTCTTCGACCTGACAGATCACTCATGCTTTGGAGTAAACAACATGGGCAAGTAGGACTGACTCAATTTTTCTTTTTGGTTTGTTTTTGGTTTCAGCACTATTAAATTTTCAATGTGCACCTTGTACAGTGTTGTCGATTTTTTACTTCTAGAATTTTTTGGCATACACTTGTCCATTACTTTTGCAAAGTAAATAAACCACAATCAAACTTCAATTAGTGGTTCCTTAATGCCACTTTTGATCGCTATTTTGTGTCCTTGCCAACAGCCCATACTTCAACACATGCCTCATATTTCACTACTCTATGACAGCAATCTTGCCGTGTTAGTTACAACACAATTATATCCCCTTCACTATTATTAATTTTAGGTGGCAATAATTATTTTCTACTTGATATTATTCCTTTTCTATTTCCAGTTTTGCTAGTAATATTATTGTATTTTTGGTGGTTATGGCCAGTCCCCTGGGCAGCACTCATTTCGGAGACAGACAGCACACCCACTGAACAACCAGGTTACAACCCTCTGGTATTGACAAACCAACCTACCAATAATTTTTTTATACTGCCCAAGAAAATCATCACAAGAAACCTACACCTGTTACCAGATGACCATGAAAATAGCAGCTTAAAAAGCAGCTTTGTCTCGCCCTTGTGCACCTCATAAGCTAACACTCCTACAATGTATACATTCTTGTCACCTACCAAGATTGTACATTCTGATATGCGGGCGAGACAACCTCCTCAAGATAAAATAATGAAGAATGGTCATAGAAGGAGGGGAACCAGACAGGCCTGAGAGATCTGAATCCCCTTCCACACTCCTGCCACCCACACACAAACCTTTTTTGCAGCTTCCCTCAAGGACAAAGAACAATGAAAATTACAAAATTTAAAATAAATATTAGAGAAATGAAAGCTAGAGATGGAAAAAAAAAACAATTTCTATTACTTTTTGTTACTCCATTTTTGACAACAATATAAATTTTTGGTTGAAATGATATCAATTTTCCTTAATGCCACTTTTGATCGCTACCGGTATTTTGTCCTTGCCAACAGCCTGCACTTCAACACATGTCTCACATTTTACTATTCTATGACAACAATCTTGCCGTGATAGTTAACACAATTATATCCCCTTCACTATTATTAATTTTAGGTGGCAATAATTATTTTCTACTTGTTATTATTCCTTTTCTACTTTCAGTTTTGCTAGTAATATTATTGTATTTTTGGCAGTTATGGCCAGCCTCCTGTGCAGCACCCATTTCGGAGCCCGACAGCACACCCACTGAACAACCCCCTCATATTGCAATTGACATACCAGCCTACCAATATACTGGCCACGAAAATCATCACAAGAAACCTACATCTGTTACGAGATGACCATGAAAACAGCAGCTCAAAAAGCAGCTTTGTCTTGCCCTTGTGCACCTCATAAGCTAACATTGCTACAATGTATACATTCTCGTCAGCTACCAAGATTGTACATTCTGATATGCGGGTGAGACGACCTTCTCAAGCTAAAATAATGAAGAATGGTCATAGAAGTTGGGGAACCAGACAGGCCTGACAGCTCTGCATCCCCTTCTACACTCCTGAAACCCACACACAATTAACTTTTTTGCAGCTTCCCTCAAGACAAAGTACAATGAAAATTACAAAATTTAAACTAAATTACAGAAATGAAAGCTAGAGATAGAAAAAAAAAAAAACAATTTCTATTAATTTTTATTACTCCATTTTTGACAACAATATAAATTTTTGGCTGCAATGTTTTCTAGCAGTTATTGCATTTTTAGTGGTAATAATTATCAATTTTCCTTAATGCCACTTCAAGATCGCTACTTTTGAGTCCTTGATAATAGCCCATACTTCAACACGTGCCTCACATTTTACTATTTTATGACAGCAATCTTGCCGTGATAGTTATAACACAATTATTATATCCCCTTCACTATTATTAATTTTAGGTGGCAATAAATATTTTCTGCATGTTATTATTCCTTTTCTATTTCCAGTTTTGCTAGTAATATTATTGTATTTTTAGCGGTTATAGCCAGCCCCCTGTGCAACACCCATTTCGAAGCCCGACAGCACACCCACCGAACAATCAGGGTACAACCCCCTCATATTGCAATTGACATACCAGCCTACCAATATACTGGCCACGAAAATCATCACAAGAAACCTACACCTGTTACGAGATGACCATGAAAACAGCAGCTCAAAAAGCAGCTTTGTCTTGCCCTTGTGCACCTTGTGCACCTCATAAGCTAACATTGCTACAATGTATACATTCTTGTCACCTGCCAAGATTGTACATTCAGATATGCGGGCGAGACGACCTCCTCAAGATAAAATAATGAAGAATAGTCATAGAAGTAGGGGAACCAGACAGGCCTGACAGCTCTGCATCCCCTTCCACACTCCTGAAACCCACACACAAACTTTTTTGCAGCTTCCCTCGATGACAAAGAACAATGAAAATTACAAAATTTAAAATGAAAGCTTGAGATGAAAAAAAAAACCAATTTCTATTACTTTTTATCACTCCATTTTTGACAACAATATCAATTATTTTTGGTTGAAATGTTTTCTAGCAGTTTTTATTCCATTTTTGGTAGTAATATTAATTTTTGGATGGTAATATTTTCTGCTAGTTATTATTCTCTTACTATTTCATTTTCACTACTAATATACGCACAAACAGAGGAAGGCAGACAAGCCGAATTTGAGTTCCTCGTTCAGTTCTGAGAGAAGTGATATTTCTATATTGAAACTGTTCTGAGTGAAATCAACTGCAATAAATCTTCTAGACCTGACAAAATACATGTGTAATGACCAACATTCTTAAATTTTCAGCATTAGTATTTCTACGTGGCTTGCAGAGTGGAAGCTCAGCCATGTGACAAGTATATCTAAAAAGGATGATGCCACATCAGTACCAAACTGCAGACCTATCAGTGTCCTGTCTATCATACCCAAGATCTTAGAAATTCTAAAGTCATGTTCGACCATCTTTGATGTATTTCAACCCTTGTTTTCATCTAATGTATGGATTTCTTCATGGACGTTCGTGTTGCACTGCACTGGTCAAAATGATTGTGAACTGGCATCTGCCTATAGATTTCAAAAAGGTTACTGGCTCCGATCTATTGCAACTGACTTTAATCCAAAGCTTTTGATTAAATATGTCATAATTTTCTTCTTGCAAAGCTATGTGCTTGTGGCATTGGTGAGGAGGCAATTGACTTCTTGCATTCCTACTTGTCTGATCGAAAGCAAAGGCTGAAGGTTAACAGAGTTTTCTCAGATTGGTTACCGATGCATTGTGGTTTTCCTCAAGGTGGCCTCCTAGGGCCACTCCTGTTTAATGTATTTATCAGTGATCTGAACTTTTCTGTTAACTCTTTTCTCCGAGGCTCTCCGCTGGTTAAGTTTCCTTCCAGTTTTTATTCCATTTTTGGTAATAATATTCATTACCTTTTGGTGGTAATATTGTTACTTGATATTACGCCTTTACTATTCCACTTTTGGTAGCAAATTCAATGAGATCTTTGGTAAAATCATCAATTTACTGGTAAGCTGATCATTGAAAGCAATGGGGTAATTGATTATCAAAATATTGAACAATTAGTTTTCGTTACAAGACAAAAATTAATAAAACCTTATGTTATGTAGCAAACCTATTATAAAAACTAATCATTTGTCACTTAGTAGTCTCACAATTAAGGGGAAAGAGAATTGTTTTTGATCATCTAAAAGCCCAAGTTCTGAGCTGGTTGGTCCAAGGACAAAAACTCAAACAGTGAACGTACATGTTGGTAATCAAAATACAATTGATCTTACCTAAATTGTTTTGATTGTCCTTTCCTAGGTGGAAGCACTGAATTCTAGTGACAAGAACGATCCACCATCATTGATGTAAAAACAAGACTGGCTTCCCCGATAGGCACACTGTGACAAGAGTATTCTGCAAAAATACAAGAACCTGACTTCAGAGTGCAAATAAAGTCAGTTGTACAGCTTGCCTTTCAGGCAAGCTGTAGCTACATTGTAGATATGTACTAGCCCAAGAACCATTTTAAGTAGCCTGAAAAATTTTTTTGGATGAGCAGGATTGTTTTTCAGTAATTTGAATTCCCCCAAAAACTTTGCTTAGGTACAGTTGGAAAATCTGCTACTGCATGCCCCTCTTATAAGCAAAGTTTTCTGTCCATACTATAAATAAGAAACTTGTTCCATAATAATTATATAATTATGATGAAACTAGTTTTTTCCATATACTGATTAAGGCTTAAGGCTGAAATACGTACGCCATAATAAATCAATGGAAAATCAACAACAACAACAACAAAAATAAAGTACACACCAACAAAACAAGAGGGTTGTAACATATGGCTTCCTGTTTGAGGGACAGACTTTAGAAAAGGACCAAAGTATTTGTTGGCTCATTAATACTAGCATGCTTTTCCTAACTTCTCTTCCAGCTTGTTCATAACACTTTTTAATTTCTTTTTAGTGCCACCTTGGATCAAGCACATGCTCAAAAATTTGCCTGCATGGTTACTTATCATCAACACTCAGTTCAAAACCATTACAAAATCCTGCCTGTTGAGACATGTTGCTAGTAAATGCAAATTTTTCTGTCAATCAAATGTCTCCTATTATTTGTAGTGTATTTTAAATACAATTAGTAGTTAGATACCCTTTATTAAGTTATTATAGAAAGACATCATGTAATGTACGCTTGATCATTTCATGGAAAGCGCGCAATATAAGAATTAAATTATTATTATTATTATTAGGAGCAAAAAAAGAAAGAATATGAAAAGATCAAATTATGAGGTCTTAGAGAGCATTACATGACTTTATTCAGTGACAGCATTTCCCATTATTAACTCTCCTGCATTAAAACGATGGAATGAAACGCCTCAAGCGAAGCTTAAAAAATCTTGATAGTCAAAATAAACAGGGTGAGCAAAAAGAGAACATTTTTGTCTCCAGCTAAATCTGCTGAATGAAGGGTATAATTTGCAAAAATTGATATGTACATGTACCACCATGGTTGCTGACAAAACCTTGCCTCAAAGTTTTTTTCCAATGAAAAGCTCAAATTCACATGAAAGAATTCGGCTTTCACAAAATTACTATAAAATGAAATGAAACAAATGTAAATTGAAAACGCATAAAAAGCCAGGAATTTTTTTTTCAGTTTGATGGAAAGTACGAAAAAGTCAAGGTGATTTACATACTGATAAAAACAACAACTTTGCTTAAGTTAAATTACCTTAGTATCAAAGAATCTATACATCTAAACACTTCAGTCTAGAGACAAATAGTCTGTGAACAGGCTCTCTGTTTGGAGAAAAAAGAGCGACGAAAGGGAAGGGAAAAGCTGGAAGAGAGCTTGTAGACAAACATTTGAGGCCACTCTTCCACCCTCTTGTAATTATCCTGCCAATCATCCTTCAGTAAGGTTGTTATCTGTTAATCAATTTCGTGCATGAGCAATTAGTGGAAAAATTAAGGGGAAATGAGTGGCATCTAAAAACAGAGTGAATTGGAACGTGAGCCTCGTTGTCAATTTTGCAAAAAGTTGTTGATCTCCAGTAAGAGAATTAATACGGTGCAGGTCTTCGGCATTTCAAGAAATAAGAACTCTGACAAGCTGGTTAATAGTGGTCAAGACAGCATTGTACTAGTTTTCATGTTTTCCTTCAACGAAATTAGTCTCATTTGCGCTCTTTTCGTCTCCCACTGTTGTTTTTCTATGTTATTCACGTCAGTATGTATACATCAAGATTTAGTCTCTCCAAAAGTCCGTGTAGCCATGCGATTTACAGCCTAAAACGCGCGGGTGCTTCAAATGTTTAAGATAACAGAAGGTTAGTGCGAAATTTGAACTCCGAAATGAGAGCTTAAAGCAAATTCAGTTTAATTCGCTTTACCTACAATTAGATGACAGGATACTCTTTAAAAAATAGAAAAAATTACCCGAGAGAGCATCCATACGACATTTCCTCTTTAAAAAGTATAACTAGAAAGTAATAGTTTCACGCTGTAGTCCTGCAAAACAACGGCACAGAAATGTACAAAAAAAGTGCGCTGCACGTGCGCTGCACGTTGTCTTCTTTTTTTTTGGTAATTAGAGCTATTCAAAACAGTTTTTGAATCTTTCCAAACAAGTGCGTAGAAACAAGCTCTGCTCAAACAGGCCGTCTTTCCCTCTATTTTGGGGTTGGCTAAAGCTGTTCATTTACCTCTCTGCATTTTAATCATTCCTTTTTCACTGCAATAAATTTAAAAATAACTAAAGCAGAAGCCACGTGCATTCAGAGGCTGCCTTTAATTTATGATTACGTGTCATCAGGGTTTTTACGCGAACAAATACTCTTTAGTGGAATACTGACTGCAGTGTATACAAGTATACTACAGCAAAAAGCGCTCTAAACGGTTATGTCAGTTGTCATTCATTTTCTCATAATGTGTTTCGATACATTTTTTCGGAGGCCATACCGGCAATTTTCAATCACCTTTAAAAATTGAAGTAATTTTATCCTTGTCGTATCGCTCAAAATGACCATGAATTGAAGTTTGTCAAAATACAGTTTTTGGTAAAATCTATATCACTATTACAATCAAATAACTGTGAGTCACAAGTGGGCTTGTCGGTATTCCGGCGTACAAATGTCACAAACAGAGATTTGACCAAATTTTAAGCAAGCTGTTAACATCATCATTTTCTTTTCTGTGGCGCCGGCTACGCCACAACGTAACTATGATCGTTAACAAATCATCAGTATTTTATCGAGAACAACAGCGGAAAACGAAAACGAAATAATCCCACATATAGCTTATTCCTCTTTACTGAAACATTGGTTTCTACTTTTATAAAAGGAAATTTAACTTATGTTTCAACATAAACAGTAATAAGATCAACCTTACCAAAATTAACTTGGAATTGGAAAGCTCGCAGTTGAGGGCGTACGATGCAGAAAGCCTCTATCTTCAGTGACTTCGAGCACACTGTACTTCACTCTTAATTCAAGACCTTTTTTACCATGCGGTCCACTTTCGCAGTTGTCTAAAGACTTTAACGTTCGCTAGACCTTTCTCGAATCTCACCACGTGCTACACTGCTTACAAAACGCCTCGTCGCTGTATTTATACTAAACTTTTACTATTCCCTAGAGAGGTACAGAAAAAAAGCGTGAGCTCGAAAACAATGGCATAGTTCTGACCACAGCCCCCTTAGCTTCGTAAGAATAACAGCAAGCATAGGAAAATCTAGCCAAGGTGGCAAATTCAGTAGCATTTTTGATTTGAATATTTTAAAACTGACAATAGCGATACATTCAGTGTCAGAGGTGTTGAGTAAAACTTTAAAGTATAAGGGAGGAACGGGGAACGGAAGTCTAGGAACGAGTAATCAGCGTTAACCTCAACAAGAATTCAAAATGGTCAATAAATATTGAACCAAGAAAAAGAATGGGTAAAAGTAATGTAGTACCACGTGACCAGGAAACGACGGGCCCTAGCGACGAGAATGATCTCGACCCCAAAAATCCTGTGCTTCTGGTTGATCTGCGCATGCCTCAGTTCTTGACGGACAGATCTTCCAATCTCGACCCCAGTGCTTACGCAATCTGAGTCCGCTCTCCCTGACGGTCATGCGCAGAAGAGCTCTGGGGTCGAGATTGACGGATCATCCTGAACGGGAATAGGAGAGCACCTTCTGTTTCGGAAACTTTTATCGATGAATTGTGATCTCGGTGAATATTGGAAGAAAAAGAGAAAAACAAACTCTAGCCGGTAAATACTCGTTGTAATAGTTACTCTTTGAGACCTTTGTTATTCGTTTTATTGTGAGTAGAATCGAATCTAAAGTGCTTTTTTCTGTAGTTTGATTGAAAAAGTAAAGGGCCGGTTATTTAAACCAAGTTTAGACAGCGTTTATGAAAGTCATCGTCTAACCAATGTTTAAACCCCGAATACCGATTATTTAAACGTTGTTTTTCCATAACAGTATTTAGACAATGTCCAAACACCGACTAAAGAACAATAGCACGTTAGACCTGCTCAAAGGTAGGTTTAAACGCTGTTTAACGATATTTTCATGGTCAGCTATTTTGAAATGGAGGGACCACTGCACTACAGACAGTTAAGAAACTACGCTAATTGACGAAATATACTTGTTGGACACCTTTGGAATAGAATTAACCCTTTAGAGGAATACCACAGCGAAGACTTTCGATTGCGTTTTCGCCTTCGAAAGAATTCGGTCATTGACCTCGCAAAAATTTTGGAGAAAGATCTTCAACATCAAACAAGGAAAGGACTGCCGCTAACACAAATGCAGCAAGTGCTTATTGCTTTGAGATTCTATGCTACAGGAACTTTTCAAAGGGTTATTGGCGATTTATTTGGAGTTAGTGCATTTGCTGCATGTAATGCAAATAATAAGGTTTCAAAGGCTGTTGCGAAACAAAGAGCACAATTCCTGTCATTCCCAGAAAACCTGACTGATACAAAGAGAAAGTTTTATGATGTTGCCACTTTCCAGGTGTGATTGGGGCCATCCATTGTACCCACATCAAGATCATATGTCCAAACAAAGAAAATGCTATGGCATTTGTTAACAGAAAGCAGTTCTACTCCATCACTGAACGTCCAAGCCGTTTGTGAGAACGATGCCTTTATTACCAACATCGTAGCTCGCTGGCCTGGATCGACCCACGACTCACGCATTTTTGATAACAGCAATATCGCAGACAAATTAAGGGATGGTGCTATTGATGGCATTCTTGTGGGTGACAGTGGATACGCTTGTAGAGCATATTTAATGACACCAATCCTCAAGCCAAAGAATGCAGGAGAAGTGCGCTATAATACTGCACATAGGCGTACTAGGTGTGTTATTGAGAGATGCTTTGGAATGCTAAAGTGACCTTTTACGTGTCTTCATTTGAGACTGCTCACCGCTTTTGCGAATACCCTCGTCATTATTTTCACTGCAATAAATTTAAAAAAAATAAAGCAGAAGCCACGTGCATTCAGAGGCTGCCTTTAATTTATGATTACGTGTCATCAGGGTTTTCACGCGAACAAATACTCTTTAGTGGAATACTGACTGCAGTGTATACAAGTACACTACAGCAAAGAGCACTCTAAACGGCTATGTCAGTTGTCATTCATTTTCTCGTAATGTGTTTCGATACATTTTTTCGGAGGCCACACCGGCAATTTTCAATCACCTTTAAAACTTGAAGTAATTTTATCCTTGTCGTATCGCTCAAAATGACCATGAATTGAAGTTTGTCAAAATACAGTTTTTGGTAAAATCTATATCAATATTACAATCAAATAACTGTGAGTCACAAGTGGGCTAGTCGGTATTCCGGCGTACATATGTCACAAACAGAGATTTGACCAAATTTTAAGCAAGCTGTTAACATCATTTTCTTTTCTGTGGCGCCGTGTTCTGTTAGGTGCGTTATTGAGAGATGCTTTGGAATGCTAAAGTGACCTTTTACGTGTCTTCATTTGAGACTGCGCACCGCTTTTACGAATACCCTCGTCATTATTGTGGCTACTGCAGTGTTGCATAATTTTGCCCTTATGCATCGAGAGCAAGACTTTAATGAAGACATTGAAAACGAAGATGTCCCGTTTCACGTTGTTCACTGCAGCAGACGCCAGTGGGAATGCCAAACGCCAGCACATTATTTCCCGACACTTTGCTTAATAAGTTTAATGGATTGATAAAACTCCACGTTCGATTCATTGCAAAAAAATAGCAAACAAAGAGAATATTCACCGCAATTAATTATTAATAATCATTTAATTCTTTTGTTTTGAAATTTATAATGGTTATATATCATGATATTTGAAAGTTCAAAAACGTTCAAGGAGCTACAGGTTAGTTTAAGATTTGTCCTTGTCAGTGTCGTATGCAGGTGGCAAACCAATTAGCATTTTATTGCATTGGTGAATTAGCTTCCTTTCTTTAAGCTTGAGGACCTTCATTTTCAAAAATTTAATTTAAAAACTACTCTTTGGTCTGCTTTTGGAGGAAATACACCTAGAAATAATGTTTGATGATCACCTAGTTACAAGCCAAGCTCTCCTAGACTATAATAAAGGCCTATTTAGTCAAGTGGCCATATTATAATTTTTCCAGAGGGGGGGCCCTATGAATTTAGTCCAAAATTAAAAACATTCTCTTTGGTCTGCTTTTGGAGGACATACGCCTAGAAATAATGTTCGATGATCGCCTAGTTATCAACCGAGCCCTCCTAGACTATAAGATAGGTTTATTTGGTCAAGTGGCAATATTGGAATTTTTCCAAAGGGGGGACCCTATGAATTTAGTCCAAAATTAAAAAACAACTGTTTCCTCTGCTTTTGGAGGAAACACGCCTAGAAATAATGTTCGATGATCGCCTAGTTACAAACCGAGCTCTCCTAGACTATAAAAAAGGCCTATTTAGTCAAGTAGCGATATTGCAATTTTTCCAAAAGGGGGACCCTATGAATTTAGTCCAAAATTAAAAAACTACTCTTTGATCTCCTTCTGGAGGGAATACACCTAAAAATAATGTTCGATGATAACCTAGTTACAAGCCAAGCTCTCCTAGACTATAATAAAGGCCTATTTAGTCAAGTGGCGATATTGGAATTTTTCCAAAGGGAAGACCCTATGAATTTAGTCCAAAATTAAAAAATTACTCTTTGCTCTGCTTTTGGAGGAAATACGCCTAGAAATAATGTTCGATGATCGCCTAGTTACAAACCAAGCTCTCCTAGACTATAAAAAAGGCCTATTTGTTAAAGTGGCCATATTGGAATTGTTCCAAAGGGGGGACCCTATGAATTTAGTCCAAAATTAAAAAACTACTCTTTGGTCTGCTTTTGGAGGAAATACACCTAGAAATAATGTTCGATGATCACCTAGTTACAAGCCAAGCTCTCATAGACTATAATAAAGGCCTATTTAGTCAAGTGGCCATATCAGAATTTTTCCAAATGGGGGACCCTATGAATTTAGTCCAAAATTAAAAAAACTACTCTTTGCTCTGCTTTTGGAGGAAATACACCTAGAAATAATGTTCGATGATAACCTAGTTAGAAGCCAAGCTCTCCTACACTATAATAAAAGCCTATTTAGTCAAGTGGCCATATTAGAATTTTTCCAAAGAGGGGAGGGAGCCTATGAATTTAGTCCAAAATTAAAAAACTACTCTTTGGTCTGCTTTTGGAGAAATTATGCCAAGAAATAATGTTAGATGATCGCCTAGTTACAAACCGAGCACTTTTAGACTATAAAAGAAGCCTATTTGGTCAAGTGACCATATTGGAATTTTTCCAAAGGAGAGACCCTATGAATTTAGTCCAAAATTAAAAAACTACTCTTTGGTCTGCTTTTGAAGAAAATATGCCAAGAAATAATGTTCGATGATCGCCTAGTTACAAATCGAGCACTTTTAGACTATAACAGAAGCCTATTTGGTCAAGTGACCATATTGGAATTTTTCCAAAGAGGGGACCCTATGAATTTAGTCCAAAATTAAAAAACTACTCTTTGGTCTGCTGTTGGAGAAAATATGCCAAGAAATAATGTTCGATGATCGCCTAGTTACAAACCGAGCACTTTTAGACTATAAAAGAAGCCTATTTGGTCAAGTGACCATACTGGAATTTTTCCAAAGCGGGGACCCTATGAATTTAGTCCAAAATTAAAAAACTACTCTTTGGTCTGCTTTTGGAGAAATTATGCCAAGAAATAATGTTCGATGATCGCCTACTTACAAACCGAGCACTTTTAGACTATAAAAGAAGCCTATTTGGTCAAGTGACCATATTGGAATTTTTCCAAACGGGGGACCCTATCAATTTAGTCCAACATTAAAAAACTACTCTTTGGTCTGCTTTTGGAGAAAATATGCAAAGAGATAATGTTCGATGATCGCCTACTTACAAACCGAGCACTTTTAGACTATAAAAGAAGCCTATTTGGTCAAGTGACCATATTGGAATTTTTCCAAAGGGGGGACCATATGAATTTAGTCCAAAATTAAACAACTACTCTTTGGTCTGCTTTTCCAGAAATTATGCCAAGAAATAATGTTCGATGATCGCCTACTATCAAACCGAGCACTTTTAGACTATAAAAGAAGCCTATTTGGTCAAGTGACCATACTGGAATTTTTCCAAAGCGGGGACCCTATGAATTTAGTCCAAAATTAAAAAACTACTCTTTGGTCTGCTTTTGGAGAAATTATGCCAAGAAATAATGTTCGATGATCGCCTAGTTACAAACCAAGCACTTTTAGACTATAAAAGAAGCCTATTTCGTCAAGTGACCATATTAGAATTTTTCCAAAGGGGGGACCCTATGAATTTAGTCCAAAATTAAAAAACTACTCTTTGGTCTGCTTTTGGAGAAATTATGCCAAGAAATAATGTTCGATGATCGCCTACTTACAAACCGAGCACTCTTAGACTATAAAAGAAGCCTATTTGGTCAAGTGACCATATAAGAATTTTTCCAAAGGGGGGACCCTATGAATTTAGTCCAAAATTAAAAAACTACTCTTTGGTCTGCTTTTGGAGAAAATACGCCAAGCAATAATGTTCGATGATCGCCTACTTACAAACCGAGCACTTTTAGACTATAAAAGAAGCCTATTTGGTCAAGTGACCATATTAGAATATTTCCAAAGGGGGGACCGTATGAATTTAGTCCAAAATTAAAAAACTACTCTTTGGTCTGCTTTTGGAGAAAATATGCCAAGAAATAATGTTCGAAGATCGCCTAGTTACAAACCGAGCACTTTTAGACTATAAAAGAAGCCTATTTGGTCAAGTGACCATTTTGGAATTTTTCCAAAGGGGGGACCCTATGAATTTAGTCCAAAATTAAAAAACTACTCTTTGGTCTGCTTTTGGAGAAAATATGCCAAGAAATAATGTTCGAAGATCGCCTAGTTACAAACCGAGCACTTTTAGACTATAAAAGAAGACTATTTGGTCAAGTGACCATATTGGAATTTTTCCAAAGGGGGGACCCTATGAATTTAGTCCAAAATTAAAAAACTACTCTTTGGTCTGCTGTTGGAGAAAATATGCCAAGAGATAATGTTCGATGATCGCCTAGTTACAAACCGAGCACTTTTAGACTATAAAAGAAGCCTATTTGGTCAAGTGACCATATTGGAATTTTTCCAAAGGGGGGACTCTATGAATTTAGTCCAAAATTAAAAAACTACTCTTTGGTCTGCTGTTGGAGAAAATATGCCAAGAAATAATGTTCGATGATCGCCTAGTTACAAACCGAGCACTTTTAGACTATAAAAGAAGCCTATTTGGTCAAGTGACCATATTGGAATTTTTCCAAAGGGGGGACCCTATCAATTTAGTCCAAAATTAAAAAACTACTCTTTGGTCTGCTTTTGGAGAAAATATGCCAAGAAATAATCTTCGATGATCACCTAGTTACAAACCGAGCACTTTTAGACTATAAAAGAAGCCTATTTGGTCAAGTGACCATATTGGAATTTTTCCAAAGGGGGGACCCTATGAATTTAGTCCAAAATTAAAAAACTACTCTTTTGTCTGCTTTTGGAGAAAATATGCCAAGAAATAATGTTCGAGAATCCCCTAGTTACAAACCGAACACTTTTAGACTATAAAAGAAGCCTATTTGGTCAAGTGACCATATTGGAATTTTTCCAAAGGGGGGACCCTATCAATTTAGTCCAAAATTAAAAAACTACTCTTTGGTCTGCTTTTGGAGAAAATATGCCAAGAAATAATGTTCAATGATCGCCTAGTTACAAACCGAGCACTTTTAGACTATAAAAGAAGCCTATTTGGTCAAGTGACCATTTTGGAATTTTTCCAAAGGGGGGACCCTATGAATTTAGTCCAAAATTAAAAAACTACTCTTTGATCTGCTTTTCGAAAAAATATGCCAAGAAATAATGTTCGAAGATCGCCTAGTTACAAACCGAGCACTTTTAGACTATAAAAGAAGCCTATTTGGTCAAGTGACCATATTGGAATTTTTCCAAAGGGGGGACCCTATCAATTTAGTCCAAAATTAAAAAACTACTCTTTAGTCTGCTGTTGGAGAAAATATGCCAAGAAATAATGTTCGATGATCGCCTACTTACAAACCGAGCACTTTTAGACTATAAAAGAAGCCTATTTGGTCAAGTGACCATATTGGAATTTTTCCAAAGGGGGGACCCTATGAATTTAGTCCAAAATTAAAAAACTACTCTTTGGTCTGCTTTTGGAGAAAATATGCCAAGAAATAATGTTCGATGATCGCCTAGTTACAAACCGAGCACTTTTAGACTATAAAAGAAGCCTATTTGGTCAAGTGACCATATTGGAATTTTTCCAAAGGGGGGACCCTATCAATTTAGTCCAAAATTAAAAAACTACTCTTTGGTCTGCGTTTGGAGAAAATATGCCAAGAAATAATCTTCAATGATCACCTAGTTACAAACCGAGCACTTTTAGACTATAAAAGAAGCCTATTTGGTCAAGTGACCATATTGGAATTTTTCCAAAGGGGGGACCCTATGAATTTAGTCCAAAATTAAAAAACTACTCTTCTGTCTGCTGTTGGAGAAAATATGCCAAGAAATAATGTTCGATGATCGCCTAGTTACAAACCGAGCACTTTTAGACTATAAAAGAACCCTGTTTGGTCAAGTGACCATATTGAAATTTTTCCAAAGGGGGGACCCTATGAATTTAGTCCAAAATTAAACAACCACTCCTTGGTCTGCTTTTGGAGAAAATATGCCAAGAAATAATGTTCGATGATCGCCTAGTTACAAACCAAGCACTTTTAGACTATAAAAGAAGCCTATTTGGTCAAGTGACCATATTGGAATTTTTCCAAACGGGGGACCCTATCAATTTAGTCCAAAATTAAAAAACTACTCTTTTGTCTCCTTTTGGAGAAAATATGCAAAGAAATAATGTTCGATGATCGCCTAGTTAGAAACCGAGCACTTTTAGACTATAAAAGAAGCCTATTTGGTCAAGTGACCATATTGGAATTTTTCCAAAGAGGGGACCCTATGAATTTAGTCCAAAATTAAAAAACTACACTTTGGTTTGCTTTTGGAGAAAATATGCCAAGAAATAATGTTCGATGATCGCCTAGTTACAAACCAAGCACTTTTAGACTATAAAAGAAGCCTGTTTGGTCAAGTGACCATATTGGAATTTTTCCAAAGCGGCGACCCTATGAATTTAGTCCAAAATTAAAAAACTACTCTTTGGTCTGCTTTTGGAGAAAGTATGCCAAGAAATAATGTTCGAGGATCCCTTAGTTACAAACCGAACACTTTTTGACTATAAAAGAAGCCTATTTGGTCAAGTGACCATATTGCAATTTTTCCAAAGGGGGGACCCTATGAATTTAGTCCAAAATTAAAAAACTACTCTTTGGTCTGCTTTTGGAGAAATTATGCCAAGAAATAATGTTCGATGATCGCCTACTTACAAACCGAGCACTTTTAGACTATAAAAGAAGCCTATTTGGTCAAGTGACCATTTTGGGATTTTTCCAAAGGGGGGACCCTATGAATTTAGTCCAAAATTAAAAAACTACTCTTTGGTCTGCTTTTGGAGAAAATATGCCAAAAAATAATGTTCGAAGATCGCCTAGTTACAAACCGAGCACTTTTAGACTATAAAAGAAGCCTATTTGGTCAAGTGACCATTTTGGAATTTTTCCAAAGGGGGGACCCTATGAATTTAGTCCAAAATTAAAAAACTACTCTTTGGTCTGCTTTTGGAGAAAATATGCCAAGAAATAATGTTCGAAGATCGCCTAGTTACAAACCGAGCACTTTTAGACTATAAAAGAAGACTATTTGGTCAAGTGACCATATTGGAATTTTTCCAAAGGGGGGACCCTATGAATTTAGTCCAAAATTAAAAAACTACTCTTTGGTCTGCTGTTGGAGAAAATATGCCAAGAAATAATGTTCGATGATCGCCTAGTTACAAACCGAGCACTTTTAGACTATAAAAGAAGCCTATTTGGTCAAGTGACCATATTGGAATTTTTCGAAAAGGGGGACCCTATGAATTTAGTCGAAAATAAAAAAACTACTCTTTGGTCTGCTTTTCGAGAAAATATGCCAAGAAATAATGTTCGATGATTGCCTAGTTACAAACCGAGCACTTTTAGACTATAAAAGAAGCCTATTTGGTCAAGTGACCATTTTGGAATTTTTCCAAAGGAGGGACCCTATGAATTTAGTCCAAAATTAAAAAACTACTCTTTGGTCTGCTTTTGGAGAAAATATGCCAAGAAATAATGTTCGAAGATCGCCTAGTTACAAACCGAGCACTTTTACACTATAAAAGAAGCCTATTTGGTCAAGTGACCATATTGGAATTTTTCCAAAGGGGGGACTCTATGAATTTAGTCCAAAATTAAAAAACTACTCTTTGGTCTGCTGTTGGAGAAAATATGCCAAGAAATAATGTTCGATGATCGCCTAGTTACAAACCGAGCACTTTTAGACTATAAAAGAAGCCTATTTGGTCAAGTGACCATATTGGAATTTTTCCAAAGGGGGGACCCTATCAATTTAGTCCAAAATTAAAAAACTACTCTTTGGTCTGCTTTTGGAGAAAATATGCCAAGAAATAATCTTCGATGATCACCTAGTTACAAACCGAGCACTTTTAGACTATAAAAGAAGCCTATTTGGTCAAGTGACCATATTGGAATTTTTCCAAAGGGGGGACCCTATGAATTTAGTCCAAAATTAAAAAACTACTCTTTTGTCTGCTTTTGGAGAAAATATGCCAAGAAATAATGTTCGAGAATCCCCTAGTTACAAACCGAACACTTTTAGACTATAAAAGAAGCCTATTTGGTCAAGTGACCATATTGCAATTTTTCCAAAGGGGGGACCCTATGAATTTAGTCCAAAATTAAAAAACTACTCTTTGGTCTGCTTTTCGAGAAAATATGCCAAGAAATAATGTTCAATGATCGCCTAGTTACAAACCGAGCACTTTTAGACTATAAAAGAAGCCTATTTGGTCAAGTGACCATTTTGGAGTTTTTCCAAAGGGGGGACCCTATGAATTTAGTCCAAAATTAAAAAACTACTCTTTGGTCTGCTTTTCGAGAAAATATGCAAAGAAATAATCTTCGAAGATCGCCTAGTTACAAACCGAGCACTTTTAGACTATAAAAGAAGCCTATTTGGTCAAGTGACCATATTGGAATTTTTCCAAAGGGGGGACCCTATGAATTTAGTCCAAAATTAAAAAACTACTCTTCTGTCTGCTGTTGGAGAAAATATGCCAAGAAATAATGTTCGATGATCGCCTAGTTACAAACCGAGCACTTTTAGACTATAAAAGAACCCTGTTTGGTCAAGTGACCATATTGCAATTTTTCCAAAGGGGGGACCCTATGAATTTAGTCCAAAATTAAAAAACTACTCTTTGGTCTGCGTTTGGAGAAAATATGCCAAGAAATAATCTTCAATGATCACCTAGTTACAAACCGAGCACTTTTAGACTATAAAAGAAGCCTATTTGGTCAAGTGACCATATTGGAATTTTTCCAAAGGGGGGACCCTATGAATTTAGTCCAAAATTAAAAAACTACTCTTCTGTCTGCTGTTGGAGAAAATATGCCAAGAAATAATGTTCGATGATCGCCTAGTTACAAACCGAGCACTTTTAGACTATAAAAGAACCCTGTTTGGTCAAGTGACCATATTGAAATTTTTCCAAAGGGGGGACCCTATGAATTTAGTCCAAAATTAAACAACCACTCCTTGGTCTGCTTTTGGAGAAAATATGCCAAGAAATAATGTTCGATGATCGCCTAGTTACAAACCAAGCACTTTTAGACTATAAAAGAAGCCTATTTGGTCAAGTGACCATATTGGAATTTTTCCAAACGGGGGACCCTATCAATTTAGTCCAAAATTAAAAAACTACTCTTTTGTCTCCTTTTGGAGAAAATATGCAAAGAAATAATGTTCGATGATCGCCTAGTTAGAAACCGAGCACTTTTAGACTATAAAAGAAGCCTATTTGGTCAAGTGACCATATTGGAATTTTTCCAAAGAGGGGACCCTATGAATTTAGTCCAAAATTAAAAAACTACACTTTGGTTTGCTTTTGGAGAAAATATGCCAAGAAATAATGTTCGATGATCGCCTAGTTACAAACCAAGCACTTTTAGACTATAAAAGAAGCCTGTTTGGTCAAGTGACCATATTGGAATTTTTCCAAAGCGGCGACCCTATGAATTTAGTCCAAAATTAAAAAACTACTCTTTGGTCTGCTTTTGGAGAAAGTATGCCAAGAAATAATGTTCGAGGATCCCTTAGTTACAAACCGAACACTTTTTGACTATAAAAGAAGCCTATTTGGTCAAGTGACCATATTGCAATTTTTCCAAAGGGGGGACCCTATGAATTAAGTCCAAAATTAAAAAACTACTCTTTGGTCTGCTTTTGGAGAAAATATGCCAAGAAATAATGTTCGATGATCGCCTAGTTACAAACCGAGCACTTTTAGACTATAAAAGAAGCCTATTTGGTCAAGTGACCATATTGGAATTTTTCCAAAGGGGGGACCCTATCAATTTAGTCCAAAATTAAAAAACTACTCTTTGGTCTGCTTTTGGAGAAAATATGCCAAGAAATAATGTTCGATGATCGCCTAGTTACAAACCCAGCACTTTTAGACTATAAAAGAAGCCTATTTGGTCAAGTCACCATATTGGAATTTTTCCAAAGGGGGGACCCTATCAATTTAGTCCAAAATTAAAAAACTACTCTTTGGTCTGCTTTTGGAGAAAATATGCCAAGAAATAATGTTTGATGATCGCCTAGTTGGAAACCGAACACTTTTAGACTATAAAAGAAGCCTATTTGGTCAAGTGACCATATTGGAATTTTTCCAAAGGGGGGACCCTATGTATTTAGTCCAAAATTAAAAAACTACTCTTTTGTCTGCTTTTGGAGAAAATATGCCAAGAAATAATGTTCGAGGATCCCCTAGTTACAAACCGAACACTTTTAGACTATAAAAGAAGCCTATTTGGTCAAGTGACCATATTGCAATTTTTCCAAAGGGGGGACCCTATGAATTTAGTCCAAAATTAAAAAACTACTCTTTGGTCTCCTTTTGGAGAAAATACGCCAAGAAATAATGTTTGATGATCGCCTAGTTACAAACCGAGCACTTTTAGACTATAAAAGAAGCCTATTTGGTCAAGTGACCATATTGCAATTTTTCCAAAGGGGGGACCGTATGAATTTAGTCCAAAATTAAAAAACAACTCTTTGGTCTCCTTTTCGAGAAATTATGCCAAGAAATAATGTTAGATGATCGCCTACTTACAAACCGAGCACTTTTAGACTATAAAAGACGCCTATTTGGTCAAGTGACCATATTGGAATTTTTCCAAAGGGGGGACCCTATCAATTTAGTCCAAAATTAAAAAACTACTCTTTTGTCTGCTTTTGGAGAAAATAAGCAAAGAAATAATGTTCGATGATCGCCTAGTTACAAACTGAGCACTTTTAGACTATAAAAGAAGCCTGTATGGTCAAGTGACCATATTGGAATTTTTCCAAAGGGGGGACCCTATGAATTTAGTCCAAAATTAAAAAACTACTCTTTGGTCTGCTTTTGGAGAAAATACGCCAAGAAATAATGTTCGATGATCGCCTAGTTACAAACCGAGCACTTTTAGACTATAAAAGAAGCCTATTTGGTCAAGTGACCATATTGGAATTTTTCCAAAGGGGGGACCCTATGAATTTAGTCCAAAATTAAAAAACTACTCTTTGGTCTGCTTTTGGAGAAAATATGCCAAGAAATAATGTTCGATGATCGCCTAGTTACAAACCGAGCACTTTTAGACTATAAAAGAAGCCTATTTGGTCAAGTGACCATATTGGAATTTTTCCAAAGGGGGGACCCTATGAATTTAGTCCAAAATTAAAAAACTACTCTTTGGTCTGCTTTTGGAGAAAATATGCCAAGAAATAATGTTCGATGATCGCCTACTTACAAACTGAGCACTTTGAGACTATAAAAGAAGCCTATTTGGTCAAGTGACCATATTGCAATTTTTCCAAAGGGGGGACCCTATGAATTTAGTCCAAAATTTAAAACTTACTCTTTGGTCTGCTTTTGGAGAAAATATCCAAAGAGATAATGTTCGATGATCGTCTACTTACAAACCGAGCAATTCTAGACTATAAAAGAAGCCTCTTTGGTCAAGTGACCATATTGGAATTTTTCCAAAGGGGGGACCCTATCAATTTAGTCCAAAATTAAAAAACTACTCTTTGGTCTGCTTTTGGAGAAAATACGCCAAGAAATAATGTTCGATGATCGCCTAGTTACAAACCGAGCACTTTTAGACTATAAAAGAAGCCTATTTGGTCAAGTGACCATATTGGAATTTTTCCAAAGGGGGGACCCTATGAATTTAGTCCAAAATTCAAAACTACTCTTTGGTCTGCTTTTGGAGAAAATATGCCAAGAAATAATGTTCGATGATCGCCTAGTTACAAACCGAGCACTTTTAGACTATAAAAGAAGCCTATTTGGTCAAGTGACCATATTGCAATTTTTCCAAAGGGGGGACCCTATGAATTTAGTCCAAAATTAAAAAACTACTCTTTGGTCTGCTTTAGGAGAAAATATGCCAAGACATAATGTTCGATGATCGCCTACTTACAAACTGAGCACTTTGAGACTATAAAAGAAGCCTATTTGGTCAAGTGACCATATTGCAATTTTTCCAAAGGGGGGACCCTATGAATTTAGTCCAAAATTAAAAACTTACTCTTTGGTCTGCTTTTGGAGAAAATATCCAAAGAGATAATGTTCGATGATCGTCTACTTACAAACCGAGCAATTTTAGACTATAAAAGAAGCCTATTTGGTCAAGTGACCATATTGGAATTTTTCCAAAGGGGGGACCCTATAAATTTAGTCCAAAATTAAAAAACTACTCTTTGGTCTGCTTTTGGAGAAAATATGCCAAGAAATAATGTTCGATGATCGCCTAGTTACAAACCGAGCACTTTTAGACTATAAAAGAAGCCTATTTGGTCAAGTGACCATATTGGAATTTTTCCAAAGGGGGGACCCTATGAATTTAGTCCAAAATTAAAAAACTACTCTTTGGTCTGCTTTTGGCGAAAATATGCAAAGAGATAATGTTCGATGATCGCCTACTTACAAACCGAGCACTTTTAGACTATAAAAGAAGCCTATTTGGTCAAGTGACCATATTGGAATTTTTCCAAAGGGGGGACCCTATCAATTTAGTCCAAAATTAAAAAACTACTCTTTGGTCTGCTTTTGAGGAAATATGCCAAGAAATAATGTTCGATGATCGCCTACTTACAAACTGAGCACTTTGAGACTATAAAAGAAGCCTATTTGGTCAAGTGACCATATTGGAATTTTTCCAAAGGGGGGACCCTATCAATTTAGTCCAAAATTAAAAAACTACTCTTTGGTCTGCTTTTGGAGAAAATATACAAAGAGATAATGTTCGATGATCGTCTACTTACAAACCGAGCACTTTTAGACTATAAAAGAAGCCTATTTGGTCAAGTGACCATATTGGAATTTTTCCAAAGGGGGGACCCTATAAATTTAGTCCAAAATTAAAAAACTACTCTTTGGTTTGCTTTTGGAGAAAATATGCCAAGAAATAATGTTCGATGATCGCCTAGTTACAAACCGAGCACTTTTAGACTATAAAAGAAGCCTACTTGGTCAAGTGACCATATTGCAATTTTTCCAAAGGGGGGACCCTATGAATTTAGTCCAAAATTAAAAAACTACTCTTTGGTCTGCTTTTGGAGAAAATATGCAAAGAGATAATGTTCGATGATCGCCTACTTACAAACCGAGCACTTTTAGACTATAAAAGAAGCCTATTTGGTCAAGTGACCATATTGCAATTTTTCCAAAGGGGGGACCCTATGAATTTAGTCCAAAATTAAAAAACTACTCTTTTGTCTGCTTTTGGAGAAAATATGCCAAGAAATAATCTTCGATGATCGCCTAGTTACAAACCGAGCACTTTTAGACTATAAAAGAAGCCTATTTGGTCAAGTGACCATATTGGAATTTTTCCAAAGGGGGGACCCTATGAATTTAGTCCAAAATTAAAAAACTACTCTTTGGTCTGCTTTTGGAGAAAATATGCCAAGAAATAATGTTCGATGATCGCCTACTTACAAACTGAGCACTTTGAGACTATAAAAGACGCCTATTTGGTCAAGTGACCATATTGCAATTTTTCCAAAGGGGGGACCCTATGAATTTAGTCCAAAATTAAAAAACTACTCTTTGGTCTGCTTTTGGAGAAAATATGCCAAGAAATAATCTTCGATGATCGCCAAGTTACAAACCGAAAACTATTAGACTATAAAAGAAGCCTATTTGGTCAAGTGACCATATTGGAATTTTTCCAAAGGGGGGACCCTATCAATTTAGTCCAAAATTAAAAAACTACTCTTTGGTCTGCTTTTGGAGAAAACATGCCAAGAAATGATGTTCGATGATCGCCTACTTACAAACCGAGCACTTTTAGACTATAAAAGAAGCCTATTTGGTCAAGTGACCATATTGCAATTTTTCCAAAGAGGGGACCCCATCAATTTAGTCCAAAATTAAAAAACTACTCTTTGGTCTGCTTTTGGAGAAAATATGCCAAGAAATAATCTTCGATGATCGCCTAGTTACAAACTGAGCACTTTTAGACTATAAAAGAAGCCTATTTGGTCAAGTGACCATATTGGAATTTTTCCAAAGGGGGGACCCTTTCAATTTAGTCCAAAATTAAAAAACTACTCTTTGGTCTGCTTTTGGAGAAAACATGCCAAGAAATAATCTTCGATGATCGCCTACTTACAAACCGAGCACTTTTAGACTATAAAAGAAGCCTATTTGGTCAAGTGACCATATTGGAATTTTTCCAAAGGGGGGACCCTATGAATTTAGTCCAAAATTAAAAAACTACTCTTTGGTCTGCTTTTGGAGAAAATATGCCAAGAAATAATGTTCGATGATCGCCTAGTTACAAACCGAGCACTTTTAGACTATAAAAGAAGCCTATTTGGTCAAGTGACCATATTGGAATTTTTCCAAAGGGGGGACCCTATCAATTTAGTCCAAAATTAAAAAACTACTCTTTGGTCTGCTTTTGGAGAAAATATGCCAAGAAATAATCTTCGATGATCGCCTAGTTACAAACTGAGCACTTTTAGACTATAAAAGAAGCCTATTTGGTCAATTGACCATATTGGAATTTTTCCAAAGGGGGGACCCTATGAATTTAGTCCAAAATAAAAAAACTTCTCTTTGGTCTGCTTTTGGAGGACATAGACCCAGAAATAATGTTCGATGATCGCCTAGTTACAAACCGAACCCTCTTATACTATAAAAAAATCCATTTGGTCAAGTGGCCAAATTGGATTTTTTCCAAAGGGCAGACCCTATGAGATTTGTTCAAGTTTGATTTTTGAAACCGACGTTCTGATAGTCCAGAAATACTTCTTTGCTATATAAAACCTCCAAAAAAGTTCTTTCACGATTTATTTTCACGTACTATTACATGGAAATACATCTGGATGTATTTGTATCTGTATGTCCGAAATCAGACGTCTGATAACAGATGTCTGAAATCAGACGTCTGATAACAGATATCTGAAATCAGACGTCTGATAACAGATGTCTGAAATCAGACGTCTGATAACACATTTACAACATTAGAAATCAGACGTCTGATAACAGATGTCTGAAATCAGACGTCTGATAACACATTTCTGACATCAAAAATCAGACGTCTGATAACAGATATCTGAAATCAGACGTCTGATAACACATGTCCGAAATCAGACGTCTGATAACAGATGTCTGAAATCAGACGTCTGATAACAGATTTCCAACATTAGAAATCAGACGTCTGATAACAGATGTCTGAAATCAGACGTCTGATAACAGATGTCTGAAATCAGACGTCTGATAACAGATATCTGAAATCAGACATCTGATAACAGATATCTGAAATCAGACGTCTGATAACACATGTCTGAAATCAGATGTCTGATAACAAATGTCTGAAATCAGACGTCTGATAACAGATTTCCAACATTAGAAATCAGACGTCTGATAACAGATGTCTGAAATCAGACGTCTGATAACAGATATCTGAAATCAGACGTCTGATAACAGATGTCCGAAATCAGACGTCTGATAACAGATGTCTGAAATCAGACGTCTGATAACACATTTCTGACATCAAAAATCAGACGTCTGATAACAGATATCTGAAATCAGACGTCTGATAACACATGTCCGAAATCAGACGTCTGATAACAGATGTCTGAAATCAGACGTCTGATAACAGATTTCAAACATTAGAAATCAGACGTCTGATAACAGATGTCTGAAATCAGACGTCTGATAACAGATATCTGAAATCAGACGTCTGATAACAGATGTCTGAAATCAGACGTCTGATAACACATTTACAACATAAGAAATCAGACGTCTGATAACAGATGTCTGAAATCAGACGTCTGATAAGAGATCTCTGAAATCAGACGTCTGATAACACATGTCCGAAATCAGACGTCTGATAACAGATGTCTGAAATCAGACGTCTGATAACACATTTCTGACATCAAAAATCAGACGTCTGATAACAGATATCTGAAATCAGACGTCTGATAACACATGTCCGAAATCAGACGTCTGATAACAGATGTCTGAAATCAGACATCTGATAACAGATATCTGAAATCAGACGTCTGATAACAGATGTCTGAAATCAGACGTCTGATAACACATTTCCAACATTAGAAATCAGACGTCTGATAACAGATGTCTGAAATCAGACGTCTGATAACACATTTCTGACATCAAAAATCAGACGTCTGATAACATATCTTACATTAGAAATCAGACGTCTGATAACAGATTTCTGAAATTAAAATCAGACGTCTGATAACACAATTCTGACATCAAAAATCAGACGTCTGATAACAGATATCTGAAATCAGACGTCTGATAACAGATATCCGAAATGAGACGTCTGATAACAGATGTCTGAAATCAGACGTCTGATAACATATGTCTGAAATCAGAAATCTGATAACACATGTCCGAAGTCAGACGTCTGATAACAGATGTCTCAAATCAGACGTCTGATAACAGATGTCTGAAATCAGACGTCTGATAACAGATATCTGAAATCAGACGTCTGATAACAGATGTCTGAAATCAGACGTCTGATAACACATGTCCGAAATCAGACGTCTAATAACAGATGTCTGAAATCAGACGTCTGATAACACATTTCTGACATCAAAAATCAGACGTCTGATAACAGATATCTGAAATCAGACGTCTGATAACACATGTCCGAAATCAGACGTCTGATAACAGATGTCTGAAATCAGACGTCTGATAACAGATTTCCAAAATTAGAAATCAGACGTCTGATAACAGATTTCCAAAATTAGAAATCAGACGTCTGATAACAGATGTCTGAAATCAGACGTCTGATAACAGATATCTGAAATCAGACGTCTGATAACAGATGTCTGAAATCAGATGTCTGATAACACAATTCTGACATCAAAAATCAGACGTATGATAACAGATATCTGAAATCAGACGTCTGATAACAGATGTCTGAAATCAGACGTCTGATAACAGATTTCCAACATTAGAAATTAGACGTCTGATAACAGATATCTGAAATCAGACATGTGATAACAGATGTTTGAAATCAGACGTCTGATAACAGATGTCTGAAATCAGACGTCTGATAACAGATATCTGAAATCAGACGTCTGATAACACATGTCTGAAATCAGACGTCTGATAACAGATGTCTGAAATCAGACGTCTGATAACAGATATCTGAAATGAGACGTCTGATAAAAGACGTCTGAAATCAGACGTCTGATAACAGATGTCCAACATTAGAAATCAGACGTCTGATAACAGATGTCTGAAATCAGACGTCCGATAACAGATATCTGAAATCAGACGTCTGATAACAGATATCTGAAATCAGATGTCTGATAACACGTCTGAAATCAGACGTCTGATAACAGATGTCTGAAATCAGACGTCTGATAACAGATATCTGAAATCAGACGTCTGATAAAAGACGTCTGATAACAGATGTCCAACATTAGAAATCAGACGTCTGATAACAGATGTCTGAAATCAGACGTCTGATAACAGATGTCTGAAATCAGACGTCTGATAACAGATATCTGAAATCAGACGTCTTATAACAGATGTCTGAAATCAGACGTCTGATAACAGATATCTGAAATCAGACGTCTGATAACAGATGTCTGAAATCAGACGTGTGATAACAGATGTCTGAAATCAGACGTCTGATAACACAATTCTGACATCAAAAATCAGACGTATGATAACAGATATCTGAAATCAGACGTCTGATAACGGATGTCTGAAATCAGACGTCTGATAACAGATTTCCAACATTAGAGATCAGACGTCTGATAACAGATATCTGAAATCAGACATGTGATAACAGATGTCTGAAATCAGACGTCTGATAACAGATGTCTTAAATCAGACGTCTGATAACAAATATCTGAAATCAGACGTCTGATAACAGATGTCTGAAATAAGACGTCTGATAACAGATATCTGAAATCAGACGTTTGATAACAGATGTCTGAAATCAGACGTCTGATAACAGATGTCTGAAATCAGACGTCTGATAACAGATATCTGAAATGAGACGTCTGATAAAAGACGTCTGAAATCAGACGTCTGATAACAGATGTCCATTATTAGAAATCAGACGTCTGATAACAGATGTCTGAAATCAGACGTCTGATAACAGATATCTGAAATCAGACGTCTGATAACAGATGTCTGAAATCAGACGTCTGATAACAGATTTCCAACATTATAAATCAGACGTCTGATAACAGATGTCTGAAATCAGATGTCTGATAACAGATTTCCAACATTAGAAATCAGACGTCTGATAACAGATGTCTGAAATCAGACGTCTGATAACACAATTCTGACATCAAAAATCAGACGTCTGATAACATATCTTACATTAGAAATCAGACGTCTGATAACACATGTCTGAAATCAGACGTCTGATAGCACATTTCTGACATCAAAAATCAGACGTCTGATAACAGATATCTGAACTCAGACGTCTGATAACACATGTTCGAAATCAGACGTGTGATAACAGATGTCTGAAATAAGACGTCTGATAACACATGTCTGAAATCAGACGTCTGATAACAGATGTCTGAAATAAGACGTCTGATAACACATGTCTTAAATCAGACGTCTGATAACAAATATCTGAAATCAGACGTCTGATAACAGATATCTGAAATCAGACGTCTGATAAGACATGTCTGAAATCAGACGCCTGATAACAGATGTCTGAAATCAGACGTCTGATAACAGATATCTGAAATCAGACGTCTGATAAAAGACGTCTGAAATCAGACGTCTGATAACAGATGTCCAACATTAGAAATCAGACGTCTGATAACAGATGTCTGAAATCAGACGTCTGATAACAGATATCTGAAATCAGACGTCTGATAACAGATGTCTGAAATCAGACGTCTGATAACAGATGTCTGAAATCAGACGTCTGATAACAGATGTCTGAAATCAGACGTCTGATAACAGATATCTGAAATCAGACGTCTGATAACAGATGTCTGAAATCAGACGTCTGATAACACAATTCTGACATCAAAAATCAGACGTATGATAACAGATATCTGAAATCAGACGTCTGATAACAGATGTCTGAAATCAGACGTCTGATAACAGATTTCCAACATTAGAAATCAGACGTCTGATAACAGATATCTGAAATCAGACATGTGATAACAGATGTCTGAAATCAGACGTCTGATAACAGATGTCTGAAATCAGACGTCTGATAACAGATATCTGAAATCAGACGTCTGATAACACATGTCTGAAATCAGACGTCTGATAACAGATGTCTGAAATCAGACGTCTGATAACAGATATCTGAAATGAGACGTCTGATAAAAGACGTCTGAAATCAGACGTCTGATAACAGATGTCCAACATTAGAAATCAGACGTCTGATAACAGATGTCTGAAATCAGACGTCTGATAACAGATATCTGAAATCAGACGTCTGATAACAGATGTCTTAAATCAGACGTCTGATAACAAATATCTGAAATCAGACGTCTGATAACAGATGTCTGAAATCAGACGTCTGATAACAGATATCTGGAATCAGACGTCTGATAACAGATGTCCAACATTAGAAATCAGACGTCTGATAACAGATGTCTGAAATCAGACGTCTGATAACAGATATCTGAAATCAGACGTCTGATAACAGATGTCTGAAATCAGACGTCTGATAACAGATGTCTGAAATCAGACGTCTGATAACAGATGTCTGAAATCAGACGTCTGATAACAGATATCTGAAATCAGACGTCTGATAACAGATGTCTGAAATCAGACGTCTGATAACACAATTCTGACATCAAAAATCAGACGTATGATAACAGATATCTGAAATCAGACGTCTGATAACAGATGTCTGAAATCAGACGTCTGATAACAGATTTCCAACATTAGAAATCAGACGTCTGATAACAGATATCTGAAATCAGACATGTGATAACAGATGTCTGAAATCAGACGTCTGATAACAGATGTCTGAAATCAGACGTCTGATAACAGATATCTGAAATCAGACGTCTGATAACACATGTCTGAAATCAGACGTCTGATAACAGATGTCTGAAATCAGACGTCTGATAACAGATATCTGAAATGAGACGTCTGATAAAAGACGTCTGAAATCAGACGTCTGATAACAGATGTCCAACATTAGAAATCAGACGTCTGATAACAGATGTCTGAAATCAGACGTCTGATAACAGATATCTGAAATCAGACGTCTGATAACAGATGTCTGAAATCAGACGTCTGATAACAAATATCTGAAATCAGACGTCTGATAACAGATGTCTGAAATCAGACGTCTGATAACAGATATCTGGAATCAGACGTCTGATAACAGATGTCTGAAATCAGACGTCTGATAACAGATGTCTGAAATCAGACGTCTGATAACAGATGTCTGAAATCAGACGTGTGATAACAGATATCTGAAATCAGACGTCTGATAACAGATGTCTGAAATCAGACGTCTGATAACAGATGTCTGAAATCAGACGTCTGATAACAGATATCTGAAATCAGACGTCTGATAACAGATGTCTGAAATCAGACGTCTGATAACACAATTCTGACATCAAAAATCAGACGTATGATAACAGATATCTGAAATCAGACGTCTGATAACAGATGTCTGAAATCAGACGTCTGATAACAGATTTCCAACATTAGAAATCAGACGTCTGATAACAGATATCTGAAATCAGACATGTGATAACAGATGTCTGAAATCAGACGTCTGATAACAGATGTCTGAAATCAGACGTCTGATAACAGATATCTGAAATCAGACGTCTGATAACACATGTCTGAAATCAGACGTCTGATAACAGATGTCTGAAATCAGACGTCTGATAACAGATATCTGAAATGAGACGTCTGATAAAAGACGTCTGAAATCAGACGTCTGATAACAGATGTCCAACATTAGAAATCAGACGTCTGATAACAGATGTCTGAAATCAGACGTCTGATAACAGATATCTGAAATCAGACGTCTGATAACAGATGTCTGAAATCAGACGTCTGATAACAAATATCTGAAATCAGACGTCTGATAACAGATGTCTGAAATCAGACGTCTGATAACAGATATCTGGAATCAGACGTCTGATAACAGATGTCTGAAATCAGACGTCTGATAACAGATGTCTGAAATCAGACGTCTGATAACAGATGTCTGAAATCAGACGTGTGATAACAGATATCTGAAATCAGACGTCTGATAACAGATGTCTGAAATCAGACGTCTGATAACAGATATCTGAAATCAGACGTCTGATAACAGATGTCTGAAATCAGACGTCTGATAACAGATGTCTGAAATCAGACGTCTGATAACACAATTCTGACATCAAAAATCAGACGTATGATAACAGATATCTGAAATCAGACGTCTGATAACAGATGTCTGAAATCAGACGTCTGATAACAGATTTCAAACATTAGAAATCAGACGTCTGATAACAGATATCTGAAATCAGACATGTGATAACAGATGTCTGAAATCAGACGTCTGATAACAGATGTCTTAAATCAGACGTCTGATAACAAATATCTGAAATCAGACGTCTGATAACAGATGTCTGAAATCAGACGTCTGATAACAGATATCTGAAATCAGACGTCTGATAACACATGTCTGAAATCAGACGTCTGATAACAGATGTCTGAAATCAGACGTCTGATAACAGATATCTGAAATCAGACGTCTGATAAAAGACGTCTGAAATCAGACGTCTGATAACAGATGTCCAACATTAGAAATCAGACGTCTGATAACAGATGTCTGAAATCAGACGTCTGATAACAGATATCTGAAATCAGACGTCTGATAACAGATGTCTGAAATCAGACGTCTGATAACAGATGTCTGAAATCAGACGTCTGATAACAGATATCTGAAATCAGACGTCTGATAAAAGACGTCTGAAATCAGACGTGTGATAACAGATGTCCAACATTAGAAATCAGACGTCTGATAACAGATGTCTGAAATCAGACGTCTGATAACAGATGTCTGAAATCAGACGTCTGATAACAGATATCTGAAATCAGACGTCTGATAACACATGTCCGAAATCAGATGTCTGATAACAGATGTTTTAAATCAGACATGTGATAACAGATATCTGAAATCAGACGTCTGATAACAGATGTGTTAAATCAGACATCTGATAACAGATGTCTGAAATCAGACGTCTGATAACAGATGTCTGAAATCAGACGTCTGATAACACATGTCCGAAGTCAGACGTCTGATAACAGATGTCTGAAATCAGACGTCTGATAACAGATGTCTGAAATCAGACGTCTGATAACAGATGTCTGAAATCAGACGTCTGATGACAGATTTCAGCCACTAGAAATCAGACGTCTGATAACAGATGTCTGAAATCAGACGTCTAATAACAGATGTCTGAAATCAGACGTCTGATAACAGATGTCTGAAATCAGACGTCTGATAACAGATATCTGAAATCAGACGTCTGATAACACATGTCCGAAATCAGACGTCTGATAAGAGATGTCTGAAATCAGACGTCTGATAACACATTTCTGACATCAAAAATCAGACGTCTGATAACAGATATCTGAAATCAGACGTCTGATAACACATGTCCGAAATCAGACGTCTGATAACAGATGTCTGAAATCAGACGTCTGATAACAGATGTCTGAAATCAGACGTCTGATAAGAGATATCTGAAATCAGACGTCTGATAACAGATGTCTGAAATCAGACGTCTGATAACAGATATCTGAAATCAGACGTCTGATAACACATGTCTGAAATCAGACGTCTGATAACAGATGTCTGAAATCAGACGTCTGATAACAGATATCTGAAATCAGACGTCTGATAAAAGACGTCTGAAATCAGACGTCTGATAACAGATGTCCAACATTAGAAATCAGACGTCTGATAACAGATGTCTGAAATCAGACGTCTGATAACAGATATCTGAAATCAGACGTCTGATAACAGATGTCTGAAATCAGACGTCTGATAACAGATGTCTGAAATCAGACGTCTGATAACAGATGTCTGAAATCAGACGTCTGATAACAGATATCTGAAATCAGACGTCTGATAACACATGTCCGAAATCAGATGTCTGATAACAGATGTTTTAAATCAGACATCTGATAACAGATATCTGAAATGAGACGTCTGATAACAGATGTCTGAAATCAGACGTCTGATAACAGATGTCTGAAATCAGACGTCTGATAACATATCTGAAATCAGACGTCTGATAAAAGATGTTTTAAATCAGACGTCTGATAACACATTTACAACATTAGAAATCATACGTCTGATAACAGATGTCTGAAATCAGATGTCTGATAACAGATGTCTGAAATCAGACGTCTGATAACAGATTTCCAACATTAGAAATCAGACGTCTGATAACAGATGTCTGAAATCAGACGTCTGATAACACAATTCTGACATCAAAAATGAGACGTCTGATAACATATCTTACATTAGAAATCAGACGTCTGATAACAGATGTCTGAAATCAGACGTCTGATAGCACATTTCTGACATCAAAAATCAGACGTCTGATAACAGATATCTGAACTCAGACGTCTGATAACACATGTTCGAAATCAGACGTCCGATAACAGATGTCTGAAATCAGACGTCTGATAACACATGTCCGAAGTCAGACGTCTGATAACAGATGTCTGAAATCAGACGTCTGATAACAGATGTCTGAAATCAGACGTCTAATAACAGATGTCTGAAATCAGACGTCTGATAACAGATGTCTGAAATCAGACGTCTGATAACAGATATCTGAAATCAGACGTCTGATAACACATGTCCGAAATCAGACGTCTGATAACAGATGTCTGAAATCAGACGTCTGATAACAGATGTCTGAAATCAGACGTCTGATAACAGATGTCTGAAATCAGACGTCTGATAAGAGATATCTGAAATCAGACGTCTGATAACAGATGTCTGAAATCAGACGTCTGATAACAGATGTCTGAAATCAGACGTCTGATAACAGATATCTGAACTCAGACGTCTGATAACAGATGTCTGAAATCAGACGTCTGATAACAGATGTCTTAAATCAGACGTCTGATAACAAATATCTGAAATCAGACGTCTGATAACAGATGTCTGAAATCAGACGTCTGATAACAGATATCTGAAATCAGACGTCTGATAACACGTCTGAAATCAGACGTCTGATAACAGATGTCTGAAATCAGACGTCTGATGACAGATTTCAGCCACTAGAAATCAGACGTCTGATAACAGATGTCTGAAATCAGACGTCTAATAACAGATGTCTGAAATCAGATGTCTGATAACAGATGTCTGAAATCAGACGTCTGATAACAGATTTCCAACATTAGAAATCAGACGTCTGATAACAGATGTCTGAAATCAGACGTCTGATAACACAATTCTGACATCAAAAATCAGACGTCTGATAACATATCTTACATTAGAAATCAGACGTCTGATAACAGATGTCTGAAATCAGACGTCTGATAGCACATTTCTGACATCAAAAATCAGACGTCTGATAACAGATATCTGAACTCAGACGTCTGATAACACATGTTCGAAATCAGACGTCTGATAACAGATGTCTGAAATAAGACGTCTGATAACACATGTCTGAAATCAGACGTCTGATAACAGATGTCTGAAATCAGACGTCTGATAACAGATGTCTGAAATCAGACGTCTGATAACAGATATCTGAAATCAGACGTCTGATAAAAGATGTCTGAAATCAGACGTCTAAGAACACATTTACAACATTTGAAATCAGACGTCTGATAACAGATGTCTGAAATCAGACGTCTGATAACACATGTCCGAAATCAGATGTCTGATAACAGATGTCTGAAATCAGACATCTGATAAAAGATATCTGAAATCAGACGTCTGATAACAGATGTCTGAAATCAGACGTCTGATAACAGATGTCTGAAATCAGACGTCTGATAACAGATATGTGAAATCAGACGTCTTATAAAAGATGTCTGAAATCAGACGTCTGAAAACAGATATCTGAAATCAGACGTCTGATAACAGATATCTGAAATCAGACGTCTGATAACAGATGTCTAAAATCAGACGTCTGATAACAGATGTCTGAAATCAGACGTCTGATAACAAATGTCCGAAATCAGATGTCTGATAACAGATGTCTGAAATCAGACATCTGATAACAGATATCTGAAATCAGACGTCTGATAACAGATGTCTGAAATCAGACGTCTGATAACAGATGTCTGAAATCAGACGTCTGATAACAGATATGTGAAATCAGACGTCTGATAAAAGATGTCTGAAATCAGACGTCTGATAACACATTTACAACATTTGAAATCAGACGTCTGATAACAGATGTCTGAAATCAGACGTCTGATAACACATGTCTGAAATCAAACGTCTGATAACAGATGCCTGAAATCAGACGTCTGATAACAGATATCTGAAATCAGACGTCTGATAAAAGATGTCTAACATTAGAAATCAGACGTCTGATAACAGATGTCTGAAATCAGACGTCTGATAACAGATATCTGAAATCAGACGTCTGATAACAGATGTCTGAAATCAGACGTCTGATAACAGATTTCCAACATTAGAAATCAGACGTCTGATAACAGATGTCTGAAATCAGACGTCTGATAAGACATTTCTGACATCAAAAATCAGACGTCTGATAACAGATATCTGAAATCAGACGTCTGATAACACATGTCCGAAATCAGACGTCTGATAACAGATGTCAGAAATGAAATGGATTTGTGGACGTTTGGTTCGGCTTGCGTCATGCAATGTAGTTCTTCAACCTACAGTGGTTGTTTCGTGCTTCGGTCTTCGGTCTTCGTTTTCGAAACTACCCCCTCCCCCCACCCCCTTGTATGTTCGTCAGCTTATCGATAAAGTAAATAATGCGTTAAACACGCTCACCCGTAGCGACTTGGCAGAGGTGATAAACGGTCATCCATTGTGGTGTTGCAGTCTACAAATGCTCCGCAGCTAGCTAGTTGTTGATTTTGGGTCTGCGAGCAAAGCGTCCAGCAGGTATGTTGGTAGACCCTGGAAGGTTGTTCATATATGATTATTATAATGTACCCAGGAGTGTATTAAAGTATGTGCTAGAACCAACCAACTTGTTGGTTTTGAGGATTTAGAGATCCCTGAAAATATTTTAGAAGTGATCAACAAGGATGAAAAAGAGCCCCAAAAAACTAATGGATACCAAATATTTCAAAGCAGTGATTGTGAAGATTCCTTGACTGATGAAGCCTCCACGTGCAATGAAACAGATGAAGAAATGACAGAAACCTCCAGCAGACCAGTGGCCAAGATAATCCTCCAGTTCTTCTGGTCCTCTATAGAAGGGGACTTTGCATGGCCAGTTGCCAGCTTTCCAGTAAACAAATTAAATGCAAAAACACTTGGAAATTGCGTATGGAGTACCATTAGTATTGTAAGTGAGTTAAAGTTTGGTAGAAACAATGATAAGAAAGTTCAAGTACTTGATGGTGTATGCGATGGAGCAACTCACAGCTCAGCATTCTTTAATCAGTATGGCCCCACAAATTGGATGACAGAAAATCCTTACAATAACAACAATCCAATTTTTTGGTTATCTGACCCACCCCACATGATAAAGAAGTTGCGTAACTTTCTAATATCTCAAAATCGCAATCTCAAGTACAGCAATTATGACATTTCTTTTGATCACTTGGTTGATGTGGCGGAGAGGGGTCAAACAAAGCTCTCATCAAAACATCTATTTCTCAGCTCTCGGACAAAGATGTCAGTTAAGCGTGCTGTAGAAACATGCTCTAGGGACGTTGCAGATGACATACTGTATAACAGCAAGTATGGACATCCCACTACACTCATGACAAGAACCTACATCAGGAAAGCTGCTGAATATTTTAAAATCTTGAACAGCATTTCAATTGATGATGACATGACACGAAAACTCTTTAAAGTACTTGTGTTCTTCAAAAGATGGTATACAGAGCTACTTGAAGGAGAAAAAGATCACAAAGGTGCTTTAAAAGAACACTGGGGAAAATTCATCTCCAAGTACATGTACAATGACTTCACCCGTTCCATCAGAGGATTTATAGGTCTTGTAACTTACCTCCAAATAAATCACAGTGATACCATCATAGTTCCTCGTACAACTAATCAGGATGACGTGGAGAATTACTTCAGTCTTCAAAGAAGTAGAATTGCTGGTGGGGAACCAACAGTGCAACAATATATGGAAGGAAATTCAAGTATTACTACAAGCCTTCTCATACAAGCTGAAAAGAAAGAATATGATCAAGCTTACATTGGGTCATATGCCACTTTAGCAACTCCTAACTTTGTTTCTGTACCACTGAAAAGAAAAAAGAATAATATTGGAAAAATGTCAAAAGACCATGACGTCCATAGATCTAACTCTAATGCTATCAAAAGTTTTGAAGTCAATGAGAGTGAAATTGAAACTTTTCACACCAAAAAAGATGAGGAACAGCTATATAGACAAGCTAGACAAGTTCTTGATCATATAGCTGTTAAATCCCCCAGTGCTATTATTGGACACACAGTCAAATTTGTCAGTTGTCTTCAAGAGAAAGCAAATAAGCAGTGCCTACTTAAATTCCTGAAGAGAATGAATTTTAAATTGAGGCAACAGTACTTCATTCCACAACAATGGCACAACATTCTAACAGATGCCTTAAATTTTGTACCACAAGACAAAGAATTAATAGCAGCATGGGAGGAACTTGTTACTCATGTTTATCAAGATCCCGATGCCAAATATCAAGGAGGAGAACTTTTTAAATTGTTTAGTAAAAAAATCTGCAAGAGAAGGTGTGTGACATTTCTTGCCATTGATGGTCTGAATCCCGGTAATGAGAAGCAATCATCAGCAATTCGTCAAATGCTACGCCAGTTTGAAAAAAAAGAGCAAGTTAAAGAAAGGGCAAAAATTGTAAAGTCAACTGATCAATGCTTCAAATGTGGAGAGCTTGGTCATTGGGCAGTGCAATGTATAAAAAACATTCCACATGATCCTGCTTGGCTGGCAAAGCAGCAGTGCTATGCTTGTGGTCAGGCCGGCCACTTGAAAAAAGATTGCAAAAATACATCATCTCAAGCTCCCATATCTACACCGAAGTGTACATCGGATAACTCTAAAAGCAAAGGTAAAAATATATTTATGCATCATTGTTTTACATGATATATTATAAAAGTACTTGTATCTCTGCCTTTAAGTAAAGAGGCCACTTTCCTTGAGAAAGTAGAGGTTTTACACTTTCTGATCAGGGCTTAAGTTTGACAATCTTTCTTTACAGGGGGACATCAGTGACCCTCTGAACATACAACTGCTTCGTTTACACGAAGTAACATTGCAAGACAACCCTACATTAGTGCCAGTTCAAGCCAAAGGTACTAACAAAATGAATGATGAGCAATTGTTTGAACAAGGGACAGAGGAATGGAAAAAAGCAAGGAAAGGAAAAGTGAATGGAAGTAAAGCTGCAGTTGCATTAGGTAACTAACCTTAAAATACAGCTGATTGAAAAAACGGTGTCGCTTGAAAAGTACAGTATAAACCATGAACTATGTGACCTAATGGATTTATGGTTAGACTTAGAATTGCAAATTTAAAGTTCTTCTGAGAAATGTTTACATTATCGAAGCTTTTTGCGACAATGCATTCCAATAAACGTCAAACAGCTTTTAGTTTTCATGGTGATAAGCTCACAACTTCACCTGTGCTGGAGATATAAGAGCTGTCTACAGTAAAAGAGCATTGCCATATTGCTCACTCACACTTGAAAATCATAAGATGGGACCTAAAAGCTTTTTTGGAGGACAAAAAAGACAGAGGCATGCCATAAACAAAGACAAATAGTGCTCTAAGAATCTGAATCTTCTGAGCGACAAAGCTTTTTCAATCAGGTACATAACATATCCTAGTATTACATCATGAATAACAGTATAGCATTGGCTTTTGGACTAAAAAACATCCTGGCCTTAGGAATAAATTTTGATAACCTAAACTATCCTTCTTCTAGGTTGGAGAGGAAGAGAAGAAATGGTTCTTTATGCAAAACAATTGATGTCTACCAATGATTCTACTAAAGAAACTGAAGCAACACCAATAAATGAGGCCATGAAATGGGGATCAATGTGTGAAGACCATGCTGTTGCCACTTATATCAATGGAATGTCATGTAAAAAATTCGAAAAAACAGGACTGTGGTTAACAAGGGATTGAAATGGGGCTGCTTGGCTTGGTGTCTCTCCAGACGGCATAGTCGACAGTGATACGGTTGTGGAAATTAAGTGTCCTTATATGGAAGGGAATCCTTTTCCATATAGAAAAGTCCCACTGTTGTATGTTCCTCAATGTCAACTTGAAATGTATTCTACTAACACAGAGAAATGTCACTTTGTTTGTTGGACACCAAGAAAAACAGTGATTTTTCTGGTAAAAAGGGATGAGCAGTTCATACAAGATCTTCTTGTTCAATTGAAAGGTTTCTGGAGTGAAGCACAGGCTGGAAAAATGCCCACCGGGAACACACAGCATAACCATCTCAAAGCACAGGCTCAGAAGATAAGCGACCAGTCAATTGTCTTGACAACAATAGCATCCTGTAGAAGTGAGAATGCAATGGAACACAAAGATTTTCATATGTTTTGGAAGACAGCTCAGAGGACACCCAAACGAAAGTGCCAAGGCTGTGGGAAACTGCAAGTCCTCTGCAAAGTTAATCCATGCCAAAAAAAGTTACATTTCAATCCTTCTTCACCATCTTCCGATATCTTCCAATCATACACATATGGCTCTGGTCAAATGGCAAATTCCTGTTATTTGGACACTTTTCTAGAATCCATTTATCATCCTTTCATACGACAAATTACACCAGAAAGAACACACTTTGATCGTACGACTCCAGCTATGGATACACTTCTTGAATCCATTGTCCTCCGTGGACAAGGAAGCTTTCATAGAAGTAAAATGGTTCTCTGGACCTATTTACACCAACACACTTTTAATGGAAGGACAACGTTTCCACTTGGCCAAATGGCAGGAATTTCCAATGTCTTTACTGCTCTATGTTCAAACATGTCACAACCAGAAAAGAATGCTCTCTTCATCACGGATTCAGTCAACATCAAATGCAGGAAGTGTAACCATTGCCGTGACCTTGTAAATACTCACAGTTCATACTTCATCCATCACACTAATATAAACATAATGGATATAACAGATTCTACATATGATCCAGTGCAGGTCTCAGAGAAAGTACTTGTTCAGCAGGATATTCTCTCCTCACAAAGAGGCATTTGTTTAAGATCAAATGACGATGGCTCTGTTTGTGGAGGTCAACTTTCCCACTCGTCTTCAATGGTTAATAATCCATTCGTTCTAGTCTTTGAGCTTGATAAGGATGAAAATAGGCCAATCCAGCCAGGTCTGTCAAACAGGCTCCACCTAAGTGTCAAGAAAGATAAATATGACCTGGCAGCAATTATATACCATCACAACTTTCATTTCTGGTGCGAAGTATTTGTTAGTGAAAAAAAGTACAGAGAGGGATGGTACTTGTACAATATGATATGTGGAACAATGGCAAGGCTGAATACGTTGGGAAACATCCCCAAGTAAAAACGGCATCATACATGTACATGTTAGTGTTTGAAAGGTCACAAGTTGACATAACGACATCATGCTCGAAAGAATACTCAGCATCATTTAAGAACATCATGTCCGTGGCCTTTCAAAGTAACATCACACCTAATGCAAAGCAAAAGTAAAGCAGAATTACATTAACATTTTCAAGTCCTGCTCTATACCTGTCAACGCACGTTCTTCAAGCCAGGAGCTGAGAGCCAAACTCCTTGAAAATGAACAACGTATACTCCGTTCCTTGACTACTAGTAAAAGTCCCACAACACAACAAAGCCCCAATACCGCTTCTTCGAAACGCAAAATCGGAATGACAGACGACATACCTTCTGCAAAGAAACCTAAGCGGCGTTAAAGTTCGCTGAAAGCTATAAATGGAAAACAATTTCCACTTCCGGTACTGAATTATTAAGATAACTATATTTCAAGTTGTTCTACACGCACTGATGTTTGATACGGAGCACGAAAATAGATCGACTGATCATTTTTATGACGGGTTCATCGATATAAACTACATGCTATCCACATTTGGTAGACAAGAACTATTCTAGGATCAAGTTACAAAATGTCCCATAAATCCAATCAAGAAATATCGGCAATATTTACATGCGACATGAAGTTTCGCCGATACACAAAATGCGAAGGGAGAAGATTCGCTAGGAACGTTCAAAAAGCTTTTTTGCGAGATTTTGAAGCAATTAGGAAAACATACATACCTCTGCAGTTAGAAAATAAGATGAAGAACCTCCTCGATCAAATGAAACTCATCTTGGCGCTTTCCAAATAGCAAAACAAACGTTTAGAAGATGAAAACACAGAAATCGAAAACACCGCCACTTACGAAAATCTTCTCGGCGCACGCTTCACTTTGCTGTGACGTCACGATGGACATACACATTGCAATGGCCGCGCTGACGAGTTTGACTCCCTCCTGAATGTACCTAAACATATTCCTAAACATACCTGATGTACCAGATTCAGTAGATCATTAATTATTATTACGACAGAAGACCAACTCCACGCGGGATAAATCATGAAAGATTTTATTCACTATAAAAAGTATTAAGTAATTAACATAGCTATAAGAATAAAATTAAAATGTTTGAAACTGGAAACAATGCTCATCAAACAGCCTGAACATTTTTTTCGGATCAAGAATGGCAAGAGTAACCTAATTTAATTGACTTTACTTTAATAAATAACTGAACTCCCGTCACCCCCTAGCTCTAAATCAGTTTATCGGAAAGTTGTTGGATATGAATACAACCAGAAACTCATAAGGTGTCTCCTCTCCTTCTGTTTAGTAAAATAGTCTCTTCCTCTCTGATTTTTCCACTGAAATAATTCAGAGGTAATTAGTTTCGTCCTACTTGTTACAATTTCATCCACAGATTTCTTTAGGGTTGCTATCTCCAACTCTATATCTTTCTCTTTCTCTGCAAATTCCTGTCTTGTTTTTTCGTCTTTGCATGTAACCACACCGCAAACAGATATATATTCAACATCTACTTCCTTCCTTAATTTGTACAGCTCAAAGCTATACCTAGCAATTCTGCCATATAGTTTGTCAATTCTTTGTAAATCAGTCCTCAAGCAAGAAGTAATAAAACGAGATTTGATAACCTTTTCATGCCAAATTTGTATATTACAAGTCATTTCGGTATCTTAGCATCCTCTACAACATTTGCATACGTAAATTTTACTAACGGACTAACTTACAAACAAAATATACGTTTGCTCGTGCAAAAGAGTAATTTTAAGTATACAAATGGTCAGTCGCTTCGTATATTTCATCACGCGACACGTACTGCATGCGCAGCTGGAGCGAGATAGTAAATTTTTGAATTTTTAAAAAAAAAAAAACTTGGCGTAATCTATACAATCACGTAACCCACAGTAATTCATCAGACCATCCAAACTTCCAAATTAAACTCACGAATTACCCTCATATACACCAAAAACCAGGATAAAGGTAAGCCTTCATAACACATGATCTTCTGTATTTACATTAAGAAAAAATTCTTGAGATAGTATAAAGAACTAGACCAAATTTTACTCACCCTCTCCCACTATAGACCAACAACATGGATACTCCTAAAGCCAAACGGCCCAAACTCCAGGTATGAGAATTTTAGATAAAGCAAGGAGCATCTTTAAGTAACAATTAAAGACACGTAGGGCTCAGCCAATTGGTACCATAATGGCGTTGAAAAGTGTGGAAACAGGTTATCTCGATACCCGCCCCATTCCCCTGCGGCATATTTTATTTCCCTCCCCTCCCTTACCTGTTTCTTGATTGCCTTCTGAGCTCCTGATGAGACAAGGCTTTCAACATTTTGTTGAAATAAGATGCTTTTTTGCTTAAAAAGATGAGCTCATCATATTGATTTATCATACAGTCCGAAAAAATGGGTTTGCAAATAATAAGACAGTTAATATGGGTGGGTTGATCATTCTTACAACTGACCCCAGGATGGGGTGGGTGGCAAATAATGTAAAAGCTGTTATAGATGGGTTTATCATTCTTATAGCTATCCCCAGAGGAAGAGCTAGAAATCCGCAGCTGTTTGACTGCCACAGAGACAGAAGAAAGAAGAAAAGGTTTTGAAAAAAAAAAGAACGATTTAAAAGAAAAAGATAAATTGAAACAAAAGGCCTGGTCCCGGTTGTTCAAAAGTTGGATAGCACTATCCACCAGTTAAATCGCTATCCAGAGGATAAGTATTACGAAAACCAATTGCGCTATCCTTTGGATAGTAATTTATCCAGTGGATAGCGCTATCCACCTTTCGAACAACTGGGGCCAGGGAAATTGGGCATATGGCAATAGAAGCTAAGCGGGTGGCTGCCCAGCTACAGCTAATGGCAGGGCAGCTTAGCCGCTTAGCTAATAACATTCTGGCAGAAACCAACAAGTAAAAAGACAATGTAAAGGAAGTAACATACTAGCATGAGCTATGTATAGGTTTATTGTAAAAATAATTTTTTCCATTAAAAGGTTTTTTTATAATACAAAAATATGTAGAGTTCTTAGCAGTTGTGACCTAAGTGGATCATTTCGAGACATATATAACAGTTATATAAATATTTCTCGCGTCTTGTGTAGTCTTTCCCTGTCTCACCATATCCGCATCAGTGCCTCTATCCTATGGTTTCTTGTACTACACCACTGTCCTTTATATATCTCTCAACCCATGATAAATCATAAAACTTCCAATTGGCAGACACCTCCTCTGATTTACGCAACAAACGTCCCTCTCCGCCGCTTACTGTTGTTCCACGCCGTCCACATGGTTTCAAGTCTAAGAGGCACTTTATTTTGAAACCTGTCAGATAATAACATAATAAATATAAAAGATTAATATATAAAAAATTAATCAAAATACAAAAAATCCGATATAGACAATAGATGAATATAGACTAAAAATCCCCAAATAACATGTTTACATCTCCATAAGTATAACATTAATATCACTAAAATCCCTTATCTCATTTTCAGCATCTCATAAATAGGGTATAGAAATGGGTTCCACACCAGCTCCCTTAACTGCACCACAAACTAATCCCACCTCCCTCCCTCCCTCACTTATAACAAAATATACAAGCCCTTGATTTTTTAACAAAAGTAAACCAAAATTAAAAACTAAATGAGAACCTATCACCCTAAATTAAAATGTCTATAAATGAATCAGTGGCCAGTAACTAAATGTGAGTTTATTAACCTATCTGCAACTAACCATCTAAAACAGAAGATGGCAACGACTAAACATTATGGAACATATTTGTATAGTCAAAAAAAAGGGAAAAACGAATAGACCACATATAGTAGTGGGATGACTATGGCTTTAGCAGGACACACCTTCTGGGTTCTTGCCACAAAGAATGGGCTGCACAAACTATAGAATATGACCAAGCAAACAGTGGGAATAGGACAGAGCTGGACAAACCCGGAGGATTTCCAGGGGTAAACAATGGCCAGAAGATTTCTAAGGATGAACAATGTCGCTTGGCATATCTGTCAACAGCTTATAGTCTGAAAAAAGATGTTATAATAAAACCGACACCCCACATTTCTAGTCCCTGCAGTATACCACCTCCCTTGACATTAACCAATAAACAAACATTAATACTTGCATCAATTTCTGAACTCTTGTAGTTGTTTAATATTGAACTAGCAGTATATTGTCATTCTTGAACTTTGTTGTCTTTGTTTAACTACACAATATTGAAAACTGAATTTTAACTGAATTTTAATAATGCATGTGTATATAGTTTATCTGAACTCATGTAGTCATTACTGAACCTTGTTGTAATTATTGAACTTTAGTGTTTTTACCGAACTGAAAAAAAGAACACACGTTTCAACCCCTTATGGGTTTCTGATACAACTTATACATAACAAGATGAAGGATATTCCATGCGCTGAGGACTACATCAGCGTAATGTCTAAACCAGTTAACTGAGAAAAGACTATTGCTTTTTTCGTCAATAACAAGATTTCCTCATCGTTAATAGTATAGTGCCACGTAATAAGACGGTGGACGAAATAACACGTTAAACCTTTGTTATTTAAGATTGACATTTAAATTTCGTTTGAAAAATTACCACAAACTTCACCTTTCTATGAACAGATCTGATCGTAAAGGACCAGAGCACAGTCAAAAAAGTAACTAAAAATGACAAAACATGCAAGTGATAGCACTGTCATGTTTGCCACCCTCTCCTTTCTGTCTACTGTACTTGCTGCATAAATAAGCTCCACACCAATATTACATGAATATGCAGTGCACAATTACAAAAAGAAAAAATTATTCTCAATACATAATTAATCTCAAGTACTTTAACTATACCTACGTTTCCGAAGTGACAGCATACTAGTTTTATTATATGATTACTGAAACTCATCATAAGGGGTTGAACAACCCCTTATGACTTTCTGATAATTGCTAATGACGACTAATCTACACAATATAAAAAGATTATTTTGTTTATTATATGCATCATACTAATTTATCTATCAAGCTAATTACCTCATTTACTTATCAAATAGACTAATTATTTTACTATACTATATTTCATTAGATTAACTCACCCAGCTTCATAGACTCTTTCACTGGCTATTTAATATAACTTGTAACACCATTAAATTAACCTAATTATTAATTCATTTATGTATTTTATTTAAGAAATTATTGACTTTTAAATTATTATAGAAATAAAGTTACCAGAGAAAAAATTTAAGAGATCCTAATTGAAAAACTAAAACATGAGAAAAATGGGAAATTTTTTTTCTAAAGGCCAGGCTGTTTTAACAAAGGCAAATTTGGAAATCGAAACCAGTTGTCAAGCAGCACAAACCAGTCAATCTCTTGTTTCTTTAACTTATAGTGTCAAAATTATTGATACATTGATCTTAAAACAAAAAGGGGGAGTTAATTAGGATCTCCTATATTTTTTCTCTAAAAATTCCACTTCAGAGTCAATTTTTCTTCGTTTTTTTTTCATTTTTTCAAGGTCACATTTTTCTTTCTCCTTAATGGAATCTGCGAATAGAAGTTTTTGCAAGAATTAGTAAACCATAATTAACTCGATAATTTTTGTATTGTTCAGTGACAATTAAAGGAAACTCTTTGAGCATATTTTAGCATGCTCTTTGAACAGTACTGAAGCCTGCGCATGTTAATAGTTCAAAGCAAGCATTGGTTCCACTTCCAAGGGTTTTCCAGTTGCAGTCTTATATCTTTGCAATTGTGGGTTTAATTTTTAACGAAAATAACGGTTAGTAATCGAGTCCAATTTTATATAAACCAGTGTAATGTTGATCTTTGCAGGGCTAGCTTGCACAGGAGAAGGGGAGGGAAAGGGGCTGTTATCCTGATCACTGTGGTCTTAGTCCTAATTTACAAACATCAGTCTGCAACTTAACTTACCCTTTAGGTCTTTTAGTTCCCTTCTTAATTGGCCCACTTCCTCCCTGAGCTGATGCAGTTCTTCCTCATTATCTGTGAAAAAATACCAGATCTTTAATACTAAAAATATCATGTGAACACGTACAGATGAACAGGTAAAGGCCAGGGGAAAAGGCTTACTGAGATGAGACAGTCTGGTAAAGACGACACCAGTGACTGGAGTTGAAAGCTATAAATAACGCTTTCGTTTCTGAAGAGACATGGTCGTTTAGTGAAAGCCGTTTCTATTTTTCCTTACAAGGAGATATTATAACTACTATAGTCGGACCAAAATTCAACAAGTTAAGGAGTAATTATTGTTCTTTAATCTTCAAACGTCATAAAATTAGTATAGCTAATAGCATGATTAGTAGTGATATTTGGCATAAATACCGCGAGTGATATTTCAAAATTGTTATTCGTAATTTCACGAGCCGTTAGGTGAGTCAAATTTGAGAAAATTTTGAAATATCGCGAGTGGTATTTGTGCCAAATATCACGTACAAATCATGCTATTATTTGTTTATACTACTACCCACAAAAGGTTTGTAATTTTCACATGTAGGTATTTCAAATTAAGCTGAAATACCACTGCTCTAAGCCAATCAAATTGCAGAAATTTTTTTTCATGTAGTAGTATAAAATACCAAATTTCACTCTGGTTGCATTGTGAAATATACATCTGCTATTAAAATGGTTCAGTTATACAGATAAGGCAACTTTGCATTGAATCGAAAATGCAAATATTCTAACCCTCTTGGTCTGAAACCTTTTCTGGCTTCCCGATTTTCCTTAATATTCTCCCTGTTTTTGAAATTCTTCCTTTCTTTGCTTAACCAGATTTTTAAACCTGTTTCTTTCCAATTCTTTGCCGTTTTTCTGGAATTTCTCTTCCATTTTTATCTTGGCTGATCCAGGGGAGGGGAAAGCTAGAGGGCCCACCCCGCTTATTTTTAGTGCAAACTGAGGCCTAAAGAGAAGGAGATGAAGAGTACGATGGCACCCCCACACACAAACACAACGAATTGCTAGAAACACCCCCCAGGAAAAAAATCGGAGGCATTTTATGAACTAAGCCACCTCCTGCACAATTTGACTCTCCCTTATATATAAGTTCGACTTGAATCTGCTTTATATGACTTGTTGATGTTCTTGCTTCTGCAAAAACAAGATCGATATATCAATATGATATCGACCGTCACGTTGTAGTCTAGTTACTCATTAGACCCTTGCACGGTTTTTTCAACTTTTGACATGGACGAGTTAGGGAAACTCAAGCGATACCAATAGAAAGAGCGTCTTAAAAAGTCTAGGGTCTGGGTTTGGAGAGTCGGACAACACATCCCCACCACGAACTCCTAGGAATACCCCCTGCATTTGTCAGTTAATAATAATATTATTGATAGCCATCATTCTGTGAACGAAAAATCCTGGAGGGGTGTACCTTTATTTGCCTAATAGGTACTTGTCTGAGATAGTGTCTGGGGTCAGGATTTGAAGAGAAGGACGGCACACCCACAACGAATTGAAAGAAATCCCCCCCAAGAGAAAAAATGGAAGGCATTTTATGAACTGGGCCCCCTCCAGCAAGCCCAGTTAATATATGGAATGCCCTGCCCAATGAGATCAGGGCAAAGCATGCAAAGCCTAGCTGCCTTTAAGGATGGGCTTAAAAAAGTGATAATTCGGACGTAATTATTGTAGATAAATAGAAATGTACCATTGAAAAATTGCAAATAAGAAAATAATTTCGTGCAAAGTTAGACGGGTAAATGTTTTTAGTATGTTTTCGTTACAACTATTTGTTTAGTCTGCGTTATATTATACACGACCACATAAGCAAGGCTGTAAAATATCGTGTTTAGTTGGGATGAAGAGGAAGCTCATGCATATTAAAGAACATCATGGTTCAGTTTCTTCGATTCGATGCTCATTCCATTACGTGACTACTGGGTTTACAACTAGCACAATTTAAGAGAAAGAAAGATTTCATAAGAGGATCTGTGCTTTCGACGTTCATTTCGATTTATATTTTGTGACTGGGTTTAAATCTTGTACAATTTGACTCTTGTTAATTGTTCTTTGATGTCAAATTTCCAAAGCGAAAACTCAGGGAGTGTATAACTGCATGCGTACTTTAATTTACCTCGCCTCGTTGTTGTAGCTGTTGCTGTTGTTGCTACGGAAAAAAAAGAAGAACACAACAATTTAAAAAGTTGCACTATAATTATTTCCCAACAGTCTTTTCAAGAGGTAAGGAAAAATATTTGTCTGAAATAGGGTCTTGGGTCAGTATTTCAAGAGTAGAACGGCACCCCCGATAACGAATTGCGAGAAAATACTCCCTAGGAGAAAAAAAAAACGAAGGCATTTTCTGAACTGGTCTACCTCCTGCACAATATAACTCTTCCTTATATGATCGGTTTAAATCTGCTTAATATGACCTTTTATATCGAATTTTCAAAACGCGAACTCAGGGAGAGTAAAACTGTTTCCTTTTAATATCTCTACCTCTTGCTGCAGGTGGTCTGGTGCCTCCTGTTGTTGTTCTTGCTGTTGATGTTCCTTCTTCTGCAAAAAGAAGATCGACATAAATATCGATATGATATCGATCGTCGCGTGGTAGTTTAGTTGCTCATTAGATCCTTGCACGTTTGTTTCAACTTTTGACATGGACAAGTTAGGGAAACTCCGGCGATACCACTAGAAAGAGGGTCTTAAAATAAGACTACGGTCTGGGTTTGGAGAGTCGGACAACACGGCCCCACCACGAACTCCTAGGAAACCCCCCGGCATTTGTAAGTTAATAATTGATAGCCATCATTCTGTGAACCAACAATCCTGGAGGGGTACGCCCTTATTTGGCTAATAGGTATTGCACTGGCGGTCAGGATTTAAAGAGTAAGAGAGCACACCCCACAACGTACGAATTTCCAGAAATCCCCTCCCTGGGAGAAAAAAATGGAACGTATTTTATGAATTGGGCCGCCTGCGGCGAGCCCAGTTCATCTATGGAATGGCCTGCCCAATGAGATAAGGGCATCGCCTTTCAGGAGAGGCTTAAAAAAGGTAGAACTAAGATGTAATTATTGTAAATAAATACAAATATTAATAGTTATTGAAACATTGCAAATTGAAAACTGTAGATAGAAATCTATAAATAATAAAATGAAAATAATTTCGTGCAAACTTAGGCGGGTAAATGTTTTTGGTATGTTTCCGTTACTACTATTTATTTAGTCTGAGTTATATTATACAAGATCACATAACCGAGGCTGTAAATATTGTGTTTAGTTGTTTTTGTTGTGTGTGGGGTAAAGAGGAAGCTCATAAGAAAACAACGTGGTGCAGTGTCTTCGATTCGATGCTCATTCCATAACGTGACTATTGGGTTTACAATTTGCACAATTTAACTCTAACTCTAAAAATGTTTACGTCGAATCTATGGAAGGAATGTTAGATTATGTATCCTTACCTTCATCATTCTTACGTCTAGCGGCTGAAAAAAAAAATGTAGCAATTAAGGAACCATTGTAGTTGTCCTCCTGAGAACCTCGCTATGTTACTGGTAAGTTACTTGTAAGTCTAGTTACTCAAATGAGAAGACGAAGCTTTTGACGGAGAGGGAAAGAAAGATTTCATAAGAGGATCTGTGCTTTCGAGGTTTTTTGCGATTTATATTTCGTGACTGGGTTTTAAATCTTGTAATATTCAGACTCTTCTTAATTGTTCTTTGATGTCAAATTTCCAAAGCGAAAACTCAGGGAGTGTATAACTGCAAACTTTACCTCGCCTGGTTGTTATAGCTGTTGCTGTTGTTGCTACCAAAAAAGAAAAGAACACAAAAATTTAAAAAGTTGCATTATAATTATTTCCCAAGTCTTTTCAAGAGGTAAGGATAAATATTAGTCTGAAGTAGGGTCTTGGGTAAGTATTTCAAGAGTAGAAAAGCACCCCCGATAACGAATTGCTAGAAAATACTCCCCAGGAGAAAAAAAAAACCAAGGCATTTTCTGAACTGGGCCACCTGCTGCACAATATAACTCTTCCTTATATGATCGGTTTAAATCTGCTTAATATGACCTTTTATATCAAATTTTCAAAACACGAACTCAGGGAGAGTGAAACTGTTTCCTTTTAATATCTCTACCTCTTGCTGCAGGTGGTCTGGTGCCTCCTGTTGTTGTTCTTGCTGTTGATGTTCCTTCTTCTGCAAAAAGAAGATCGACATAAATATCGATATGATATCGATCGTCGCGTGGTAGTTTAGTTGCTCATTAGATCCTTGCACGTTTGTTTCAACTTTTGACATGGACAAGTTAGGGAAACTCCGGCGATACCACTAGAAAGAGGGTCTTAAAATAAGACTAGGGTCTGGGTTTGGAGAGTCGGACAACACAGCCCCACCACGAACTCCTAGGAAACCCCCCGGCACTTGTAAGTTAATAATTGATAGCCATCATTCTGTGAACCAACAATCCTGGAGGGGTACGCCCTTATTTGGCTAATAGGTATTGCACTGGCGGTCAGGATTTAAAGAGTAAGAGAGCACACCCCACAACGTACGAATTTCCAGAAATCCCCTCCCTGGGAGAAAAAAATGGAACGTATTTTATGAATTGGGCCGCCTGCGGCGAGCCCAGTTCATCTATGGAATGGCCTGCCCAATGAGATAAGGGCATCGCCTTTCAGGAGAGGCTTAAAAAAGGTAGAACTAAGATGTAATTATTGTAAATAAATACAAATATTAATAGTTATTGAAACATTGCAAATTGAAAACTGTAGATAGAAATCTATAAAATTAATAATAAAATGAAAATAATTTCGTGCAAACTTAGGCGGGTAAATGTTTTTGGTATGTTTCCGTTACTACTATTTATTTAGTCTGAGTTATATTATACAAGACCACATAACCGAGGCTGTAAATATTGTGTTTAGTTGTTTTTGTTGTGTGTGGGGTAAAGAGGAAGCTCATAAGAGAACAACGTGGTGCAGTGTCTTCGATTCGATGCTCATTCCATAACGTGACTATTGGGTTTACAATTTGCACAATTTAACTCTAACTCTAAAAATGTTTACGTCGAATCTACGGAAGGAATGTTAGATTATGTATCCTTACCTTCATCATTCTTACGTCTAGCGGCTGAAAAAAAAATTATGTAGCAATTAAGGAACCATTGTAGTTGTCCTCCTGAGAACCTCGCTATGTTACTGGTAAGTTACTTGTAAGTCTAGTTACTCAAATGAGCAGACGAAGCTTTTGACGGAGAGGGAAAGAAAGATTTCGTAAGAGGATCTGTACTTTCGAGGTTTTTTGCGATTTATATTTCGTGACTGGGTTTTAAATCTTGTAATATTCAGACTCTTCTTAATTGTTCTTTGATGTCAAATTTCCAAAGCGAAAACTCAGGGAGTGTATAACTGCAAACTTTACCTCGCCTGGTTGTTATAGCTGTTGCTGTTGTTGCTACCAAAAAAGAAAAGAACACAAAAACTTAAAAAGTTGCATTATAATTATTTCCCAAGTCTTTTCAAGAGGTAAGGATAAATATTAGTCTGAAATAGGGTCTTGGGTCAGTATTTCAAGAGTAGAACAGCACCCCCGATAACGAATTGCTAGAAAATACCCCCCAGGAGAAAAAAAAACGAAGGCATTTTCTGAACTGGGCCACCTACTGCACAATATAACTCTTCCTTATATGATCGGTTTAAATCTGCTTAATATGACCTTTTATATCAAATTTTCAAAACGCGAACTCAGGGAGAGTGAAACTGTTTCCTTTTAATATCTCTACCTCTTGCTGAAGGTGGTCTGGTGCCTCCTGTTGTTGTTCTTGCTGTTGATGTTCCTTCTTCTGCAAAACGAAGATCAACATAAATATCAATACGATATCGATCGTCGCGTGGTAGTAATTTAGTTGCTCATTAGATCCTTGCACGTTTGTTTCAACTTTTGACATGGACAAGTTAGGGAAACTCCGGCGATACAACTAGAAAGAGGGTCTTAAAATAAGACTAGGGTCTGGGTTTGGAGAGTCGGACAACACGGCCCCACCACGAACTCCTAGGAAACCCCCCGGCATTTGTAAGTTAATAATTGATAGCCATCATTCTGTGAACCAACAATCCTGGAGGGGTACGCCCTTATTTGGCTAATAGGTATTGCACTGGCGGTCAGGATTTAAAGAGTAAGAGAGCACACCCCACAATGTACGAATTTCCAGATATCCCCTCTCCGGGAGAAAAAAATGGAAGGCATCTTATGAATTGGGCCGCCTGTGGCGAGCCCAGTTAATCTATGGAATGACCTGCCCAATGAGATCGGGGCAAGGCAAAGCCTAACCGCCTTCCAGGAGGGGCTTAAAAAAGGGATAACTCAGATGTAATTAATGTAAATAAATAGAAATATAGTTATTGAAACATTGCAAATTGAAAACTGTAGATAGAAATCTGTAAATAGTAAAATGAAACTAATTTCGTGCAAAGTTAGGCTATTTATGTAATCCGAGTAATATTATACACGACCACATAAGCGAGCTTGTAAAATATCGTGTTTAGTTGTTTTGTTTTCTGTGGGGTAAAGAGGATGACCCAGAAGAGAACATCATGGTGCAGTGTCTTCCATTCGATGCTCATTCCATAACGTGACTACTGGTTTACAATTTGCACAATTTAACTCTAACTCTAAAAATGTTTTCGTCGAATCTACGGAAGGAATATTAGATTACGTATCCTTACCTTCATCATTCTTACGTCTAGCGGCTGAAAAAAAATTATTGCAGTTAAGGAACCATTGTAGTTGTCCTCCTGAAAACCTCGCTACATTACTTGTAAGTTACTTGTTAGTTTAGTTACTCAAGTGAGAAGACGAAGCTTATGACGGAGAGGGAAAGGAAGACTTCACAAGAGGATCTGTGCTTTCGACTTTCATTTCAATTTATATTTTGTGACTGGGTTAAAATCTTGTACAATTTGACTCTTGTTAATTGTTCTTTGATGTCAAATTTCCAAAGCGAAAACTCAGGGAGTGTATAACTGCATGCCTACTTTACCTCGCCTTGTTGTTGTAGCTGTTGCTGTTGTTGCTACGGAAAAAAAAAACACTAAACTTTAAAAAGTTGCACTATAATTATTTCCCAACAGTCTTTTCAAGAGGTAAGGATAAATATTTGTCTGAAGTAGGGTCTTGGGTCAGTAATTTTAAGAGTAGAACGGCACCCCCGATAACGAATTGCTAGAAAATACTCCCCAGGAGAAAAAAAGACGAAGGCATTTTCTGAACTGGGCCACCTGCTGCAAGATATAACTCTTCCTTATATGATTGGTTTAAATCTGCTTAATATGACCTTTTATATCAAATTTTCAAAACGCGAACTCAGGGAGAGTGAAACTGTTTCCTTTTAATATCTCTACCTCTTGCTGCAGGTGGTCTGGTGCCTCCTGTTGTTGTTCTTGCTGTTGATGTTCCTTCTCCTGCAAAAAGAAGATCGACATAAATATCGATATGATATCGATCGTCGCGTGGTAGTTTAGTTGCTCATTAGATCCTTGCACGTTTGTTTCAACTTTTGACATGGACAAGTTAGGGAAACTCCGGCAATACCACTAGAAAGAGGGTCTTAAAATAAGACTACGGTCTGGGTTTGGAGAGTCGGACAACACGGCCCCACCACGAACTCCTAGGAAACCCCCCGGCACTTGTAAGTTAATAATTGATAGCCATCATTCTGTGAACCAACAATCCTGGAGGGGTATGCCCTTATTTGGCTAATAGGTATTGTACTGGCGGTCAGGATTTAAAGAGTAAGAGAGCACACCCCACAACGTACGAATTTCTAGAAATCCCCTCCCTGGGAGAAAAAAATGGAAGGTATTTTATGAATTGGGCCGCCTGTGGCGCGCCCAGTTAATCTATGGAATGGCCTGCCCAATGAGATCGGGGCAAGGCAAAGCCTAACCGCCTTCCAGGAGGGGCTTAAAAAAGGGATAACTCTGATGTAATTATTGTAAATAAATACACATATAGTTATTGAAACCTTTGCAAATTGAAAACCGCAGATAGAAATCTGTAAATAGTAAAATGAAACTAATTTCATGCAAAGTTAGGCTATTTATGTAATCCGAGTAATATTATACACGGACCACATAAGCGAGGCTGTAAAATATTGTGTTTAGTTGTTTTGTTGTCTGTGTGGTAAAGAGGATGACTCAGAAGAGAACATCATGGTGCAGTGTCTTCGATTCGATGCTCATTCCATAACGTGACCACTGGTTTACAATTTGAACAAATTATTTAACTCTAACTCTAAAAATGTTTACGTCGAATCTACGGAAGGAATATTAGATTACGTATCCTTACCTTCATCACTCTTACGTCTTGAGGCTGAAAAAAGGAATTATATAGCAATTAAGGAACCACTGTAGTTGTCCTCCTGAGAACCTCGCTATGTTACTTGTAAGTCAAGTTACTCAAATGAGAAGATGAACCTTATGACGGAGAGGGAAAGGAAGATTTCATAAGAGGATCTGTGCTTTCGACGTTCATATCGATTTATATCTTGTGACTGGGTTTATTTAATATTGTACAATTTGACTCTTCTTAATTGTTCTTTGATGTCAAATTTCCAAAGCGAAAACTCAGGGAGTGTGTAACTGTGTACCTTACCTCGCCTCGTTGTTGTAGCTGTTGCTGTTGTTGCTACCGACAAAGAACAAAACACAACAATTTAAAAAGTTGCATTATCATTATTTCCCAACAGTGTTTTCAAGAGGTAAGGACAAATATTGGTCTGAAATGGGGTATTGGGTCAGTATATTTGAAGAGTAGAACGGCACCCCCAATAACGAATTGCTAACCCCCCCCCCCCCCCCCCGGGAGAAAAATGGAAGGCATTTGATGAACTGGGCCACCTCTGGAAAGCCCAATTAATATATGAAATGCAATGCCCAATGAGATCAGGGCAAAGCAAAGCCTAGCCTCCTTTAAGGACGGGCTTAAAAAAGTGATAACTCAGACGTAATTATTGTAAATAAATAGAAATGTACTTTTGAAACATTATTGCAACAACAACATTATAGGCGGGTAAATGTTTTCAGTATGTTTTCGTTACTACTGTTTATGTAGTCTGGGTTATATTTATACACGACCACATAAGCTAGGCTGTAAAATATTGTGTTTAGTTGTTAGATTTAGTTTACAATTTGCACAATTTACTCTAACTCTAAAGGTGTTTACGTTAAATCTACGGAAGGAATGTTAGATTACGTATCCTTACCTTCATCACTCTTACGTCTAGCGGCTAAAAAAAAAATGTAGCAATTAAGGAACTATTGTAGTTGTCCTCCACAGAAAAAAGGGGTAAACGCATATGATCACATGTTATAGTTAAAATCTTTACCCATTTCATTGTTGATTAAGACTCTTAAACAGTTTTGTCCACATTGCCCAAAGGAGGGGGAGATGCGACGATTTTAACTTGCAACATCGGTCAATTTACGGAATTCCTAAACTTTCGGCTCGTTCGTCGTTTTCTACTTCTCTGACAATAAGGGGTTTAAGTACTAAGAAGCAATACATTGTAAGGATTTCTAGAAGAAAACAGCAAAAACTTGCCAGTTTATAACGACAAATGGCTGTACTTTAAACACGAACTAAAATATTTAAGAGGTTCTGGTCACGTGATTGATGGCTTCATGTCCTTCTTTTGGTCGTTAAAATATTGTCAGGTGGAACATTACTTTCCCGCAAACATTCACTGCCGTTTGGCGAAACGTCAACTCTCTACTGTTCTCAGCCTTGTCTTCGGACGTTTTTGCTCATAGTCATTTCCATCCTAGTCCCCAGGGTGCTTCCGCCCCCAAAGCCAGAGAAAAGCGCCCTGTGGACGAGTTCGAGATTAATTCATTTCCCCCTTCAATGAAGTGCCCGAAGTCACTGGTTATTTTCATGTCCCACGCAACAAAACCTCAAATATGCTATTGTTTTCAACTCGATAATTAACAAAATCAGCTTGTCATAGCAAAAACGTTTAGAAGGCAATAATTACGTGTCATTCATTCTCCTTACTAAATAAACCCCCTCTGATAAGCCTTGCCTTTTCCGGGGAAGAAAGTTATATAAGCCCTCCTCTCTTTTTAATCCCCTTTATTCGCAGATAAATGATGGACTGTATTAATCAATCACGACTCAGCGTCAGAAGTCTATTGCGACTGTAAAACTTCATTTGAACGGATCCAGGATGGTTCATTAACCACCTGTAAGTTCTGATGTGTAATTTCCTTGGCTGCATGACCTCCAACGTCTTGTACCTCGCATTGTAGGTCATTATGGAGAAGTGATACCTTTTTCTTCGCTAAATTAAGTAAACCCCCACTTAAATAGAAGCCTCCCGTCTCTGTTAAACCTCCCCCCCCCCCCCCAATTCAAAAGTGTTTGAAATACAGAAGCCCCCCAAAGGAGGATTACGGTAAATAGATATCAAATAAATAAAAATCAAAACCAATTACCTTCTTCAATCTTTTCGAAAGAAAATTCCTCTTTAATTAAATTAACACAAGATCTTGACTTGTTTTTTCCACTCTGTGGGGAGAAAAACCTTTGGGTAGCCCCCTTCACAACTCCTGTAATCGGAAGCAAAAAGCATGATGTGAAAAACCAAACAGCTAATTGCGACCCTAAACAGTTCCGGAAGGTGGCCCTGGAAGCGAGCAAACATGGCATCTATTCAGAGCGAGAGAGGCTTGGATGTTTGTTAAAATGGTGAAGGTTTAACATTGAATGTGGACGAGACAAAAGGCGTTTTAATTCCACGTGATATTATTTTCTTTTAACCTTTTTTTTCTGGTCTTTCCCTATTTTCTATCAGGTAACTCTACGTCCTTAACATCTTAAGTGACTCAAGCTCCGCAGTTAATGTACAGATTGAACCTCTCACCCCTACCCGGGGGGACAACAGGTCAAGGAAACTGGGATAGTCGATAGAACTTTGAGATGTTTCTCGGTATTTGTTGTTCACTAAGAGAACAATATTTTACCAATGTCCAGCCGCAATAAAAAGGTTGGCAAGCGGTTTACAGAGGTTGGGTCAGAATAGCGTTTTCACAAATGTGTTAAGACTGCCATCAAATGCAAATCCTCTACGTACCATTTAGACAAAATTAGGACAGTCATAATGAAAAAGAAATGCATTTTACGACCAAGCCTTTATAAGCGGGAAACTCAATATATACCCCCATTTGTTTTTCCAACTCAATTCCGACTCTTGTTTTGATCTTTCTTAATTAGCCGGCACTTTCATACCGGCCCAGGCAAAGGAGGCATTTGTAGAATTTTGAAGAAGTCTACGGCCCCCTCTTGACTTTCTTGAAGCCCTTGAAATATATGGTATTAATTCTTTTTTTGTTGCTACTTTTATGTTTACGTATCACCATAATCTTCGGTCTAGCGGCTTCCGTAACCTCATTTTAAAACAAGTAGTATTCATGTTCATCATTACGAAACACAACTAGCCCCTTAACATAGACCCTATCTTTGAAGACCGAATATTAAGCAATAGGCCATTTCCGAGTTACAAAAAATCTCACTTTCAAAACGAGGCTAAGTGCGAGACGTTTGTTGTGAAAGTGAGTTTTATTTGCATAATAATTGAAAATCATTTTCATATCAATGGCTTCGCACGTAGCCTCGTTTTGAAAGTGAGATTTTTTGGAACTCGGAAATGGCCTATTAACTGCTCTTTATGAACGATCAACAATCGTTGCCTATTCCACTAACTTTCTCTCATTCCATATTTATTTCCTTTTATAGGTGTAGTAACTTAGTAGGTATTTAGTGATTTATATTAAAATGAAGTGGCTTACAATACATACCCAGCTTATACTTCTCCACCGACTTATTAAAGTTTTTTATGGGCGTAACTCCCACTGCCGCTAATTTTTTATTTAAAATGTTTGGCCTTAAGGCACAAATATCCTGACGATTATTAATGGTCGGCCTAAAAAATTCCCCAACCTGTAAATAAAGAGGCAATATGAAATATGTATAACAAATGGAAAGATATATACAAGAGAAAGGGAAGCACGTAATGGATGACAACCATTACGAGGGGTAACATTCTATTTCTATTTTTATTATTTTGCCACACAGAATAATTACAAGTAGAATAGAAAAGACAATAAATAGTTAATTAATATTAAATTTAAAATGAGCAAAGACCTTTGAATGAGTGACTGCAAGAGAAGCATACTTACATACAATACATGCATATGCAAACTTGCAAACTCTCGACTTCCAGAGTAGCTTACAGCTGGGGTGTTTGTTACCGAGAGAGAATGATCTTATTACTTAACAGTTTAAAATTGTCCCTCTTTTTAAACATTATCATTTACCATTTTGAAACTGTTCAAAACTCAGGAGACACAGCTTGTAGTTCTACCTCATTAATATTGTCGATTTTTTTCCCTATTTATAACTTATTATATAACTTTGAATTTGTGGAGCTCCTGTGGCGAAGTTTCTGGTGGATAATTAAGTCATTTCCATTGATTCACATTGATAACACCTTTGTTGTTTTTCAGATAATATTATTTTTGTGTTTTTTTCGTTGCTGTATGCTTACTATAGTTTGGTTTTGAATGTAATTACCTCCTTGCTTTCCACACTTTCCACGGCTCTTTCTAATTTTTCTTCTATTTTTTTTACAATTGTTTTTTTGTCGTCCATCAAAGTTCTATATTGTGGAGATAAGAAGAAAAGTATTACTCAATTTAAAGTCTTAAAGACTTTCAATTAATTGAACGTGTGTGAAACAACTAACACTCTCTGATATTTCCTCTTTCAGTTCCCATAAAGTACCCGCCACCGCCACCAGTAAATTGGTCCAAATAATTGAATTGGATTGCGAGGAGTATAGCGTTATGTAACATGACTTGTATATTCTAGTAGGTGCCATAACCGAACACCCATTGATTAGGGTGAGGTTAACATTAAAACTTGCGGTTATGGGATCGGGACCCTTTGATTTCTTATACTATTTACTACAAGGAGTCGAGCCTTTTTAGGTTTAAAACTTCAAAGAATCAGGGAAATAGTTTGTGCAACGTATCAGTAAACCGTTCTATTTTATACATTTTCCGTTTAATGTTCAGGATACATAATATTCCTCCTTGCTAAATACCCCTTGCTCCGTCAAATGCAATGATATAAATAACAGGCACGTGTAGAAACATTCAAAGTTTGAGTGCACTAACACAAAGATTTTTGGTCTGTTTTCGGCGGCCGCGAAAAGCTAACGTACGAAAAGCCAATAATCTGCGATTAAGCTTTTTTTTAGAACAGATGCTAAAAATGTTCAAAAGTGGGTCTCGCGTGGATCGCTAGGCAAGATTATTTCTCGCTTTAGCCAAATATTCTATTCTATTATTGAATAGTTGATTGATATGATCCTTTTGAATTTTTGCCATCGTGGTATATGAAATACACCCTTCGGAACGGTTTTATAGCTTGGAAAATGGATCAACATACGTACGTGTTATCTGATCTTGGAACCGTGATCTTCGTTAGCGAGAACTTTTTTCTGTTGTATGAAATCGATCACAGGGTTCTGTTGTTAGTTGACGACTTATTCAGACCGATTTCTTACACTGACCACGTTGTACATGAAAAAATGATTAAGACTTGGAATTAAACATGGCGATTCTTACTCATTCCTTGCCCCTTTCTCTGTAGTTTGTACTAACGTTGTACATACATACCTTATTTCACTCAAATCTCTTCTCTCTCAATTGACCGAACTTGCTAAAAGGTTGACTTTGAATTTTGCGCCTTTTATGTAGCATATCTGCCTCCTAATTTACATGTCAATGACTAATAAAGTCAGCAACGTTGTTTATTGTTTCAGTTAACCTTGTTAGTTTCATATTTTCCTGCGTTATGAACTCTATGCATTAAAATATTCAGCTCCTGAGAAATGTAAATGGCAGCAGAAGAATCCGCTGCCAAGTTTCAACATACCATTCAGGCCATCTTTTGTTCCAAAGAAAGAATGAACACGCGCGTGTTCGTATAGCGTGCAAAAAAGGACCAATCTCGTACCCAAATTAAGCCTGCCTGAAGATTGAAAAAAACGTGTAGACTGGGCTCAATAAGTTGCCTGGGATTTGTTGTCATAGTTACAAGGGAAAGAAATGACAAAGTCGTTCCCTTGATTTTTGCGCTTTTCTTTCACTGGATTAGCCGATAAAGAGTTAATTTTGTCGCTGAAGAGAGGTCGGACTTTATGCGAGATGTATAACTATAGATCTTTGGTCGTTTTTTGAGGAAACCTTTTTGCGATGTTCTGATCGAAATTTTGAGTGAGCTTGAAGTCTTACGAATGTCGGTCGGTTCGCCAACGGTCGTTTCGCAAACGTCTCTGGTCAGTTCGCAAACGTGTTGAAGTCAGTTCGCAAACTTGTAGAAGTCAGTTCGCAAACGTGTAGAATTCTGTTCACACAGTCTGCATATTTCCGATGTCAACGTTTGACAGTCTTGTACTTGATTTCACTCTATCACAGCGTTTGCGTATTGCATGTAGGCTAGCTGTAATCCGCAAATCAATCTACCGATATGAAACAGGTCTTACTGTTGTTGTGTTCTAACAACACAACTACCAACAAAATCCACGGGAGAAAAACGCCGCCATCTTGGAATGAAATATTAACATGTTTGCTAAGTGACGTAAGTTGAAAGTCTCCCTTCGCTTCCATTTCCGGTTCCTGTAGTACCTCTGTACCGCCCCAATAAAGACAATTTCAAATCATTATATTGGCTACTATTCATTTAAATTAAAATATACCTTATTACATGCGGGGACACGTGGGCGATCAGAGTGACACCCGCCCCTATAAAGACGACTTCAAATCATTATATTTAACTACTATTACATGTAACTAAACCGACTAATTAACAATTATTCCTCGAGCCCTACTGTGCACGTGCTTGGCCGTTTAGATGAGAACAGAGCTTGAGAAGCTACGAAGCGGTCTTCTGTCGGTTGTCATACTGCTCCCAGTGTTCAAATAACTTAGCTTGAAGATGTCTATAAGTTTTACGCTGCATGCGTTTCAATTTCCTCTCGGAGACCAGCCTAATGGTGACAGCTGTAAGTTTCGCCTCCCTGTCCAGTAGCTTGATCAGATAGTACAATGGCAGTCCGCATTTCCAACTAGCTCTGCGATTAAGGGCGTTGTGCCAACCCTCGACGTCGTTATTGGTACGAACTGGTTGTTTATAGATGCTCCAGTCCTTCGGTGTGAACACGGGGTTCTCGATCCACTGGCGTTTTATGAAGTCGACGAGATCTAGAAAAGGCTGTGCTTGGGTCTGTACACTCAGTCGAACGAACATTGGTGTGATCTCGTAAAATGGCAGGAAGGAAAGCGCCATCAGCTTCTTGATATATCTGAAAACACTGTCTTCTTCGGAATAAGCCTATTGAAGTCCGAGCTCTTGTACCTTTTAGAAAGAAAAAAAATAGCTTATTAATTTAACACGTAACAAACGAGTAGATTCATGTAACAATAGGCATGGGTTAGTGGGTCATATCTTAAACAAAATAACAGTGATTTGGTTTTTCAAACTCGCACCATTTTCTTAGAATGAGTATAAGTGGAGTAAATTGTGTAATAAGCCTACTTGTAGTTTCGTCGCCCTCTTGTATTTGTACTCTATTTCATTTGTTTTCTTTTACTAACCTTTCTCCAAACTGCTTCTGTCCAGTGAAAGACACAGCTTTGTATCTTTACTGCAGGCAAGATTGATCTAAACGCAAGCCACAAGGCCTTCTTAAAATCAAGGGTAACCCGTTGGACGGCTGGTTCACTCGGCAGCAAGTCAATGAGCCTCCTCAATACCTGTTAAAACGTTAACATAGAGAAGGGTATAAGTAATCTGATGCTTTCTCTATAGATGCATGCACACGCATCTATTAGTTTTGTTAACTTTAAACTTGTATACTGTAAATTGGAACAGGCACGCTTTATCAGCAGTAAACTTTCGTAACCGTCACACTGACGGTGACGGATGTACCGTCGAAACATGTTTGTTAGAATTGCTGTAGCTTTTTTAGATAAGCATACGTTTACTTCACATTAGATTCTAAAATCTCTAATACCTTTTTGTAGTCTTTTCCTTTCTTGCTTGACATAAGGACAAACGCCAGCGGCACTTGTTTCGCACACTCGCCGGATCTAACAAAGGCGTTGGTGGTTACCAGCTGTTTGAAGGGATGTCGTATTAGCTTGAAGGACAACTCTGCGTAGTGGGATCGAGTCATATTTGTTTAATCATTAGTATGATTACAGACCAAAGTTCTGTTACCAATAATTTATTAATCATAACTATAACAATTTGTGATATTTTAGGCTTTTTTAAATCAAACACAAGAAATTCCGAGGTAATTTTTGTTACCTGATGGCCCATACTGTCCAATTACTTAGGCCTGAAGCATACTGTCTTATTACACTGTCCTATTAAGGCTGAAATCAGGACAGTTGATAGCCAATCAGATTTGTGAATTTAATGTAACAGTTATGATAGGTGTACAGATGTATCTCAGAACCATGCAAAGTTTGGGATAGGAGGCCTGAAAAAAATTTAATGTAAGGGATGGGAGGGTGGGAGAGAAACAGAGTGGGGAGGGCAGGTTTCAAAAGTTAAGGTAAGTGTAGTATATATTCAGAATAGAATTACCGTGTGCATTAATACAATTGATTTTTTCCCTGTCATTAACGTAACCTTTTTTGAAAGTGCAATTATTATTAATCAAAATATTATTTGTGAGGAGCAGTTGATTTATTTGCTTTTGGCAAAGACATGTTTTTTACTGTATTTTTAGTCATTGTTTGTAATCGTAATTTTTATTATATTGCTCTTCTAGACTCGCAGTGAACGCAACAGACTGTTCCTTTGTTCCAGCTCAGTCCAAACAAGAGAATTTCAGTGGATACAGATGACGAAGGCTATTCTGAATAAGGTCAGTAAAAGGTGAAGCTACCACTAAGGAGAAATGGGGAGAGTTTAAACAGCATTTAGATGGCAGTAACAAAACCTGTCTGTTTACGAGAGTGCTAGTTAAGAGGGCTTTGACTGTACATAGTACACAAAGATTGAGTAGCCCAGTAGATATTTGCGGCAGCTATGAGCAGTCTTCTTGATGTCATTTTGACAAGTGAAAAACAATGTTTGCATTCTCCTCAAAGGGGAGCTGTCTAATACATTTTGTATTAAGTCCTGAATTAAATATAATCATGATAAGAATTTGTCGATGTGAGGATACAATTTCAGAAGTATTAGGAAAAGTCTA